>WKFP01015557.1:719078-859922 GCA_011057875.1 Pterocles orientalis | reverse complement strand
TGGGAATTTGAGGTGTATTTAGGGCTGCACTCGAGGTTCCGGTCTGATACCACATTTCCAGTCACTTGAGGCTGCCCTAAGTACTAGCTACAAGGATATTGGGAACGTGGCTCCTGTGTTCCCAAGAGGAAGCTGTTCTCCTCTTTCATGAGGCATAACTTAAAGATTTAAAAGGGAGGGGATGCCTGAACACTACAGCCAACCCCGCTGGTAAACTCTTGCTAGCAAGGTTGGGGTAGAGGAGAACTGCCTGCTTCTAGGCACTGTCTGGGAAACAAGGCATGAATCAAGTGTGAAGCTGCTTCACCTTTTCCTACCCTGAAGTAGATGTTCAGGCATGTAGAAAAGCAACTGTTAAGCTTTAAAGGTAGTTAGAAGCTCAAAGAGGGTCTGTTAACCTGTAACTTCACACCAAAGCAGGAGTTTTGCAGATTTAGCAGAATCCATCTGGCCTCAAAGCTGACCCCTAATGATAAAAGACAATTAAGAGAAGGTAGTTGTAAAGGTCACTGTTCAATCAGTAAAAAAAAAAAAAAAAAAAGCTTTCCCTTCTGTGTAAACCTTGAGGAAGAATTTTTATAATATTTGTTTGAGCTGAGAAGTCATATGTTTTGAGTTGATAGTTCATGATAGTTGATAATAATGCCTTTTGTTAATCTCTTACTTACTCTGGTGCATGAAGTTGGGTTCATGTTCTGATATGAACGGAGTAGCAGGTGCCGAAGAAAGCCAGCACATATGACTGCTCTGAAGTCTGTAAAAAGAATGATGCAGTCACCGATTTGACTATCCCATGACTCTTACTCTTACTTGGATCACAGTGCATTCTAGTAGCAGATAAAGGTTTTTGCAGAGAAGTACAGTCCTTAGTGCTTAGGGGATTTGGGTACAGTTTACTGCATGCTTTTTTTTTTTTAACTTCACTTGGCTGTCTCTTCTTCTTTGGTTTCAGTTTGTCTGAAGTTCATCACCTCTTTTTTCCTTTGCCAATATTCTGACTTGTTACATGGTCTAAGTCTCCATGGGAATTTGAGAGGGAAGAAACTGCCATGAGCTTCCTATGATTAGTCTAAGAAATCTCTTTCAGACTGTCCTTTTTGGTTCTTGAGGCTGGAGGGGAAACTGTTACAACTGAGCTAACACGGCAAACAAGCAAGGCAAAAATTATGAATGTCTTTCTTTTCTGTAAATACACAACCCTTCTGGCAGGAATGTACGACAGGGTTTTGGATAGGTCGCGTGTGTTTGGGGGAGGGAGCTGCAGGGAAATCTGTTGCACAGAATGATGTAATCTTGTGAATTTTTGGATGCCCAAATAGACATTTTATTTCCCCTGGAGCCCGTGTTTGCTGCTCAAAACAACCGAAAGGAAGTGCGGTAGGAATTCTTCGGTCAGCATCCTCCCCATGGAAACCAGCGCACTTCACGTCTGGGAACGGAGCTAGTCACGTCAGTGCTGCCTATTAAAGCAACTGACATCATGGATGTCTTAAGCTTTGACTGAACTACTGTACTGATTGGTGCCAATAGGAAAATAAAACCATGCTATTTAAGCCATGTATAACTCTGTTTATATGGAGAATGTAATTTGTGTGTTTAATTTAGCCTGCGATCCAAGACAGTAATTCTGCTGTGTCAGGGAAAGGCAATTCTGGTGAGCTTTGAAATGTTGAGGAGTGGAAAAACTGGCTTTTTTTCTCTGTCGTGAGCTGCTGTGCAGAGATTTTCTGTTCTCAGTTGGCAGAGATTAACTTGTTTCAGTGTGTGTGTGGAGGAAGCTATTAACACTAATAGCGAAGGTGACCAGTACTAACTGGGTAGGAGAAACATGAGTATTTAACTTCTCGTGCTGAAGGACCAGAGCATTAGAGGGACACTGAAGCCTGTACTTATTTCCCTCACAGCTTTATGTACAAACATGAAGCTCAGTTTCTTCCACTCATTCCCTTTACCACAGGCGAGACTCAACTCTTCTTTTGAACCGGAGTGCACAGTTTGATCCCAAAGGCAGGCAGAGCAGGGGCAAAGAGGGAAATACAATGTACGTGTGTATACTGTATGGGAGCTTTCATCAGTGTCCTCAAACTAGGAACACCTGGCTGGTGAGCCACCTGTCACAAAATCTACAATGCTGACAGATGCTACTGTCATATTGGGTAGCTGATAGCCTATGTAGAGTAAGAAAGACCTTTTAAATCTAAATGCTAAGAAGGGTTGTGTTTTTAGGGGGGGAGTCACCTTCACAGCTCTTTAAGTATTTGTCACCAGCTCAACCTTTTCCAGTTCATCTCACATGAATTCTGTATTGCAGTAGAGTGGGAATAGCCAGCCAAGGCTGGCTGGCTGCATTTGGATGGCTGAAATAATTCAAGCTGGCTGTGTCTGCTTGTTGCCTTGTTTCATGGTGCTCACGTGATCCCTCTTTTAGTATGTGTGTGGACCAGCTCATGTGAAAGGTCCTGTTGTTGTCACGATGGCTGCACATGTGCACAAAAAAGGAAGAGGAACAGGTGATTAGAATGCACGATCACATCTGAAGGTTTCTGAAGGACTTCGTCGAAATGATGGGAAGTGCATTTGTTGTTTTCTGCCAGAATAGTAGGTGTTTCGTTTTGTTTTTTTACATTAATAACCTTTGGAACATAGGCAAGTGCAGGATGTGTACGTGCGGAGGAGAGGGTGCCCAGCAGAAGTATTGATTGGCGAACATTGTCTCTGACAAAATACAGCACAGGCCTCGGCGTTTCCAAACTCAACAAATAGAGGCTGTGTAAGCCACCTGGGACTCCTGTGGAGTTTGGTGGGAAAAGTGAAACCTTGTTGAGATGGGGGGACAGGGTGGCTTGCATAATCCAGTTCTTTAGCTACTGTGTCCTTGTTAATTTAATTACTAGGGTTCAAAGTGTTTGGGGGGAATTACGACATTTGCTACACAAATGATGTTGCCAAAAGAAGAAGAAAAACAAAGTACTGCTGTATTTAAGATGAATGGGTCTGAATTGAGAGATTCTTAAGAGTGTGACTTGGAAACCCAGAACCAGCTGCTGGGAAGGATGTGTCCCTCAGAGTTGGCATAGGGGAAGGGCTGCAGCATATCCTGGGGTGTGGGATGAGAAGTACTCTGAGTAAGAATGAGAGTTGCAGTGCGATATTAAATCAGTTCTAACCTTCTCCAGGCACTGTTGGGATGTTAGGTGGGGGGAGATGATCATTGCTTGTAACTGTTCATGGTATTAGGACTTTGCTGTGAAGTGCTTTTGGAACCTCCAGGATGACAGTTCCTATAGAAACATAATGCGAATTTAGAGAAACTTCATAACTGAAAATTAATGGAGAATGTGAGTTTGACTTCAGACTGGTAGTGTCTGAAAGCAGGATGTAAATAGAAGAGAGACTGACATTTATAATAAGATCTAGTGTGCATATGTTCTTATCTGAAAAACTGCTTTGTCTGATTCTAAAAAAGAGGCTGAGAGATGCACTTGAAATCCTAAGGGGTTGGGTTTGGCTGGTTAGTTTTTTCCCTCTTAGTCAATTTAATTCCTTGCAGGAAAGTTACAGATGCCTGTGGGTTCCCTGTGTTTGTCTGCTGGTGTGGTAGTACCCAAACTACTAAAGAGACACAGCATGGACCCGAAGGTCTTGAAGAGCTATTCTAGATAGATGGTTGGGAGTGGATGTGTTTGTGCTGCCTTCCCAAGCTGGGAGAACGGTGCACAGACTTCTCCAAGGCAGACAAGCTCAGCTGGTCTTGTCAGCTTACGCTCCTGTAGTCGTTGTGCTGGGTGCGGGAACGAGTGGGGGAAGTGTTATGCAGTAGGAGGGGGGGAGAGGAATGAGGGGGAGATGATGGTGGAAGGGGGAAGCGGGAGAGAACAGCAGCCACAGCCTGGGTAGTGGTGGAGGGCAGGAGCAGGAAGGGCTGGTGGGACTGGGGCTCCCCTCCGGGAGTCTGGGAAATGCTGGCCTTGCAAGGATGGGGTGCTCAGCTGATCCTGCTTTGGGATCAGGGCTCTCAGTTCTAACTGAGCTCTGAGCACTGACTGGCTCTCAATACTCTGATGCTGAGGAAAATTTCTGGTACCATTTTAACAAAAAGTTGCTTTGCTAATCTGCATTTCTGGTTGAAACTCTAATGACTAGAATTAGTCTGTCTAGAAGAAAGAGACATATGGCAAGCAAATGGCCCTTTTTAATGAGCCTCCCACTCAGCAGTTGGCTGCTCATCCAGTTTGTGTGTGGCAGACTTAGAACAGCATCTTATTGCCAGAAAAAAAAAAAAATCCTGCAACCTTTCGGTGGTTTTTCTTTCAGGGAGAGGGGGAAGAGATCATAATGTAAGTATTAGAGAAAGACAAAGCCTTACATTAGCTTCTTCAACAATTTGTTACCGAAACTATAAGAAAATGTTACAGAACCTAGTTTAGAAAGCTGGAAAGCACCCAGTTCTTTACCTCTCATTGATGGTTGGGTATAATATGTACCTTTTTACAGCATGCAAAGTTTTCTAATGGTAAGTAAAATCAGTAACATAATGCCTGACTTCTGCAAGTTGCAGTAGTCTGAAAGGCTGCAGTAAGTGATTGCAGCTGGTCTGTAAAATCCTGTTAAAATTAATTTCATTAAATACTTGATGGAAAATACTGTATTTGTTAGCCAGTAGTGGGTCTGGAGGATTGATGGGACCATTGTTCCTAAACTGTAGGAGCTACCAGTATGGGAGCATAAAATTTACGATGACCAGTCTTTGCAGTTAGTAACAGCTGTGTGAAATGCATTGCTGAGGTGTAGCTATGGAAGGAGTCATGCAAGTAAAAACATATTTATTTATGCACAACTTCCTCATTCAGCCTTATGACTTCAGATGAATTTGTAGCAAGGTCAGGCTGTCCTTCAACACTTAACCTTGCCTGCTGAAGAATATTCTGTGCTATGAAAATAATTTTTAATATTGGATCCAGTGTTAATGTTTGTTCTCATATTGGAGTTAGTGTACAGCAAACGGAGAATATTTTGCTCTTTCATTCTGCTACTGACCGCCTCTGAAGCTCTGCCTCGTGTGATGTGCAGCAGTGCCGCTTCCCCTTCTCACTGTGATTTCTAATACTTCTTCCTGCCGCTCAGCGATTGCTTTGAAAGTCCAAAATACTTTGACACCCTCTGTGTGCAGTTGGGACTACCCAGCCCTCAGCTAAAGAGAGAGGGCTGCTTGTGCGGGCTTCAGCTTGGAGCACTGCCACCACATGGTACTTTAGTTGGATCCTTTGTCGCTGTGAGAAAGAGGCTGGTGAAGTATTTCTCCAAGAAAGAGAGAGTTGTGGTTCAAACCTGTTTTAGGGGGACTGCGTGCAAGAAGAGTGGGGGGTACTGGCGTTGACTGGGGTGGCTGCAGCAGCAGAGTGCACCTAACCCTTCACCTGGTACTATTTATCATTAGCTACCATGAATAAAATTCTTGTTGCCCTTTCAGAAGAGGAAGGGAAGCTATTAGCAGCAACGGTTGTGCGCATCGAGCTCTTCTGATAAGATATGGCCTTGTAATTGCATCTTAAAATAACTTCTCCCAGTCGGTTTTGTTAGCTGCACAGTTGTTATCTAAGCAGCCTGGAAACAGGGCTGTGCTGCTACTCTCTGACACTACCAGGTCTGGTGTCTGACAGGCTGGTTCCAAATCTGGGGATGAGCTTTTCAGCTGGCCAAGACAGCTTGGGTGTTGTTTGTTTTTTTTATAGACTGTTAATCTGCAGTCTTGCAGGCTTTCTTCCAACTGTGTGCGTCTAGCAGCAACTCTTGCAAAGTTTTCCCTCCCCAGAGCTTGTCTGGATGCACGCCAGCTGAGTGCGTATGTACAAACCGTTTCGATGTCAAATTGCTGGTGACCACTTGTACCAGTACAGTATGGAGGGGAAGACAGGGAAGGCATTTGACTCTCTGTATTTGCCAAGTTGTATTATCGTAGCAAGGTGTGAGTAATAGCCATTCTATATATATACACAAATGCCAGATCTCACTTCTATTTGATTTCCACGGTCTGTGTATGCCAGAAAGCAGACTACTTCCAGAGACCTTTTCTTTGTGTGTAAGCAGTAAAAACCATTCAGTGTGAGAGGGTTGAAATTTTTTTTGGGGGAAATGTAAATATGTTTTAAGGAAGTTACGCTCTCATGGGCAAGTAATTGAAAAAGCAATGGAGTGAAATTGTCTACCTAATTTTACCAATGTGGCTGAGCTAAACTGTGTTCTTTGCTGTTGGGATGCATGTGGGGGATTTTTTAAATTATTTATTTATTTTTTAATCTAGTTTTTCCATCGTAAAGCACAATTTGTAGCATGGTGAATTAAATATGATGGGTCAGGAGCTGGTAGGTCCTGCCGACTGTACAGCAAGTGGTAGAAAGTTTTCGCAGTGACTTATCCTTTGGTGTCTAGGAATAAGCTGGTATCTAGTTTATTTCTACTGTCTTAAATTAATCTGAAAAAGGGTTGGGTAAATTTAATGCAACCAAAAAGCGAGCTTTTGAAGAAAACTGATTTTTTTTTACTCAAAAAATAGCCAAAGGAATTCACTTTCATATGCAGTTTCGATCAAAACTATGGTTCTTTAGACACTTGGAGCTAAATGAAATGCTGAAATACATTAATGTTTCAAATTTTAAGAAGATAGAATAAAATTAACCAGTGTGCTTGAGGGAGATGGGGAAAGGAGTCTGGGATGCTGTGCGATTCCTGTATAACAAATTGCCACAGCTTGTTTACATCTGAGTGGGTGTGCAAGGAAGCTGGTGTTAACATCAGAAAGTTTCTGCAAAAGAAGATTGCAGTTGGTTGTTTCCATTTTGAAAAAGCTCTAAAGGGAGTGGGGAAGAGGGTTGAGTCCTAGAATTAGAAACCCAGTGTTTAAAGCTTCTGAAAATCAAGTTTCTCCTCCTCAAACTTTGAAAACAAAACTGTTATCTGAATGTTTCTGAGAGGATTGCTCTGCCCAAAACAATAGCACAAAGTATCCCTTGTCTTGTTTCAGTACAAGGCTACTTTTTCAGAGTAAGAACATTTTCAGCTTTAAATGCCTGTTGTGCTCATGAGCTGGTGTGATGGGTAGGAGCTGTACTGCCTTTAAATAGAGACCCTCACTTTGAAGGGCCTCTGTCACAGGAACCATGTATGTGCTTTATGCCCATATTTCTAATGTTAGGTGTTGTGTGTGGTGATGATGGGTATTGATTGTTTTTCATAAATTTACTGGTCCAATCAGAGTGATCTTTAGATGCATTTATAAAATAAACTGGAGGAGAAAATAAGCATTGCTGCCTGGGGCCTCACCCGGAGCAACAATAAGTCTTAGTCTTCTGAAAGTTTCAACTATTGCATTTTGAAAGGCAGCACTTGAGTAATACTTGATCACGTTCACAGTTATATTTGGATCAGTTTCAAACAAACTCTCTTTTTAAAGGCTGATTTAGTTTGTAAAGCTTAAAACCTTGTGTGGATAGCTCTTTGGAAAACTAAAATGTGGGACCTTGTTGGTTAGCATTTGCCCTAGACTTCAGTGTCATTGACTTCAAAAGAAGTCAACAATAGAAATGACTTGGGCTGGTATTGGCCGATGGGGCTTTTTGTTTCTTGCTTTCCTTAGTTGGGGGGGTGATCTTGGGAATGAAGACAGAATACTTTGACTAGCATTGCTATAAATAATAGTCTCCCCTCTGGGAATTCTTGGTACTAAACAAATAAACAAACAAAACTGTTTAAAAATTTGTCCTTTATGTGAGGAACCGTTAAAACGAATACAAACACCCTCTTACCTATGTCTTCAAGCACTTATCTGAAATACATTTAAAAATAACTTCATATGTTGTTTTTTTATGTTTGGGGTCTGTTTGTAGTGTTCAGCCACAACTCCATGTTGTTCCATGCTACAGCATGTCATATCATGGCTTCTTTCGTGAGATAATTTCACAAGTCAATTATGCTTAAAATTAACAAATGCTATAACTCAGAAATTTGTCTTGAATGATACTTTTGTAGTTCCAGGACTTAGTAACCCTCATCAGGTAATTCTTCAAGTATAGTTGTCGTTTGAAAAGCACATCAGTCATTCATCTTGGTAGTTGCCCAGTGGAGGAGAAGATTCTTCTTTCTCTGCCATTTGAAAAGAGTGGTTATGACATGTGGTTGATGTTAGAATTTTTGGGTTGTGTTTGGAGTAAGCAAAAAAAACAAACAGCATCAGGGAGGGCTTAGATGAAGCTCTTCTAACTGGCCTCTTAGGTCAGAGGAAAACTCTATACTCCCTCTGTTATAAGTAATTTTGCAGAAGTACATAATGTTTCCCGAGTTGAACAGTGGATATTTTTTTTCCAAGAGAATAATAAAAGTTCCACTAATTTCAACGGGAGCAGAGCTAGATTACTGATAAGGGCTCTTGAGAAGAGCCTGCTTCTGAGTATTTGGAAATACTTGTATCATCTGATATTCTGCTGATACTACCATGGCTCAAAAAGTGAGAAATATGAGAATATATGTGGGTTACTTCTAGTTGTTTGAACACAATGCTCTGTATCTAGGGGCTCACTTCTATGAGAGAAAGTGGAGGCTGCAGATGGCAAAGTTTTCAAATCTTATTCAGAAACGACTAAGAATCAAAACCATGTTGCCTTAAACTTTAAAGCTTACTCTAGTGCCTATAAAAGAATGTCCATCTATATCCATATAGAAATAAATTATTGCAAGATCAGTTTAATGCCCAAGGGTGGATGGAGCTAACACAGATAGAAGGATGCTTATATTTTTTTAGCTGATTCCATATTAAATGTCCTTCAGACGTAATGGCAGCAACAACAATGAAAATTTGATTCCGTATTAAATATAGTTTGATTGTAATAGCAGCAAGAATAAAAAATGTGTACTTACAAACTCATAGTATGTAAGTACAATTATTAATTTTAAATGAACTGAATTAGTCACTCCCAGCCACCCACAGCAATGGATTTATGGGTGTTGTGTTTTGAAGCACCAAATCTAGGTTCCCTAGTCTTAGCTGCTATGGCTCAGAAACATTGTAGGAGGGAGGAACACTATAAATGTGTTTTCCACTGAAAAGAGCAGGTGCAAGAGCATATACAAAGGACTTGTATTGTTTAATAAGAGCACCTCTTCTTGTAAGAGTTGGGCTGCAGACTGTTTGAACCATATCCAATCAAATATTTGGAAACAGATGCACTCGACTGTTGTTTCTCTTCCCTTCCAGTGGATGTGATTGCACATATTAAAACTAGCTGATAAGGATTAATTCTGTATAATAACTTTTTAGTTAAAAAAGACAAAAAAGAAACCACACCCAAACTGGGTTTTTTTGGAAATTTCTTTTGCAAACTTTTCTACATGGGAGTTATCACTTATGATTTGTGGAGACAAAGTAACTACAATGCTTGACTTTTCTGGAATGTCCAACTAATAGCGATGACAAAATTTTGTCTGCAAACAGTTACAGATGCAAGAGGTTAGACCAACATGGGAATCAAACTTTGGGTGTCGACACCAGTGTTCTTTTAAATAGTGTAAACAACCAGACAGATTATTCTTAGCAATGATTTACAAACCCACCAGAGATTTGATTACATTCAGATTATAATGCAACATTTTCCTCTCAGCTGCAAAGTCAAAGTTATTTTGTCAGTAGTGGTTGTTAGGTTGCCACTAACTTTTTTTGCTGTCATTTTGAGCATGTGTGTGGTATCACCTTAATGTTTTTGACTGCTGAACAATCTCGTTAACTAATACAATATTAAACATGTGAAGAACAGCTAAGAGATTGCTAAACTTTTATAGAGATTTGGGAAATTCCCCAAAAAGAAAGCAAGCAAGCATTTCTTTTGTGCTTGGCAAATCCTTTTGTTGGAATTTTTTCCTCTTATGCTATCAGACTGATTTATCTATTTATTTATTTATTTACTTACTTCTTTTTTTCCCTGCAGATGTATTGGCTTCAGGCATTGGCGACTGACCCGAGTTATATTTGTGGAGTTGATGTCTGTATTCTATTGATTGTGCCTATTCCTAAATATAGCAAAGTCACTTTTAGACTGTTGTCTCCCTCTTGTTTTGCAGTTATTTGGAGATACATGTTCTTCTGTGAGCTATTAAGCCCCACTATCCTGGAAGTTCAATACCTTAGTGTTCAGGTTTTAAGTAAAACCTTTCTGATCTTGACAATTGTGAAAAGCAGTCATTTAAAAAACATCTTTATGCTGTATTTGACTAGCAGTATTTTTTAATGATTTTTTGAATACCTCTTAACTGTGAGAGTAGTTTTTATGCCATTTAAAAAAAAAAACTAAACACTTCCCTCTCATTTTGAAGTTAACAAGACCTATATATTATTTGACAAAGGTCATTATTACTTTTCTAAAATGTTACTGGTATATGATCCTAAAGGCTGCTTTATGTTAGAATAAATCTTCCTCTGGTCCAAAATGTTGTCAATAGGTTTTCCATGATTGTTTGAGTTCTGTAAAGCTTCTCAGTAAGAGACCACTTGCAGTCTTGCAAGGACAAGACAGTGGGCTATCCTTTGTTCTTGCAAAGCGAATTGCTTTCCTGACTATGAATGGGCTGTTGTAGGTTTTGTTCTGGATGTGTCTCAACTTTTAGGCCCAGCCAGGAGAAAAAGGAGAACAAATATGGATGAGACTAAAGTTCCTCAATCTGGACACGTAGCAAGAGAGAATCAGAACCTGTGTCTAGGTAAGCTGCTTCTCTAAGATGAGAGACCTGTATTTTTGTATACCAGATGGTGCAGGCTGAGACAGTGGAAGGTGAGGAGGAATTCCTGACTCTGGGCTGACGTATTCATGTGGGCTTGTGCTACAGAGACCCTGAATTAAAGACAGTAACTAAACTAGCCTGATCCTGAACACAGGCCAGCTTCCAAAGTACTTGGTATACAGCTAGAGAGGATTATTTGTGAGAACAGTTGTAATTTGGCACTGAGTGGCAGTGTATTCATGAACACAGATGCAAAACTAGAAGAGCATCATGTAGTTGCAATGGAAAATGTCTGTCCAACCACTAACATCTTAAAAGCAGTAGCAGCTTTTGGTTACATAGTGCGAGAGTCTGAATCTCGGCTCTGCTCGTGTGCCCCAGCTGTGCCTCAACTCCATAGCTGCCCTGTGGGCTGGAGCGTCAGGTCCCCAGAGGTGCCACACTGCTGACATGTGGCCGGCAGTGACCGAGTGGGACACTGTTGCTGCAGAGCAAAGTGGGACACCTGCTAAAGACTCCTTGCATGCTATCTCTGTTTGTTAAACAGAATGTAAAGCACTACAGGAAGTAGTAAAGACAGGAATTTATAATCTTAAATTCATGATGTAATCAGGATGCTTACAAGAGAGGATTTTGTAACCGTCTTTCCCGTTTTATTAGTATTATCTTATATTGCAAAACTCTTCCTATTACCAGATCTGTTTGTAGGTGTGTTTATTCTTAGGGGCTGGGACTTTTCATTCATCCACAAAGTGAACTGTTAATGTCTGGTGTATTTGTTACACTCATTTTGCCATTTTTGAGTTCTTGAAAGATTCCAGCCTGCAGTTTAACATTCTTCACAGACCACATAGTATTAAAACTGATTTGTATGACCTTCTTTCAAAACAGCAACCAACCTCTCCATTTCCTCTAAAAATGCTTAGTTCCTTACCCTTTTCCAGTCCTTTCTTCATCCTGGTGAAGCTAACTGCTAAAAATCTTTTCATTTGGTCTGCATGTTGACTGCTTACACATAAACGTGGGTTTTACAAAGCAGTTAGTTGCAGCCTGTTTTGCATCTAACATATTGGCAGAGGTTTTAAGCAGGACACAAGTCTAGCTAACAAGGGCTTAAACCCTACAGCTAAAGGATATGAATGCAAATTCGTCAAGTGTTGCAGCCATAAATGGTATCTAAATGGTCCTTTAAAAAAATCAGTTGCTGATCTGTTGCCAAGATTTTCTTAAGGAGTTTTTTGTTTCTGTTTCTTTAACAGAGGTGGGAAAGGTGCTTGGGCTGGATTTTTTTTTCCCCTCATCTTGAAACCTAATACACCCAAAAGTACTAAAGTGTAATTCCAGCAACTTGTCTTCAAAAATGTAGCATTTAAAAAAATTCTAACTTTGTGCTGCAGAACGTTATAGAGACCCAGGAGGAGGTTCAGAAACCTCTTACTTGAGTTAAACTGCAACCGGTCTTAAGCCATATTTAGTGGCTACTTCCAAATTAAAATACTTGCACAAGCTGGACAAAACATGGAGCTATGAAGCTACTTTTTATTACATGCCTAGTTTATGCATGGCTGACATGATTGCAAGAAACATGATTCCGTGAGTTTGTATGTGTGTACACACATGCAGTGATACCGGTGATCAATCGGCAGACTACAGCTCATGTTCTTACTCACCTCTGCTTAAAAAGCATTAGACATATCTGTATCACGTCTCATTTCAAACTTGGTTTAAGTAGTTAGCTTGAGAATCCCATTTTTTTTTTTTCTTTTTGCAGAGGAGCCATAGTATCTTAAGCACTGTTCAGATACATAGGCAAATAGTCCTTGCAGTGGGAAACTTTCATCCTGTTAAAGGCAAACAGCAGAGGAGATGGCAACAGAGTATATCCATTGTACATTTAGGGTACAACCAGGCAACTCTATAGAGCTGCACGGATCTTACTTGAATGGGTGTATGATTTTGGTTTTTTTCTTTCTTTCTTTTTTTTTAATGCTGGCAACCTCGTCCGCAAGTGAGTGATGCTTCCTGCCTCCTTTTCTTGGTAGGGAGCCTGTGTGTTCTGCCAGAAAGCAGCTGTCACTTGACACAATCTGTTCCGTGCTCCAGCGTAGGCTGGCTGCTCAAAGGGGAGCTCTGTTGATTCTTGCACATTAGGAGATTAGAGAGTGACTTCAACCTCCCTTGGTTATTAGGGCTTAAAGACCAGCTGCAGAATGAAATATTTGGAGCCTGTTTCACTAGCTTTCTGCAGTGAAGTGGGTGAGGGTTATGTGTGGAAAGAGGGAGGGGTGTGGGAGGTGTATGCTACTCCGACATCTACAGATGCTTGAAGTGTTTCAGAGTAGATGTGGAGAGATGGAAATTAGGAGGAAAAAAAATTTAAGAGTTTATGAAGTGGGATTTTTGGGTTTGTTTCTTTGCAGGGGTTGGAAGTTAAGGTCCATGTTTTTAAAATTTATATGTATATATGTATTATATAAGTGCATATGCATGTGGACATATGGAAACGTATACACACATCTATATATATAAATGAAACTATGATTACTAATGACTGCCACCTCTTTCACTGACTGTAGTGATTCAGAGTTGTATGATGCTGCTGCCAAAGCCCAATTTCTTGTTACAGATAACAGAAGAATAACAAGGTAGTAATGCAAAGCTTCCTTAACAGTTACAAGTGAAGGAAAAAAAATATTTCTGCAGAACAATTAAGCCTGTTTGGAAGGTAATGAGCACCAGAATTGCATGACAAGGCCTATTTGCAATGAGTTTCTGAGTTACAAGAAACACTTGTATGTGAGCTTATGAAATAAACCTTAATTAATAAATGGCAGTACAGTGAATTTTGCCATCTACTAAGTCATCTGAAGAGTCCTGTCTAAAATGTTTCTGCAAGACAACTTTGAGAGAGCCAGTAGTGCTTACCCTATTTGTATATAATTATTTTACTTAATGCTCTGTTTCAGTGATTACACTACAGACAGTCTGCTATGAAAGCAACACCTTTGGGAGTATTTAAATTAAATTTAACTGAAAGGCAGTGTAACTGAAGGATGTAAGAACTGATTACCCTTTGGCATTTTTTCTTGTTCCTAAAGGTGAATGAAGAAAGATTATTTTTATGTAATCTTAAGGTATCCGTACACTTGCAGTGTGTATAATCTTAAATTTAGGAAAAATTGTGATAAAGACATCATCTTTATGCTTACCATTTATGTTTCTGTGCCGAGAGAGTGCAGTTTAAGCCTACTAGTTAAACTACAGTGATTTGAGAAGGTAATGTGAAAAATCATACTTTAGTTTATATTTAGGGTTCTCCAGTGGTTTTATAGAAAAGGTAATTGTATAAAATTTGATCAAATTTATTCTATTAGGAAAGCTATTATAGACAATGTGTGATGACTCCCATCTTGGAAAGAGATGGAAAATTTATCAAAGAATGCAAATGGCTCAACAAAAATGGTCTGTTTAATTACAGCCTCATGTTTAAATGACAAACTGTGGCCCTTTCTTGGTTTCTTAAAGACGTCGTCTTCATCTCCTTCAACTTGTGAAATTGAAGTTTGTCACAATATTTCAGAAAATTCATGCATTCCAAAGGCATTGTCTATGAACACTTCAGCTGCTCAACTTTATTAGAGATTATAAGATCAAATCCTTCTTGCCTCTTTCCCACCTGCTTCCATCTCTTCTGTCTGTAAAGTCTGGTTTGTTTGTATAGTTTCTTGGAAGAAAATCCACTGACAGCAGTCTGTGTGGTAGATTTATTAAGCAAATAACAGTAGCTCCTTCTGTAGCTTCCTTTCCTGTATCATGCCTGTGACCCTTGGAGTTTTTCCAAGATAATGTCAGTCTTACACATGATAGTCGGAGACATTATGCTTATGTGGAACTGAGTGTCTTAGACTTCATTCATTCATTCATTTATTCTCTTCACAAATATTGCTGAGTTAACTGGTTCCTAGAGGTGTTTGCTTCCAAATCAGAAGATTTTTTGGTTGTAGCCAGTGGGATGACCTACTAGTTGGTCTTTGGAACTAGAAGGGTGGTGACGCTGTGCTGCTTCCTATTTCCAACTTTTGCCTAACAGTTGAAAGTTAAAAATCAGGACTGCCCCAGCAGCAATCTCAACACAGCAAACTTGTTATGTTGGCGGACAGATTTGTGGAGTTGGAGATGGTCACTGTAACTTCACTAGAGTGACTGGACCCCTCTACTTGCTCTTGAAGCTGTACAGGGTTTTCCTTTTAATGTTATGTCTTTGACCTGTCTGAATATTTTTTTGAGTGGAGATCCTGGTATCTCTATGGCCAGTGCAAGCCTAGTCAAAAAACCACTTGCTTTTCACAACGGTGTTGTAGGAGGAGAGAAATGGGTTTTGGTTACTAAGTATGTTGATTGCTGTCAGTTCTCTGCTAGTCTGATTCTTCCCTAGTGGCTAAGTAGGAGGTACAGGGTTTGCTCTTTAGGTTATTTTACATATAGAAACTGTAGCTGCTGTGGAGGCTGGAGTATGCTTATATCAGGCAAAGGAGTATGCTGATTTAACTTAGATGATGAAATTTCTGTTTATGAGAATTCTTGATTGCATATTGACTCAGTTATGCTTAGCTGATTGAGATGACACTGTACCAAATTAAAGTGCATTAATTTTCGTATTACTTCCGGACTAATCAAGAATAGCTATAACTACCAAGTACTTGATTTTGCCATATCATTACTCTGAAGCATAAACTTTTTGGTGTGTGTGTGTGTGTGTTACCTTGTACTTAACAAGAATGGAGAAGAGTGTATTTCCTAGCTCAGTTTTTCTGGAAACCTTATTTCAATTGAGTTTTTGCTTAAGGTGGTATTTGGGTCTAATGGATTGGCCTCATGATTTTAAAAGTAGTAGGTGACAAATCAGTCTGTGTTGGATGTGGAATTGTTGGGGGCCTGCCAAAACATTGTTATCTAGCTTTTTCCAGGTATTTTTTTGTTTGTGAATCCTCTTACCTTACTAAATGCTTCTTAAGGGCTTTCCTGGAGATTTTGATGCTGTCTGTAATCTTATAAATGAATTTATAAACACATTTAATTAAATTTTGTATAAGGACCTAAGGTGTGTAGGTAATTATGACTGTCCTGCAGAAAACTACAAAGATGCCTGACAATATCAGATGGGTGGATAAACATAACTAGGCTTGTTAAAGCACCTGAAAGAAGCTTAAACTTGCCACTTGTCCTCTGTCTGAATTGAAACTAGAAGCTCATGATTTACTTGTGTTGCACCAGTTCATGTTCTGGGGCTGGAAGTCCTGACCCAGGCTGAGGAATATGTTCCATGGTGTATATTAACAGGAAAACTAGCTTTTGATGGGTGGCCACTGCCTCCTTGGATGAGGTGAGGTGTTTCTGCTGCAACCACACAAGGTCAAAAACTCTAACCCTAGGCACAGGACTGAGACTTCCAGATGAAAGCCGAGGAGGAAGTTCAGGATGAAAATCATATTGGAGTGAACCTTGCCTGGTAGCAGTGGCAGAGACCCTGCTCAGAGCTACAGCTGTCCTCCTGCCTCTTCCGAAGGACTGTGCAGGGTTTGCGTTGACATGCGGTCTGTGTGGACAGGTATGAAGCCAGCCTGGCTCTGCAGGGAGGGTGCTCTCCTCTCTGGGTAGTGAAAGGGTTGCTTGGAAGAAGGTGGGGGCCTACAATTTTAAAATCTGGGTGCATAAACCTGAGCCTGTTCCCTGCTGAGACAGTTGGAGAGCTACATCCTCCAACTGTGTCTATGGAAAACAGAGGTTGGTATATGCTTTCCAGTTAAGTGAACCCTTTTGCAGAGGAATGATGTCTGTTTTTCTATAAACGATAGGGTAGTCCTCCTTTGCTGGTTACAGAGAAACCAATGAAAAATCCTGTGGTGCTTGTGTCCAAAGTGAGACAAGCAGTGGGAGCTGGTTATCCTGGAAATCTTGGTGGACTACAGAGCTGTTACTGTGATGGTCTGTGGTTGATCAAAAATCCCATACTTACTGGCCTAGGTGACTCTCTCCAGTCCTGTGTTCCTCTGGATGCTACATCTAGCTGGTGCCAAAATGCCAGTGGATGTTTTGAGGTATCAGAAGGCAGAACGCCTTTGGATAGCAAGCACTCTGAGCAATTTCGGTCCTTTTTCTGTAAAGCAAATAAATTACAGCTTTCTGGGTAGCAGTCCAAGCTGTGACTTTAAATCTTAGCTAAAGATTTAAAACCTGGATACCCTAGAATGGCTTGTTCTTTCTCTCTGTAAAAAGTGTGGAAGAAGGAAAAATGCAAGCAAAAAGGGACAGGAGCTGTAGTGTTGGTAGGTGTGTTGTTTCTCTGCAACGAGAAGTTATATGGGGAGAAATAATATTTTTGTTAGACCAGCTGGAATTTCGTAAGACACAGTTGGAAAAGGCGAGCAGACTTTTGGGCACATGGTCCTGTGGGAGGAACAGCTATTTTTGCTCTGCACGAGAGGGTTGAGACACATGGAGTTCTTGGCAGGAGGAAGAAAATGGAGGATGCAAGTATTGAAGTAGGAGGGCAAAACACTGTTTGATGTACAGCAGTAAATGACCTCAGTCTTACAGGGTGAGACTTTACCCTTTTTCTGTGTGACTGGGCATTGCTGTTACTCAACAGATAGCAGTGTGGAAAGACCCCTGCTCAGTGCTCTGTGGGTACCACATTGGTTTTGGAGTGGTTACATTCAGCTAAGACCCTTCTGATTCTTGGTGCTTCAACACCTGGGAAATTTGTCTTCTATGGGAAGGAGCAAATGGGGAGCAAGCTTTCTTGTTATACAGGGAAGGGAAAAAGCCATGTTCAAAGACCTTCTTGCAGAGTAGCTCATCTGAACATGAGTCATCTCCTCTTCAGTCCCTGGTACAGCAGACTGGAAAGCTGCACCTCTTGTGTTCCAGGTGATCCTGCTGACTGCCTAGTTTGTGAGTCATGGAAGAGAGATGCTGCCTGTAGTCCCAAATGGAAGAAGTAAACGATGAGGAAGGATGTCATACTGTAATATGTCACTGTCTAACTGGATGTGCATTGCTAACTCAACCAGTTCTCCTTTAGAAGACTGAAGATTGTTGTTTACTATGTAATTTTACAATTTACCTTGTTGGGTTAAAGGAGACTTTTGTTCTTTAAGTCCTTCTCAAAAGCATTCATTTTCTAGCTCCCAGTAGAAGAAGGGTTCAAGGAGCAAGCTAGGTGCATGATTTTATACTGCATGAGTTCACCATTTGTGATTAATCTGGATTAGAGGCCGCATATGCAAGAATTTATTTTAGGTACTTTAACCATGTGAAAGACCCTATTGGTATCTTCTAATAGGTCTCAGCTCATAGCTATTACAAGAAAATGTTGATTCTCTAAATAACATCCTGGCACGGTTTTATTTCTGATGTAGTTCAGATCCTAAACATTAGCACGATGAGCATCAGGTAGGAGGCAATAAAGGCAAATGTTATACTAGGCATGTAGTAGATGATCATTGTGTAAAGACTGATGCATATAGAGTTGCTTAATATGTCTATACAGTGAAAAGTACAGCAATATATCTATGTAAGAAAGCACAATTGACCTTTCTACATTTCTTTCCTTAGTCTTTATTGGGAGTAGCAGTTTTACTAGTATTTAAGCTTATACAGCATCCTGAAAAATCAGATGAGCCAAGAGGATCTTAAAGATGATGGTTAGGGGGCAGAGGGGGCTAATCACTTGATTTAAAAGAATATTGGGTGGTCATCTAGAAATATGTCTAGAACTCAGTGCACTTTCATATGCTGTTACCAGAAAAGAATGTTGTTGAAATTTATGTAGTGTTTATCTTGGTATATGTAGTAAAATAACATTGCTTCTATAAAAGACACTGAAATCTTGGCTAAAGTTAGGTCACTTGGATCGTACAGCTGAGAATGGGAGAAACGAGGCAAACTGGAAAAATTATGTTTGTAGTACAAACACTGCTTAGTAAAATATGGAAAAAACATATTTGAAGGAAAGGATAGACTATGTGAAAGGATAGATGATGTTCATTGACAGAAAATGCAATTCATGTCTGTTGGTCTCGTGTAAGACAGTAGCATCTTTCATTATGAATGAGGATGGTTTTAATGGTGTTTACTACAGTTTAAAAGTACTTCCCTCCCCTGTCAGATTCAAATGTTGTTGTAAAATGCTGTGTTTGGAGATACTCAGTAAAATCTACCTTAATTAGCGATTCAGAAATCAGACAGGCAGAACTGTTTCTTAAATGATTCCCCTTTCTAGAATCCAGAGCACTAGCACTATGTAGCTGCTGATACTTGAAAGCAGCTTTCAAGATTCAAGCTGGTTTAAGGATGGCTTCTGCACTCAGTGTACAAAGTATAGGAGTTGGCCCACTTAAACTCCTTCATGCTGCTCTCGTCTACGGCTTTTACAAGAGAAATCCAGGGATTTTTTTTTTTCTTTCCAGAAAGTAAGGTCTAGCCTGGCATATAGAAGCTTCCAGAACTTGTACAATTATAGGAGGCAAGGAAAATATTAATCATTATTTGGGAGGCATCATAGAGATGTCACATTTTGTAGTTCTTAATTTTATGGCTCATTTCTGCTTTTTATGGTATTACTTCACTGTTTATTTCTGTAAACTCTTACATATTCTCAATGCTGCTTCTGACTTCTTTCCTTAGGGGGGGAAATGTTTGCCTGACACCTTTCAGAAGGAGGATATTCAACAGAATCTTCTTTGTTTTCTTGGTTTCTTGGACTAATTTACTTTGAGCCTGTGTCAGAACTTTTAAGAATATCTTAGGAAATGACGAGTAAAGACATAAATTTAATTGCTTCAAGCAACTGATTGCTTCATTCACTACCAGTCTATGTGTCCAACAACATTTAGAAAAAAGGAATCTTTTTTATTAGAACTAGGACTTCTACAGTTGTTTCATAGTGTTTGTTCATCTCTGTTCATTAGGAACTATGGAAATCAAGACACTCACACTTACATATGAATAATATTGCCCCTACCCATTACTTCACATATTTAAAATGCTTCTTTTGACTCAGATCACTGCCCATCTTGCACTGCCCTCACTGCTCTTGTGCTTCAGCATCCCATTTGGAAAGCTATTGTAGTGATACTCAATACAAACATCGTCTGTTCCATTGAATGTTCTAACTCAGTACAGGTTTGGAGTGCGTATTGCGTACAGACATTTCTAAAACATGGGGAGTGTATGTGTGCTGAAAACAGTTGTTTTCATGTATAAGGAACTGAAGCTGTATAAACTTGGGAATGTTTCAGAGGGTTGTAGCCTGGGTGCTCCCTTGCTGGGTTTTTATAGTCTATTTCTGTATTGCTACAAAGGCAGAAGTCTCTGTGTGCAACTCAACACTTCGCGAGTTTATCTTAGTGATCATTGCAGGTGCTCCTTCTCCTAATTGAGGTCCAGTTCTCGAAGATGTTCTGCCTCACTGAAACTTGAAATAATAAAGAACATGTTTTTTGTCCTGTTCTGTGTGACATTTGGTTTATGTTTTAAAAATACTGTTTGCCACCAGTAGATCTTTTTCCCTGGTCTTTGTTTTTTTTAATGATAGATTTTCTTTTTCTTGAAGAAATAGCAAAGATAACTGTCCATACTGAGTTGATACATTGGAGGGTGGCTGGAGGTAACTGAAATGAAAGCATTCCCTTTCAACTGTACAGAGAGTTGAGATTCAAGCGAGTAATATTTGTGGTCTGCATCTACCAGTTGGCTATGCTTTTATTTGTGTATTAAGAAAGTAGTTGTCTGATATGTCTGAAAGTTCAGCTATCAAAGCTACTGATGGCTGCAGTTTGAAAATTGTTGACAGCTGAAAGGGAATCCACTTTAGAATGAGAGCATGAAAAAAGGTTAAAAGGCAGGCGTCAACACATTGCTGGCAATAGACATCAAAGACCTTATTTCAGCTAGATATTTAGATAAGGAAAACAAATCTAGTAATAGTTTACTTCTGTTTATAAATCGGAACATGAGTCAACAGCATCATGACGTTGCCTCAAGGAAAGGGGAGGGTTGAAGTGTCTGACATGGAGCTTTTAGTTTGTAGGATGATATGATTCTGCTCTCCTGTCTGTTGGTAAGGCATTGACTGAGCAGCATGTTCACTTTCAACACTGAACTTTGAGAAAATGCAAACTGAAAGTCTAGATTACAGCAGCAAGAATAATCAAGAGCTAGAAAGCACAACTTCTGAAAGAAACTTCTCACAGGGGAGATTTAAATGAGTTATTCCAGGTATCACAAAAACTTTTCTGATTGCAACAATGCTACGTATTGGCATGAATTACCTTGACAGTTTGAGAAATCTGTTTTTTATGAACAGGACAGGTGTTTGCCAGGATTGGTTTAGAGACAACAAATTCTGCATTGGAAGCAAAAGAAGGGAGGGAAGAGGGAACCTTTGGGTGCCAACTCTTAAGAACTAAGGTTGCATAAAGCTGCGTTCATATGCATTCTTGCTCATGTGTGGTTTTTAGTATTTTTTTAATGACTTAAAGGCTGGAAAACAGAAGGTCAGACATATGTAACCTGGTTTCATTTACTACTTATTGGTCTACGTTAAAACAGTATTTATTTCAGTGCAGACAGATACAAAAATTATATATGTAGGAATAAAGGAATATACATTACAGGATAGTGAAACACTATCTGAAAGGGCTTGGTTATCCACAGTGGTATTTTTGTCTGATTTCTGTGGTAAATAGGCCTAATGTAACCAATGGGTATAAGAAACAGAGGCATATACAAATCTCCTCTCTTTGGGACTGGAATGACTGCAGCTAGAATACAATTTATGGCTGGTTTTCACAGTGGAAGAAATACTGGGGGAAAGCAGGGTTCCTAGAAAAGGCATATAAACATGATAGGCTGGAAAATAATATTGCTTGTAAACTGTGGGGGTTCGGAAGGGAAGTTAGTTTTATTCAGCTGTGGTTCCTAAGAGCTTTCCCTTATCAAAGCAGTGAACTTATGTCATGTTAAAGCTGAAAGAGCCTGCCAGACCAAGTCACAGTAGAACTGGAATCAAAAGTGAACAAAGGGTAGCAGTGAGCATGAGGAAAAAATATTAATTTGGAGGTAAAACTTCCTTCCCTGGGAACATTTCAATCAAGATTGATGGAGGAATTTTTTTCTCCCCTTTGGAAAAAGCGAAAATGCTTCAGTCTTAACCCAAACAAAATAATTCTTTGTAATCCTCTGGTTTGTGCTATCAAAGAGATAAGACTTAGATGATTACATTGGCTCATTCTGGCTTCGTAATTTATTTTGCAAAATGGTGAGTCAATGAGAGATTAGCAGCTCTCATGGGAGTGGAAGGAAGGTTTTCCCATGACTGGCACTTTGTAATCTATCTCTGAATGTGCCTTTTTGAGTCTTTGTGCCTGTTTTTTTTAGGTTATTAATATTTGTATTGATTTTGATGTCAGAGGAGCATATTTAGTTTGTTTTTCTTCTTATAGCAGGGAGGGGGCCTTTCAGTTACCATCATGGGAATTATTCTAAACTTTTGATTTTAATTTTTTTTTTTACTTCAATAATTGTTTAATTTGTTATTTTGTCTAACACCACAGTTTCTGGAGTCACATAGTTACTGATGCAAGTTTCTTTCATTCTTAGAAAATAAAAGCTAAAAACTACTATTCAGATGTATCCTGAAAGCTACAAAATCTTTTTTCTTTTTTTTTTTTTTTTTTTTGAAAACCAAGCAGTTGGTGATGTGGATATTTTTCATGTTAAATATATCATGAACTTATTTTGAGGTAGAGGATGCTTGGCTTACATTTCCAGTATTTGTTTTATGACAGAATTATGAAATTATACATACTTCATGTTGAGGTGTATCTAGAATTAGTAAGCATAAGCGAGCAGTCACTGGGATAGTTGGGGGCTTTAGCACATGGTATATGAAGAAAGCTGGAGGCAGTCAGGCTTGTTCAGCCTGGAGGAGAGAAACATGGCAGAAGCGGTCTTCCACCAGCCTGAGTGGGTTTGTAGAAAAGACAAGTCAGACCCTTCTCAGAGGTGCACAATGAAAGGGCAATGTACGTGATGTCCAATAGGGAAAATTCCACTTGGACGTAAGGAAAAGCTTTGTCACCAAAATTGTGGTTAAAGCTGGGACAGAATCACCTATACCTATAGGGGATATGTACTGTGCCTCGTAGTCTCCATGCTTGGACACCTTCAAACCTTGATGGAATGGGATGCTGGGGTTCACCTTTCAGGTTAGTCTAGCTTTCAACAGGAGATTAGACTTTGTGACCTCCAGAGGTCCCCTCCAGTTTAAATTTTATGATTTGTTAAGGGCATTACAGATTTGTCAGGTAAGGATAGAAATCCCTTCCCTTTATTTCCTGCTTATTACTAAAAGCTGAATCTGTACTGTTGAAACCTTAGTTTAAAATGGACAATTTTATTTTGACATTTATGAGATGCTGTTAAGATTTGGGCAGCAAGATAAGCCAAGGAGTGAACCTGTCTTTTATCACCTGCAGTACACCAGTGAAATTCTTTTTCTCTGCAAGGAACCTCTATGGGGTTATAGCCATCTAGTTTCTCATGTTTCTCTGGTTCCCTACGTGCTGAATTTTAATGTGAAATTTGGAACTGATGTTCAGATTCACTTTTTTTTCTCCCTTTCTGCTAAGAGTTGGGGATGTGTGTGGGAGGTTTTTTTTCTTCCCCTCCCTTTTCTTCCTTGTATCCCTCCAAAATATTTCTTTCTAAACTTTACAGATACTGCCAGAAGAAAATTTGGCATATGCATATAATGTAACTGTTCACTTATTTCTAATTGCTGAGAATATGCCTTCAAAAATACGAAGAATATTCTCATTTTGCAGTTTGTTGTAAGGTTTATTTTGTGCCTAATTTGTGACTAATTGTCTATAACATATGATAACACTATTTTGAAATGTCTTTTTTTTTTTTTTTTGTCAATTTAAAAGAATTATTGTGCTTAGCTGTTTATGTTTTCTGGACACTTCTGTTAATGTTTGAGCCTAGTAAGGGCAGGTCTTGAGTTCATAGCTGAGGTTCACTTAACAGATGGCCTTCCTTGGCTAACTTTCTGGTTCTCCTCCCCCTCTTTTCCCTTCTCTTGAGAGAGGAGGTCTCAGTCCTCATGGCTGTTAACTTGTGAAAACTGGATCCTACTGGTTTAAGCCCTTGTGCATCCTAGTTGGGAAGATTCACACACATCTGAGCAGTTGTCCTGATACACACAGTCTTCTTTCTTCAACCTCCTTGTTTTCTTCCTTCCAGGAAATCTTCCCCACCTATCCAGCTTGCCTCTTAGGCTTGTCTAGGCAGTTTTTCAAGAAGTGACTGGGTAGGAGCAGAAGCCAAGCTCTGCATTTCAGTATTTTTTTTTTTAAGAATAAACAACCTTTTGCCTATTTTTCATATAATCTCTCCAAAATTATCTGTGCGCTCCAACTTTCTTGCCATCAGATATAGTAACCGTGGTATACTTGAGCCACACTGTTTCCTTTTCTGTATATGCAGTTCCAGATTTCCCTTAAACCTGGGCATAGGTTCCTTGGAGCTCTTCTTTACGATCTGGTGGATTGGGGCTTCAGGCAGAGATGGAAGGAGAGGGGGCTTAGTGGCTCTCTGGGATAGATGCCAAACAACTTCCTCTGAATCCTCACCTTTCTTTTCCCTGCCTTCCCTGAGGTACAGTAGATACATTGCCACTGTGCTAACCAGGGTAGAGTTTCCTTTTTGTAGTTAAAGGATCATGATTTCTAAGCTTCATCATTTTATTATTTTGTGTGAATCTATCCTGGCTAGATATAACTATTAATATCACCAGTCTTTTTCTTCATTCTTTCTTTCCCATCTTCTGCAATTTCTTTGTTGCAGTGCTGGTAATGACACTTGCCAGAAATTGCTTATGAAGGACAAAATAAAATCCTTTTCAGTGCAGAACTTCCCACAAGAGTGAATCCTAAGTCCTGTCCCATGTCTCATAGCTCAGCATACATATCCTTAAAAGGCAGGTTAGTCATATGTTCTTGGGGGCAAGTGCGTGAAGTGCCAATACTGTGCTTGGGCACATTCGGAAACCTAAAGCTGACAAGTACCACTTTAAGAAAGCAAACTTCTTAAATGAAACCTTAGCATTCTGGAGGAGTTTGCAGGACATGCTTGCTTTAGCATGCTTGAACAACTCTTTGCTGCGTCACACCTGCTTCTCACACCAACGTCCAGCTTTGCAGCAAATGGCAAAAGTCTGACATCCTGAACTTTCTTACTGAGCAATAAATTCCATTCTGTTTAATGAAGTATGAACAGAGATCTCCTGCTGATCGTGGTTTTCTTTGCTTGAAATTAAGGGTGTTTTTGTGTTTATTGTACAATACTTGAAAGGAGTGTTATTTTAGTGAGCCAACAGTCTAACTACTTTATCCTTTACCAGTCTGAAGTGCTCTGAATTATTTCATATTAACCGAACTGTTTTATGAAAAGTGCTATCTCAAAACAAACTCAGATATAGCTTTTCCTGGGAAAGCCATGGAAACCCATTTATTTTTCTGTTCTTCAGATGGAAACAAATGTTCTGTTCTCATACCATGTGAAACTGGAATAGATTCAGGTCAGGCAATGCGTATTCATTCCTTGAGACTCCTTGACAGCTTTAACTACAGTCACTTCCCTCTTCAGCCCACTCCTTTCACTTCTAACTGCGAGAATGGGAATTCCTTCATCTTTTGGGAATTGTGCTTGCATTTCTCCAAGCCTTGATGGATAAAAATCTGTTAAAACTTTATCTAAGAGGAACACATTTAATAAGTGAATTGTATTCTTGGGTGTTGCGATGTAAAAATATCAGCATTCACCAAAAATGGCTTTTGGTGAGAATTTTTTTTCTAGGTTTTTGTGGGCACTTTTATACTCCTTTCTGTATTACTGAATTTGTTATGGGAAATACTAATCTGGGTGAGTCATGGTGGACCAGCAAGCCTTCCCTGGCTGTGATCTAAAATGTCACTGATAAAGCCTAAAACCTTTTCCTTAGACAAATGTGGCTATCCACTAGTTTACAGTGCATGCTAATTAGTCGTGTGCAAGCAGACACTTAATGCCTTCCTCTCCGACCTTCACCAAACATCTGAAGGGAAATCTGCTCAGTATGTTAGCAACTGTCTCTTTCCTGGAAAGCCAAGTACCCGTACTGCGTGTTTGTATAAACTACCAGGCGTGGAAAATATTACGTAAAAGTTTCTACCAGCCCCTAAGTCTCACCCAAAGGAAACGAAAAACAGTTATTTGCTTTATTCATTTCAAAATTGTCCTTCTCTCGCCTCTGTACGACTGGAGGGTTCAAGTGGCAGTGTAAGGGTTGAGAAGGCTGTATTGTACTGAACAAAATGAGGGCTGTTCTCCAAAACCCTGTTCCCTGCAACACAAGGTCCATCTATATTGAAGCAAAAAGAATAAGTAACAACAGATTAGTTGTGCAGGGAACCACAAAACACGTTGCCTGCATGGAAGATTTAGGCCTCTTCTGAACATTAAATTCATCTGCTGCTGAAAAGGTCTCCCCCCCCCCCCCAGTGTTGTGTGAACCAACACCTTATTTTTTCCCTTTTGTAATGTCTGTTACAGAGGTTTAATGTGCTGGAGGTGGTTGAATATTTTTCTTATTAAAATCTATGTTTTGAATAGTTACCAGGTCAGCAAACTGGCTAAATAAAGAGGAGGATTTAGCAGAGTCTGAGCCAGCCATTTACAAATAAATCTCTTGGGATCTCTAATCGCCAGTGAATCTAGCCATCACTTTGATTTGGAGGGAGATTAAGGATTACAAATATTTTATAAATCTATTTTTAGCTTTGGTGCCATTATACAAAAGAGAAGGATTCAGTGCTACTTTTTCATCCTTTCTTACCTCCAGCAGCAGTCTGGAATGACTTAGTTGGATGGACTGAAAAACGTGAAGTGTTTCTACTCTGTCCATACCCAATACATGAAAAAGCTGTCAGTGGTGTAGCCAGCAGTGCACTGGTACAGAAGTAAATACATTTTGTTGCCACAAAGCAGGGCAGTGGAAAGACAGGGTTTGCCTTGTAAGCTTTTAATTCATACAAATCATGGATGGATATTTTCAACTTTTGTGGCTCTTTGTCTTAAGTCAATACTTGTGCCCTGTTTCCCACTGAGGAGAGAGTGGCTTTCATGGAATACTACAAGTCTTTGACACACATCGCTCCTGGCTTGCTCTCGGATTTGGTAGGGAAACATTCCTTGTTGTGGTTTGCCATCATAGAATGGTTTGGGTTAGAAGGGACCTTGAAGGTCATCAAGTTCCAACCAGACACAGGGGTTTCAAATGACAATAGAAGTTGCCAAGGTGAGTCTATGTAGGAAGAATTAAGTGGATACAAGGTGATGGACTTCTCTTCTCCTACTGTATGTGTGTTTTGCCTTTTCCACACTTCTGGATAGCCTGTTCCTGGCAGTGAGTAACTTGGCAGGAACTCTGTGAAACTCTTGTCGCAGAAAAGCCCTGTGGGAGCATAACCAGCACCAACTAATTCCCCAGCACATTACACCTTTTCTTCCGCTCCCCTCTTTGTCATCTGCACCACTTGCTTGAACCATTTTGCTTTACCAGGTAAATTTAATTCAGTCACAACAGCAAAGTCAGGGGAGCAGAGTGGGAGGGATGCCCCCTGTTTCTCTGAAACCTTCATAATTTGGTGGTTTTAAAACATTAGAAATAAAATACTGACATGATATGTAAATGTTAATGAAATTTAGCTGAGCTAAAGGCATTGAAGTTTGTCCACAAATGCCACCTGGATGTCTGTCAGCACAATGTTTGTTCTTTGTATTATTCTTTCAACCTTCTGTAAACAATTTCAATGGCTTCTGGATTTCCCCTTGATAGACAAATAAATCTTCAGTGCTGATCCTCCCTTTGATTCTCTGTATCAGTACTGATGCCAGATGAAAACGAAACTCCCTTCTGTGTAATAGCTTAACTTCATCTCTGCTCCTGAGGAACCAGTCCTGACAGGGTAGGAAACGCAGCCACAACCCTCTCTCTGCCACCAGCCTTCAGGTTGTCAAGTCAGAAGAGTGCAGAAAGTCAAGGCAGAGACCTCGTCCTTGAAACCTGTCTCCAAGGCATCAGCTCTGGCACCCCACGCAAGGAGAAAAAGTAGGGCAGAGGATGAGTTGCAGCTTGCCCCTTCTAGTGCTTTGTGTAAAGCCTTTGAACCCTTGCCCTAAGGGGAGCCAGGGTGCCCCTGCAAGGCAGGGCGATTCTAACAATGCACCCCTTGTTGCTGGCTGGCGTCTCCCAACACTGCCACATCTAGTATTATCCTGTAAATGGCCTGGTGAGAAGGAACCCCCTTCTGGTGTAAGAATGATTTCCTACTCCTGGTGATGAATGAAGCTGAAATAAAGCAGTTTAATTTTTAGAAAAATGTCGACCCTGAAAGGATTGAGCTATTATTTTAATTACACTAATGAGCAAACGCTACTTGGAAAACATTAAAAGAATATCTGCGCAACTCCAGATCCTGCTGTCTGACGTGTATTGATGAAACTTTTCTTGAACCAGAGGGATGCAGGTTAATTTTTTTCTGCTAAATTGACGGCAACGTGGGCAAGACATTTTGCTGTTGCTTTGTATTGCATTTCCGTCACCAGGAAATTTGTAGTTAAATACAGGCTATTAGTATAAGTGTGGGTGAATGTTGTGAGTGAACGTTCATAATGATCTCTTCATAGCAGTTTGAAATTAGAGTTGGCAGAATTATTTTTCAGCTATACCATTTCTCCTTGGGAATGCTGACCTGCTGAAACTATTGTAGGATCATGTTGGGTTCAATCTGAAGTCTGGGGTTTTTTTGTAGGAAGGCTTCTCAGGTCTACAATGGAAGTAGAAGAGAAAATTGTACCATAAAATAACTGGCAATTTAAAGCTTTAATATGTAACATCTAAGGTATGTTTGCTCATGCATTTCCTGCCCTGCTGCATTTGAAACAGTGGCTTGAAATTTGCTTCCAATATTCACGGTTCCCAGACCATAAGAGTATATAATCAGCTGCTCTGCCCCAAGGATTATATTTGGAGCGGTTCTTTTTTTTTTAAACGTATATACAGTTCTGACTGCGGCAGACACATTGAATTATTATTTATTTATTATTAATAATAATATTATTATTATTATTTAGCAGGGATATGAGAGACTGGATTCAAATCACTAGCTCAAATGAGACAGAAGAGGAGTGGCGTGAACTCAAGTTGCTCACCAAGATGTAGGGTTGTCCAGCCCTGCTTGGGGGCACTGAGTGAGTATGCATGCAGGCATCCCTTCTGTGGGCATCGAAGTGCTGGGAAGGGATCTCAGAACAGCTCTGCAGAGAAAAAAGAAATAACTCTAAAACTTCAGATCTGTATGGGGCAGAAAAATGTATCCAAGCTTCTGAATACAGAACTGTTCTGTACACTCAATGAAATAAGGTTTTCCCAGAAAGTTTAAGATCCTTTGGAAAGAGGCTGCTAAAAATAAAACGGACAATCAAATTGCTAGCATAAGGTAAAATACAGATGGGACATGCAGGCTTGCATTCTTCTTTCAGAAAAGGACTTTTTATTGTTGTAACGACTTTGTAAAATAACATTTACAGTGAGCATTTTTCAGGTTAAATCACTACTCCTATGGTTCTCCTTGGTCTAGATGTTTTTCACCTGATAGGAGCTGGAGCACTGTGCAGTACCCAGACCCTCATGATGGGCAGGTTTCTAAAGCTCCCTCTGCTTCAGTTTGCTCA
Organism: Pterocles orientalis; assembly: GCA_011057875.1. Lineage (NCBI taxonomy): Eukaryota > Metazoa > Chordata > Aves > Pterocliformes > Pteroclidae > Pterocles > Pterocles orientalis. Next base: position 830,315 of record WKFP01015557.1, on the reverse strand, counting down.
GTGACAGCAGGTGGGAGGGGATGAAGACAGCAGATGAGCTGATCCAGCAGAAGCAGTGTGTCATTTCTTTGTCTTTACATTGCACGTGTGCCATCCTTCTACATGGTTTTCTCAAGGAGACAGCCAAAACTAGCGAGACAGTACTACAGTGTCAGAGGAATTATTTAATGAGGAATGAGACCCTAACCACGGACCTGCAATCAGGCTACAATCAGGAAGAAACTGAAGAAAATTTAGGATGTATTTTTTGGGGAAAGAAATTCAGATTCTTATTGCCTTCACCTGTAGAGAAAGAGTTGTCACATAGTACCATTTTTACTATTTAGAGGTTGAACTCTGCTACAAGGCTCAGTCGGATGACCCAACACTTCTCTCTTTCCCTCACTTTTCCATCCATGCTGCTTGTGTTTGGCTCTGGAGGTGGAATCAGATTTCATAAGGGAAACAAAAATCTCATTTTGAGACAGATGTTGCCTATCAAAAGCAGAAACATGTTAGAAAGCTTAATCCGAGGTGTACATATGGTTTGATTTTTCAGTAGGAAGTGTAATTAAATTGTCTGGTGTTTCTGGATTATCCCATAGTGCTTCATGCTGTTATCTTGCACAAAGACTGTAAGTGCGTGGTTTGATATCTCTGGTCTGTGTAAGTTGTAGCTTTTCTGTAGTGCAGGATTGGTATCAGGCTCAATTTATTGACTAATTAACCTTCCCCTTTTTTTTTTGCGGATTATTAGAATGGTGTGCTGTATGGTCATAGATAAATTCATCCTCTGTTATTACTCGGGAATAATGCTTTCTAACTTTCATTTTTCTCAATATTAATATTAACTCTAAAGCTTTTTTTTAATGGCAGAAGAAAAAAAACATTTTGAGTAGTATAGGTTTCTTTACTGTACGTCTCATACATTTGCTATGAAATTTGGGTCAGACTGATTAACCACTGTACGACTTCCTAGAGGAGAAGCACAGAAGATATTTTTAACATCCTCATTTGATTGCTTTTCCTTTTTTCAGAGGGAAATCATTCTGAGCAAGGGAGAGGGGGAGCAGGGAGGAATTGGTGCACGTTTGCCGGGCAAGAAGCAAGTAAAATATAAAAGGCTATGCTGAGCCTTCAACTCTGCTCAAAGGTGTGCACAGGCTTCACAGATCAGCTGTCTGACACAGGCTTAGACTTTCCCGTAGAAACCCTGGAAGCAAGGCACGTAGAGCCTGCCCACACAGCACAAGGGACAGGTAAGATCACAGCACGTGCTGCCTTGCTCATTTAACAATAGTGGGGAAGGAGCAGCAGCCCAGCATGTGATAGCAACCAAGTTCAACCTGCCTGGAGCCCCGGGAAGATGTCTTGTGCTGCTGAGGATGAAACCCAGCGCTGCCGTATCTGCCTTCTGCTGTCAGGCATGCTGGCTCAAGGAAGCAGGTGCGTGTGATAGCAGATGTGACACTTGTTGGCCTTTTTTTTGTCTTAGCTACACTACGTGTCTTCTCTACAGTAGAAAATGAAACATAGCCACCTTTTTATTGTATTGCAGACACTTGTTGCTTTGTGGTGTTGGGCTATCTTAAAGCTTATTTAATATGAATCAGATGGAAAGTGTGCAGAGTGGTTTTCTGACTGCTGTCCAAGGAAAACCTTGTTTCAGCTGGCATGCAGCTTTTAGAGAGTTGGGTCAACTGAGCTGCCCAGTCAGCCATAAGGAGCCTGTAGCAGGCAGGAGTGCAATACTAGGCTATGGTGAAGAGAAATCTGTAGGTAAGACATTAAGTAACTTTTATAGGTATTTAGGCTCCCTGCCACTTGGACAACTCCAGGCTGAAGAGTGGCTGAGGAAGCTTGAATGTTGTGCGCAAAGGAAGCAGGATGATTGCAGGGAAGAAAGGTGAGGACCCTGAACTGTCCGCTTTGACGTCCCTCCGTCAGAGAGCCCCAGCAGGTAAAATGACACAGATGTAAACCTGATTGTATCTGGCTTGGCTTAGCTGGTCACAGTCTTTCTAGTGATTTAACTGAACAAGTAAGCCATGCCTGTGGCTACTTTCTATGGACCCAGCACATACTGTTGGCCAAGTTTAGTGGTGCTCAAGACAGTCACTTTCAATAGCAGAGTTTTGGAGGAACAGACACTCAGTCCCCTCAAGGCAAGTCAGCATGGTGGAAGGAGGTGAGAGGCTGAAGGGATGAGACAAGCATTGGGGTGCTGCCTTGGCGCAAGTGACTCTTCTCCCAGTGAACTTTTGCAGCATGGTAATGACTGTGTCACAGTATGTCCGTGGGGGCTCGCAGTGTGGGAGGCCAGGTATGATGTTGGGTTTTGCTCTTGCTGGCTATGCAGTAGTGCAGTTGAGAACAGGAGGAAAGCACTGTTTTAGGAAATTACCACTTTAAGGAGAGCAATCCATGTAATTTTAAAGTTTCTTCTCTTTGTTTACCTTTCTGCTTCCTAAATCTCAACTGAAATAGTAATTTTTCTGAGGGAACGTTAAGCTGTTGGGAAAACTTTTTCAATACTTTTGATTACTAAAGACTGATCTTTTGCTAGTTTTTGATTTTCAGTTGCTTTTAGCTTGGGATGTCCCATTTTTTCTGGTCTCTAAGTATCATAATCTCTTTCTGAATATCTATAGTAACCAATTCTAAGTGTCTCAAATCCTAATATCCTTTTTTTTACATCCATGGCATCTTCACAACTTTAGATCTGTGTGCTGTGACAAACTGTCCAGTATTGATTTAGTTGTATTATTCAAGGAATAACATTTTTTGTAACCAAATATGATAATAGTATTTCTCTTAATACCTGAGGTAGACTTAAGATCACCTGATTTTAAAACTCAAGTTCTTTTGCAGAAATTTAAAGCACAGAATTTGTCTGGAGTGTTTGCAGCTGCTAATGTTAGCATGTGTACTTAGAAATCAGTATGTAATAAAATATTCAGCAGATGGGGAAGTCCATGCGCATTCAAAGACAAATAAGTGGCCAACCACTCTGATCATTACCACTTCATAGCCCATTCTGTGAAAGGCTACAACGTGGCATTGGTGTAAAAATGGCTTTCAACCACAGATGCCCCAAGCCAATATTAGTGAGAAGGTTTCACTAGAAACACAAACGGGATAAGTATTCAATAGCGTTTTAGAAAGTATTAGCAAGGCATAGTACAACTCTTTAAATCATTAGTTATAATTTCCATGGAGAAAACAAAATCCCCTAAGTGGTCTTCTAAAAACACTGTTTAAATTAAATCACCCTGTGTGTAGTCTGTAGCATTTATCTTCTGTCGAGATCTTTTAGGCTAGGCTGCCTCTACCTATCTGGTTTCATTTGGCTCTCAGCAACCTGGCAGACGTCTTACAAGAGGGAAGAATTGGCTGGGCATTCTGGGATTTTTTTTATACCTTTTGGATTCAGTTGTGATAATCTGAACTGCCAGAGAGGGGTTTAGATGGTACACACCTTATTTGCGGTAATGAAACAAAATATGTGTGACGGAATGTGTTCAAGAGAACTCGGGCAGATGCGTATCTTGCTTAGATGTGAATTTTAGATTTATCGTCTTTGTTGGCTTCTTGAGTAGCAGTGAAAATTAAATGAAGTGTCAGTGCTGAAGCAGTGTACTCTTACCCACCTTTTCCCTCTTATCACCTTTACCCACTGTCTCCTCTTTTCCTTTTTTTTTTTTTTGGTGACACATTAGCACAAGCTGTGAACATCTTCCAAAATTCTCATTATTAAAAGCTGTCTTCATTCATCTTGAGCTGTTACCGAGAGCTTTGTCTGCTTCGTAGATAAATTGCACAATGCTGAATCAATGTCCTCTTGTACTGGAAACCAGACAAACGATTCTGACAGAATCTGTTGCGTTCGTACAAAGTGAGTGAAGAGATGGCTTACCTCATGTGGCATACAGGTATCAGAACACCTTCTGCTTCTCAGCTGAGGTGATGATATAGACATGGCTGCTGGTCCTAAACCAAAAAAATTAGAAACGTTTACATGCTTGATAGACATTCCAGTGTTACAGACGACAGAATTTTTGGAGCATAAGCTACTACTTGTATGTCATTTAAGGTATTTTTCAGATTGTGTGTTATTTTGTCTTCGCACTTTTTTAAATTCTCTTTTATATGGTTTTAGCTGTAGCATAAATGTACTTAACACTGAATACTCTCCTTTACAAGACACTTCAGCGGAATAAACCAGATCTATTGTGTAATTAAGGAGTTTCTTTGGTAGTTAGCTTCATTTCAATTTTAAATATGTTGTCTAATTTGTTCCAGAAGTAAAGTGAACTTGTTTTTCAGAACTTCCTCACAATTACTGGTGGTCAGAGCTATAATAAATTGAATTCCTTTCTAATTTAAACACTTTGTTAATGCATAAGCCAAGCTACATTCCTCACTGGCCACTGATAATACAAAGTGGTAGTACCTTTCCTAAGAAAATTGTCTTTTTAATCACATAGAAGCACAGCAACCCCTGCTTTCCATTACTGATACACAAATGTTGGGAACCATTTGAGTGACAGGTTCTCCAGTAATTTGAGTGCAATACTACAGTAGATTTAAGTTGAGGAAGAGAGAAGGAAGAAGAAAATACAGATTCTGCTAGAGTTTGTAAGCCACATGTATATTCAGCAAGCAAATGAGATAGGAGCTTTGAGACAATAAGCTGCTCTATAATGCACAGACAGTCTTTCAGGCTACAAGCCCAAGCTCTTGAAGTCTCTTTACGCATTGATAAAAATTTCTAACTCTGAATGAAATATGTTTATTTTGTCTCATGTAAAGTCCTGTAAGCTACTAAGAACTGGCTGAGCTGCTGACTCAGTCATTGTTCCTGGTTTTTACAGCACCTCCCATTCAGTTAATTAAAAAACCTGTTCCTGAACAGGAAACAAGAGCACTTTTTATACGGAATTGATCTATGTACATTTTCAAGATTTCTGCTCCGTGAATGCACTTTTTCTTCAGCTTTGTTTATTGCGGTGCAAGTGCCTGCCAGAGGCATGACTGTTGACGTGACCATCCTCCTCGGGTGGAATATTTCACTGCACACCGTCCTACACTCACGCTGCAACCCACTGAGCATGGGATGGGGTCAGAGCCCGAAAGGCACAAAAGGCTGCTCAGCGGTAGGAAAGCAGTGAATGACGCTAAAAACAGGCCATAGAAATGGGGATACTCACGTGGGAGTAGCAGGAGGAAAAAGATCTGTCAGCAAAAGAGCAGAAAGCATAAAGTGTAGTGGGTTTGTGAGTGAAGAAAGTGTCTTTGCACTGAGTTTTGGTGAGTGTTGACTTCGAAGCTTTTGCAAAATAAATAAATAAAACTGTTGCTCAGTAAGGCAAAGTTCATGATGAAGCTCGGCAGTTGCTGCTGTTATTTTAGCCAAAGCTTTGACTTGCCAAGAAATAGAAGAATGTGTATGAAGTTGTTTGGAAAAGCCACTTTCATTCTGTCAAGTTTATTTTCTTAAGAGATGGCTACCAAATCCAGAAAGTTATGTCTGGTGTAAATCCAAAGTCACTTATGGTTAGAATCTCTATAATCCATATTATGACCAAAAATATGCTTCTGCACATCCTAACTTCCTCCCTACAATTGCTACTCTCTCCAGTTACTTAACCAACAAAGTGAAGTAATACAATTCAGAGAAGGCCTGACATAGAGGTTGACACCTGGTAGTTTCCAAATTGCAAAAGTTTACTTGCTTCAATGCAATCAGATTTTTGGCCCCTGACATGATTAAGCCTTTTTCCAAGCTCAGTTGTTGCTCTGAGAATGAAGCCTCTCTCATCTGCCAGTGTAAGGTTTCTCTGCTGCCACTGGTGGATGGGTTTTCTTTTTTGAATGCTGTCTGGGTTTTATCTTAACCTCAAATAAATATCATTTACTTGAGTCTGCTGGTAATGAGGAGATAAACTGCTCTTTGTAAGTACAGTCTGTGTTTAAAAGACTTTTCCCTCAGTGCCAAATTCCTCTTTAGTTTTTTGAACAAATTTAGACACTGAAAGTAAGTAAAATAATTTTGTTCAACTATAGCTGCACTGATCTCAGGACGTGAAATATTGCTGCCTTTAGAAAATACCCCAGTTTCTTTCATTGGCACAAGAAGCTAAAGTTCACTCTTTAGCAACCAAAATGGTGAGAGTGAAAGGGAAGAAAGGTTTCTTCCCTTGTGGATTTCCCAGGAGGAGGTGCCCTCTGAAGTGGGAGAAGGATGAAGCTGGGTTTCTGTAGTCATTCAGCACCTAGAGTCACACAGGTTATGAACTACAGCTGCACCGTTGCTGTTAGGGACGTCAGCCCAAACAGAACAAATTTGTGATACTACTGTGTTTTCTTCATGGCAAATATCACAAGTGTTGTTTTAATGAAAAATGGGATTTTGTTCCTTCTGCATGGAAGAGGAAATCTGATATTCTCACACATTCATAATTTCTACTGAAATCAGCGTTAATGAGTTGGGGGAATCTGTGGTGTAAAGGCAGAGATTTTTGATGCAGCTGTGATATAAAATCCCAGCGTGCTTGGCTAACCTTTCACAGGTATTCTGGCATGGCCTGTTTGAACCTGCTTGAAACTGGTAATGTTAATTTCAAATGTTAACTAGGAGTTTGGTCTGTTACTCTCATCTTAACTTTCTTCTGTGATTTAATTAAATGTTAATCTATCGTAGACACCCCTGTTCTTTTGATGAATGTCTTGGGGTGAGTGTATACTGATGATCTGGGAGGAGGCAATTCCAGCAGACGTTCTCATAAGGATCCTGGATGCTGCTGTAGCTGCCCAGAGCCATAAGCTTTTAGTGACTCTTAACCATTTTCATAAATGAAGTCTAAGTGGGCCTCCACACTAGTACCAAGGAAGCAGTGCTCGTAGTCACATAAGAAAAGCTTTAGTCATCAGGCAGTTGCTGTTAAACGTAGTTATCTCAACACTGTTTCATGCAGGCTCTGTGTTGATTTGGTTGGGCTTTCTGTACCTTTTCTCTCTTGATGCCTTTTTGTGCAATGATCTGGATATGCTCTGTTATTCACAGAACTTCTTCATGTGCGTGTCTTTATACTCTTGCTGTTCAACAGGAAACTAGCAACGGCTTTTGTTAATAGCGGTTAGGAAAGTTGGTGCAGTAGTCATCAGAGTCCTCTGCATGGTCACTTTAGTGTGTGAACTAACGTGCTGCCTGTGGAATATTCTTGGAGTCTGTTGGCAGCCCATGGGAAAGGAATAAATGATGTTAATCACAAGTCAAATCAATGATAACCCAGTAAGTTAAATCTAGTTAACTTACGGTCCAGACACTCAAACATGTGACTCCTTAAAATGGAACATTTCATTTTGGTAATCTTGTATTTGTGATGATAATAACTTATGAAACAAAGGTTAGAGGTTAGGCTTGTTTTCCCTGTCTGTCTTTTTACATCATCTGTAACCTAAAATTCCCTCTCATGCAATATCTGTGAGTTACATCTCCTTTAAGCTATGATCAGTCACCATTTGAACTGATTTTCCTTTGTTATGCTGCCAACAGAATCAGTTTGGGTTTTTTTGTTCTGCTACTTAAGAGTCATAAAAGTAAGATAAGAGAAAAGAGAATGCTGGGCTGTACCATCCCCTTTGCTTTGCCAGCATAGGATTAGAGGTTTTGATTAGCAAGCATTGCGTTGCTGTGTGGGAAACGTGGTTGGATTCCCTTCCTTGATCTCTCCAGCAGCATATATGTGTACGCGCAGGTGATGTGTCAGCGTGCTGATGCTCTGCTTCAACATGTCTCACCAGGTTGTGATGCCTGAATCATTCTCTCTTGGTTGAATGGGTATTTGTGCCGCAGGCGTAACACAGAAAGGAATAAAGGCATTTAAGGCTTCAAAATCTTCAAAATACTTCCGAGAAGTGGAACTATTCATTCTGAAGGACTCCCTCCCTATGAAATGTTGCACAATCTCTACTGACTGAATGTGCCTTTGTGCCTTGTCCTCTCCTTTGCAGTGCCATAAGTTTAGCTCCAGTATGCTCGATGAATTCTGATTGTATTTGTTTACTTAGATATGTCTCTAGTTCATGTTTCATCTGTTTTTTTAATACATTCCCAAAATTTCCAGAAGATTGGGTACAGATGGGGACATGGGAGTTCCTCTTCCCTTCTCTCCCTCCTCTCAAGGAAAAGTACGGACAGGCAGCTCTTAAAAAACAGAAGCAGTATTTCAAGGTCTGTTTAATAGCTATTTCACAGTGATTCTGATGCAAGAATCAATTGTAGCTTTTCTAGTTTGTGGCCCAGTAGTTACCCTTTGGAAGCTGTGAACCTGAGACTCTTGTGTATTTTCCTGCTGTATTCTCCACCCTTTTATCATTTCTTGTAGGCTTGCAGCAGGCTACAGTATGAAAATAATGAAATTATTATGAAGAACCCAGAAAAACTTTCCTCTGTCCCTCACACCTTTTTTTTTCTCTTTTTCTGTTTTTTGTTTGTTTGTTTTTAATGTAGCTTATAGAAGCTCTCAGTGTTGCAGATAAGGATGAACCTGTGCCTTTGGGTTGTCCTGCTCTTTCTTTGACTGAGGGAATGAGCTTGCCATAGCACTGCATCCATCTTATTTTGCTGCCAAGTCCCAGCCTGAGATGACCTCAGTAGCTTCTTCAATGGGGAGCCAAGTGGTGATGGAGCAGGTGATTTGCTTCCCTGTTCTCTCTGTGGGCAGTAGGGCTGTGAGCCTGGTTGCACTAGCTCGTTTGCGGACTGCTGTCTGCTCCCATTGTTGAAAACAACATGCTGTAATTCCATTTATACTTGCAGTTTTGCTCTGTAATGAGTCTTTTCCCCCATGCCCTGTCCCTTCTGCAGTGGAGACATGGGAGCTCGACTACTCCAGAGGATCTGCTAAGTTTCAAGCAGCTGGAAGATGACAGAAGTGAAGCAAGACATTTCCCATTTGTTCTTACTTCTGCATGTCTGCCAAATCTTTTCACATTTACCTACTGACAAGTCCCCAAAAGAGCTGCAATGTTAACTTTACACCTTGGTTCCAGTTAGTCACATAATAGCTGTATCAGAGATTGTGATGGATTCTTTTTTGTTCTCCCTTTTTTCAGGTCTAGACAGCTACAACCATTGCCAAGACAATATTTCCTGAAACAACAAAATGCTACGTGTAGGTTCTATGCAGAGACACTTTGGCAAATGTCAATTTAAATAAAAAACTGATTTAAAAAAAAAACATGCTGTTAGGATTATGTCTTAATCTGTTATTTCAGAGTCGTTGGGTCGCTATGCTCACTCCTGACTGGCTGCCTCGGCTAAGGATTTGGTAGGGACAAAATGCATCTACCGTATGATCTAGTTGGTGGGGTGACGAGTGAAGACACAAACTGAGATTTCCTTCCATCATCCTCTACTGAGACAAATTTCATTCTGCATCAGGTGTTGAGGGCAATGGTGTACAATGTCAGCTGAAGACTATGCAAATACATCTAAGAACCAGGCATGCTGAAGTGTACTTCCCAATGCATGCAGCTGCATTCTCCCTGATACCTAGCAAGCCACCTCCCTGTGCCTTTATTATGTCTTGTTTATGCTCTTCAGTTCTGCTCAGTTATATCAAGGATCATCTTCTTGAGGAGGAAAACAAAGTTATTTTCTATCAGCTTAATGCATGGGAATGCTGAAAAATGTAGACCATCTTTTTCCAAAATGGTGTTTTTCTGGCAGGTGGAGAGGCTTTTCTTCTTGAAACAGCTCTGCTGTTCTTTGAAATACTGACATGCAGGCAGCAGTCAACAAATAACATGAAACGTAGTACTGCAGTACTTTTCCTACCCTGCTGTGCCATCTGCGCATCCTTGAGAAGTGCTGGGCTTTGCGTGCAGTCTCACATAGAGAGATTTGAGACTTACTAAATAATCAAAGCTGCTGAAAGACAATACAGCTTCTGTCTCCTTGAAGAAACAGTTAACAGCGAACACAACTGAGCAGATGTTTCAGTGACCTTCCATGTTTCCTACTGATGACATGCAGCTACTTTTTTTTTCTATAGAATTTCTTTTATCATATTTTCTTTTTGATACATGAGCATGTACATGCTCTTATCCTTTGATATTCGTGAAAACTTGACTGTTCAGTCTGTGAACCCTTGCCATAGATAAGGACTCCCTTGGTCTAGGCACAGTACAAAGACAGTACAAAGTGAGTTTCTGTCTTGGAAACATTGTGAAGTCTTAGAAATGGCTGGACTATTTGGAGGTGAGGGGTAAGCTGCTGTGAAAACCAGGGGATTGATATTACAGAAGTAACCTGTATGAGGTGGGTTTGAGCTGTGAATGTATGTGAGCCTGCAAGAGCTAAAGCAGAGGAGGCAGCAGAAGCAACCCGAAGGCTGGAACAAAAGGGCTGGTTAATGCCCCTGCTCGCAGGTGTTGCAGGGCCAACTTCTGGAAAGAAGGAAGATGGACTTATCTTCCCGCTCCTGCCGAGTTTTAATAAATGCCTCGATAAACTGGAGGGTAAGCCCTGGTTTAGGTCTTTCCCTGCGTTTTTATCTTTCCGGACTCATTTCCAGCAGCAGTGGATTTACTGTCTTTGATTTAAGTACCTTCAGAGGGAAATAAGAATTCATAATCTGCAGAGATAGTATATACTAGGATGAAACTGTTCCAATACTGTGCCTGCCAGAGGCCTGGCTGAAAGATAAAGAAATATAAGGCTTGCAGTAGTTGTTCATTACTCCCTTGCATTTGTCTGCAAAGGAGTAACGACACCTGCTCGGTGGACCATGTAGGTATTACAAATCTGTGATCTTTCTCAACCTGCACTGATTTACTAGAGGAGCATTTCATTATTTTGTGCTAGTGAGATGGGGATACTTTGATTAAAGTATAGTTTTAGCTTTAGATTTTCTTTTATTTTTTTGTTAAATTCCCAATTGACACACAGTTAAATGGTGGTGTGATTTGTTTAAGCTTGCTGTCAGTTTTGTAAAGTCTCCCAATGAAATCTTCCCTCTTGTGAAGTGTAATAAAATTCCACTTTAACTTGCAGTCAAGCCAGACTTATGTCCATTTAACTTGTATTTCAGCCATGCCATTTTTTTTTATGGCAGCTTGAGTAGAGACCAGGGAGAAACATAATAAGAAATTGTCTGCTTCCTCCCCATTAGTTAGTTACTTGACATCTGGCTCAAACGTGTATTGCAGTCCCCTCTTCAGCCCTTCTTTCTTTCCTTCCAATAAAAAAGTCTGCCTTTTTCAGTGAGGAAATAAATTTCAAAAAGCTGTCTATAGAAGATCTCGAGTTATAAACCATCTTTTCCAAAGAAGAGGCATTTTAACATCCGGCTGTGATAGCTTCCATGCACAGCATACTTCTTGGTTTCGTAACAGGGGGAGATTAATGCTGCCCTTCTATTATATGCTTTGAGATCTGTGTGTACTCCTCTGTAGTCAACCTCCTCGTGAACTGCTGATTATTAGCAGTGAAGGCATAAATGGCTTTGTGTTTGCACAGCACAGCTGAAGGAAGGGGAGGATGGCAAGGATAGCGACATAGACAGTTCTGAGCATCTCTTTGTACCGAAGCAAAGCCCCAACTGATTTTTTTTATTTTTACAAGAACATGTGTAATTCTACAATACATAGCAGACCCTCCTCCCAGTTGCTCACAGCCTAAAGCATTTCTTCTGTGCTGAGGAATTAGGGACTTTTTTTTTAGAAATTTGGATTGCAATCTCTTGTTAAATACATAACAATCATAGTAAAATAGTATTATACTTCCAAACAGAGTAACTAGAAAACATAAATTTAAAGACCACCATCTCGTTCAAAGTGCTGGATGAGGCTTGTTCATATAATATATTATTATTCGATATGTTGTTTTCCTTCTGTGTTCATGTGAATTCATGCGTTGTTACCGTGCCCAGCTCGGCTTCCACTCTGAAGTAAGGTTCTCAAATTCTTTCTGAACTAGCAAAATTTCACAGTTTTACAATACTGCATGGGGACTACGCAGTTTTTTATTCAACTGTGTTCTGTACATAAGGGAGGAGTGTTAAATCAGAAGTAACCCCACTGGATTTAGATTTGTCTGAGGTGACTCAAACTTGTGGGTTTGGCTTTTTTTTCTTCAGGGACCTTCAAGTATTATAAATTGTAATCACAGCTTGCCTTAAACAGTAACCACAGCTGGGAGGTTGAGCATATCCGACCCCTGGATCCCAACCTGGGCATCAGTCAGGGTTGCAGCCAGGTGGCTGCGTTGGTAGTCAAAGAGGACAGTAATGCTCCCTGAGGAGCAATTCATAAGAAAGCAGGAGAGAGCAACAGCCTCCAGTCAGCCCGTGGAGAACAAACACTGTGTGATGATTTCTGTAAAATTTAAGAACATCTTGCCCTTAGTGAGTCTCTGTGAAATACCATCAGTGGCTGTGCACTCTGGAGTAGTAGTTTTTCTGTGCTGTCAAGTGCTCCCTATTGCAGCTCATAGTCCCTGCTGCTCCGTGATGTCCTGGCACGTCCTGACTCCGTGCAGGAGGTCTGACTTTACTCAGCTCCTCTCTACTCCTGAATTTCCTTTGCAGGAAAGGAGAGTCCCTGCAGGGAGGAGGACCTGCGGAGCTGGAGAACGCATCTACCTCTTGGTTAGGCTGTGGCTAACAGGGAAATTCTGAAATGAGGATTTATGTGGTCTGTGTGGCAGGCTGGAGATTAAAAAGCAGTCATCCTCTCTTCATCTCTCCCTGTCTGCACCTTGGACATCAGTCACAACACACTTTCCAGCTTTGGTTGACTGAGCACTACTGCTTATTGTCTAAATTCCCTGAGCGCAGAGGTGCTGGAGCCTGGCCTCCCTGTTGCTTTACACTGAAAGGGGCTTGCAGCAGATAGGTTAAGGAATTCAGCTTCAGGAGGCTGGTACATTTCTATTGAGCGTGTAAAGTGTTTTTCCAACTGCTTGCCCACTGTAAGGTTTCCTTTGGCTACTCATAGTGTCTGCCAGATGTAGCTTTGTCACTCCTAAAATGTCTATTTTTAATCCTGGAGGCAGTGTCAAGTCTGGGGAAGAAGAGTTGACAGAATTTTTCAAGATAAGGGGTATGTCTACAATGAAAGTTTTAGATACCTTCAGTAAGCAATTAAACAAATTTACAGGGAAGAAAACTTCTGGAGCTACTAAGCCCAAAGATACCTCTTCCCTGCTCTGGGCATCCTTGAGCCATGCGTTCCTCCTAGAGATGCGGAGGAGACTCTGAAGGGTATTGCTAATGGTGCCTGAAGTCCTCCTTACACGTAAGCTGTTGTTGGCTCCTGTCTGAAGCAGAATCCTGCACAAGGCAGACCGTTGGTCTGACCCGACAAAGCCATTCCTGCAGTCAAATACATTGCCATAATATACTACAGGAATGGCTTCGGTATGTCAGACCAAAGGTCCTGCTGCTTCTACCCCGGTGTTGGAAACACATGAATTGTCTTGACTGAATGTCAAATAGTAGTGTGTCCTGCAGCAGAGACAAAGTTAGGAAAACTCCAAGGCAACTGATTTTTGAAGTGTGACGGAGGTTATTAAACAGTTGCAAAATACAGTCTCTTAGTTGGAAGTACCAACATCTTTAGTTCCCCTGCTCATAATAATTCAAAGTTACTACAGTTGCTTTGGAAAGACAAAACGTATGGAAGGGAATAAAAGGAAGTCTTCTATCTTGTAAGTAGATGTTTAGGCTTACAACCACAGTCCTTGAGTTAAACAGTGTGCCTCTGTCAGCAGGGTGCTGGGTTGGGTGGAGGAGCTGAGCCTCTTGGTCTTGCACCTCTCTCTCTGTGCTCATGTTCAGACCCATTGGGGGGGCGAGACAGGTCTTTCTCATGGGGCATCAGGACATCCTGAGGCTTCATTAATTTCCTCCTCTGTTGCTAGACGGCCTGAAATAGTTTAGTGTGGGTGAATTCTCCAAACATATCACAAAAGTCTCAAGTCTGATGGGATGTATAGGGGCAGCAGGGTGTTGTGCACAAAAATGCTGAAGGAGTGAGAAAAATTTCTGTAGGTGGCTGACATCCTGACGTATTTGATGTATTTTAATGAAGTTGAGCACTGTTTGGGAACAATAATCCAGTGGCTGTCTGCATTGCTGATTTTAGTATGTGATTTACAGGAGATGCACTAACCATTGATTATACTCAGCCTTTTTCTTGTTTTCTGGAGTTGTTTCTTAGGTCTTGCTGTGCTATTCTCTTGCTAAGACCAGCCTTTAACTTAGTAGTAATTAATGTTCCTAAATTTGGTAAGATTGCTCCATTGATTTTAAGTCATACAAGCAGTAAATGTGTCCATCTAAGCTTTTGTTATTGCTGTATTTATAAAAGAAAGCTTTTGAACTGTCTGTTGGTAGTGCACAGAGGTGACTGATGTGCCTGGCTGTCCCTGGCAGGTCTGCCTGAGGCAGCTGCCTCCGCCTTAGTTCTTGCCTTTTACAAGACTTAGAAAGTAGCCAAGGTTTTCATGCTGGGGGGAGGTAAAGTCAGCAAGAAACACTTATTTTTAATGCTCTTCTGAAGGCGACCACCTTCAAAAGGGTTTTAAATGTGTATGGTTTTATTTCTTACGTTAGTTAAAGTTCTCAAAGGGCTTAGTTTATAATTGAGGAAAGTTCGGTGCTATTCCACCCTTAGGGAAGCCTAGGGGGAAAAGGGTTTTAGCCTAGCATTTTTTTAATAGCTGTTTGATGATGCTAAAAGCAAAAACAAACCCCCTATGTTTATTGTTTTGGGGTTTATAGTAGTGGGTGTGTTTCCTTTTTGTAAAGCCTTTAATATTACGGGCCAAAAAATGCTATCTGTACAGGTACTGTTACACCAGATTAAGTACAGAAACACAAATTCCTCCATGGCTATTTACTATTTCTAGAGAGCAGGTGATAAAAGGCTCTTTTTTTAATCTAACTTTAGCTCCCACATGTTCTTTTTGTTCCAGCCTGGTGAAACTGTGGGTGTCTTTCACAGCAGGTTCAGGAGACTCTCTGTAATCTTTGGTCTTCTTGTTTGGCTGCTAAGAACCGGAAAAATTGACCGAGCAAAACGATGAAGAAGTTGAGCCAGCAGTTGCAACAGTGACAGTTGTACAATATAAATATCTTACAACTCTTCTGTTTATCATTTATTTTCAGGGCAGTTTAAGCTGCTGGAACAAGACCGAGATATTAAGGAGCCAGTGCAGTATTTTAACAGTGTGGAGGAGGTGGCTAAAGCATTTCCTGAACGAGTTTACGTCATGGAGGAAATAACATTCAACGTTAAGGTAGTCCCTGAATAAATATTTATCCCTTTTTAAATGATTAACTGTTGCAACCTTTATATACATGGCAAGTGAGCAACGGCGCTGTGTGGGAAGTGTGATTTTTGAGACAAACGAGCCTTTAGTGCTCTGCATGCAGTGATGGTGCTCTTCGGGATCATTTTTGGAGTCTTAAATCAACATGTCCTCTAAGGGGTCTGCTGTCCTATGACACTTCGGGGAGCAATCCTGGTGATCCATCCAATAATTCATCTAATTAGGATGCTCCTGCCAGATTTCAAACAAATGTTGTTTGTTGCCCCCTCTCCCTCCCCCTCCCGCAGTCTGAATTGTATTCTCTGCTAAGCAGCAGCTGCTCAAATCCCTGTCCAGAAAGCCTTGTTCTCAGAGAGCACGCAGGGTGAAATGATGGGCTTGCTTGTCTGAAAATTACTGCAGCTAAATAGTATTGTGAATAAAACAACGAAGAAAAAAAAACCCAAAAGACGCTTGATCTGTGTTTGCATGTGCATGCCTCTTGAGCTCATCAAAGGGTCAGCAGTCCCATGAGCACAAGAGGGCTTGTTGTCACCAAACACATTGCACTGCAGTGGCGTGACACAATGAAGCAAGTACTTGTTCTACCTTGTCTTACTGACATGTGTGACATGAATCTTTCAGTCAAGGGGTGTCAGCTCTGCTAACAGAGCAGGGTGGTCTTCAGGCTCGTCTGGTTTGCTTCAGTTGATAACACCACCTGAGGCTGGTTGCAGAGCATCCTAGAGCTGGGATGCAATGGCACAGCTCCACATCGTGTACCCTACAGGGGAAACTGGTTGATACTGCTGCTGCAAAACTAATAGAGAGTTTCCTGGTCTCTATGTTGCGGGGTTTTTATAGCAGCCTTTTAATGACTTTTTCTCTTTCTTGCGCTGCTAGAGTTGGGGAACACCAACTAGTCTGCAGTTTTTACAGGGCTGAAACAAGGTTGCTGAAGACTGCTGTAAGTGTGAGAGCTCATCAGTTTACTCATTTAGCAACACAGACTCATGCCTTTCAAGACAATAGGTTGTTTGAATTTCTACTCTCCATTAACCTGAACCCATAAAACAGAGCCTTTCGTGAATTACGGCTACAGGAGAAAGTTGGGACACTTTTGTACGTTTAGGATGTAGTTGGGCAAATCAAGGCAAGAAGAAATTTTCTACCCAGGAAGATCAGTCTTACCTTGGGACTGCTAGCCTTATCGAGTGCTGTGCCGTTATTTCTCAGTTGATCAGTGACCAAATCAAGAGATTAAAATGTGCAGCTTTGTTTTTATAGGGAGAAAATTTGTCTGCAGCCTTGTTTAAATATAAAATGTTGTGTCTTGAGTTTAACATGAGTGTTTTTAAAACTCTTTGTCATATTTAGCAAACTGAGAATAAAGCATAGCTTACTGTTAGATATCAAATCATTTTTGAAAGATGTTATAGTGATACTCCTTAATGTAAATAACAGTAATAATAATAATCCAGGTTTAACCTAGTTACACAGTTATCTTGGCAGTATTTCTCTTGGCGGTTTTTCCAGTTTCACAGAAGTCTGTTCCAAGGTTATCATCTTCCAAAATATAAATGAACTTAACAGGATTTATTAACGTGTTTAATAACCCTTTACATGCAAGAGAATTATGTATGGTAAAATTTTAATATAAGGGAGATCCTGTCAAACTGATTAGCGCAAAGGGAGGAATACTAAGTACGCTTGATTCCTGTCCAATGCAGTGTGCCCGTTTAAATTCAGAAGAGAATATCAGAAGGTAGGTAATCTGATACAGAAAGAAAAAAAAATAAAAGCTTGAAATATCTGATGAAGCAGCCAAGATCAGGAGGAACTCTGAAGTCTGGGAATTCTTTCTTATTCCAAACACTCAAGGCTTTCATACATAATTTTTGAAGAAAGAGCCTGTAGAGTTACACCACACAGTCACTGCATGGTTTTGTCTGCGCTTGTTGATGTCTGTCTGCATGTGCCAATATGCCACTGTTACGGTTTGACTTGGTGCAAACCTTGCTCCTCCATGTGGATCTTTTTGCAAAATCCTGCCAGAGCAGCTAGTGCTGCCATTCAGTGAACTGCCTTCTCACTGTAACAGTCTGTGGGGTCTTCTCCAAGGGGGTTACTTTATTTTTACTTATCGTGTCAGTTGTTAAAAGGAAAAATAAGCCACCTTGTCCTGGGGGAGGCAGGGGAGATGAGTCTCCCTTTCCTTCTTCCCCACGGTTTTATAGCTAGGCAGGCTTCCTTGGCAGTGCGCTGAGACAGGGGGTTTAAGACCTGGCAGATATTTGAAGGAGGGCTGTAACACATGGTGGAAGGTGGAGTCACTTTTCCCAGAACAGCAAACAAATATTTTAGATTAAACAATACTTTTGCAATGGCTAAAACTACTTCTGGTAATTTCTTTGGATGTACCTACGTGTCAGTACTGTGCTTGTATACCCAGTCGGTTGCCTCAGGTACTGGTGGCCAGCAGCATCTGCAGGCACAGCAATTTAGAGTGTTCTGGGAATAACCCGATTTCACTCAGTCAATAGGTATTTAACTTATTTCTAATTTAAAATTAGAGGCATTCTGTATTTTCTTCCCTGACCAGCTAGCTAGGTGATTACCTTTTTTTGTATTAATATTCAGTGCATAAAGGCAGAGAATTTTGCTTAGGTAACAGTGTTCTACTACAAAGATGAGAATTTTTTTATTCTCTATGCTAGGAAGAAAAAAATTAAGTTTGAGCTACCCCAGGGCCCTAGTTTTTGCTGAATCAACAGCAGTAGGTTTCTGCAGTTAGATGATCTGGTCCCATACAGATGGCAGTCTGTACAAATACCCAGGAAGCTACTGCATTGAGACTTAAAACCAGGAACAGAAAGCCCACATCATACCGAGGGCAATTCACAAAACATTTTCTTAAAAAAATAACAATATTGTCTGATAGATTGGACATTGGACAAGCCATGAATTCCTGCTCTCTAAAAACCAGACCACTTAGTGTTGCAGGACCCTTCAGACCTTCCGGGATATCGTTTTTTTCCTGAAGATATCACTCGGTCTCCCAGGAGAGGCTGTGAAGCTGTTCGCAGAGCCTTTCCAGGACGGAGAGGTGGGCTAGTACATTAGCCCTGTAATGATTCTTATCTTTCCTATCAAATATATTGTTTGGCTGGTATTAACTTTTGATACCCGATTTGTTTGTTGTTTTTTTTTCATGTAATCCTCTTTCCACAGTGGTTTAACTGTGTTGGCCCATACAGTGAGCATTTGACAGAGATAAATCTATAGTGAAAACTTTGCCTTTTTTTTTTTTTGGCAAATGTTAATGCAGTACAGTAGAGCAAAATAGATCTCCTGATTTGATTGCAATTCTGATAAACTTGCCCTGAGTTTCCAAAAAGCACATATGTAGAAGGTTGTAATCTACATGGACATTTTTAAACGCTGCCAATAGCGACTTTCTTGAAATCAGTTCATGTGTAGATTCTAGCTCCAAATTTGCAAGCAATTCATCCTACTTCATCTTGAGAATTAGTGCTTTAGTCCCCTCATCGCCTTGCGGCTTGATGCCAGCTTTACAAGGCTGCAAGCCTTGTCTCCAAGGTGGTTTTTCTTCCTCTCTTCCCCCAGTGTCTGCAGCACACGCAGGCTGCGGCACCCTGGTGTCTTGCATTGGCAGTGCAGCGCTGGGGCTGCCTCTTTCTTCCAGCATCTGATGCACGGCTTGACTGAGAGAGAAGAAGACCTGCTGCTTCGTGCCTACATTGATGTACCTGCTGGCAGGTTTCTGCTCTGAAAGGAGATTGGATAGTGGGTGCTATTGCCTCACAGTGGCTTCATGAGCTGTCCTTCCCATCATCCTACTTGAAGAGATACTTCATAATAGAGCTCAGTGGTTTTACCTGTCACATTTTGGGTCATTTTTGGAACACTGATTTGTTTGAGACATTCTTAAACAGCACTGAAGGTAGCTTTTAATGTAGAGATCAAGGCAAAGTCCCCCTCAGCTGAGGGGGAAATGCACGTATACTAACATGAAGAGTTGTACTTGCTGATTCTGTCTTGGGAGACAGATGCTTATAAAAGAAAAATGGTATACTGTCTCACTGAATTTAGTCAACTTCCTTCAGAAAATGTGCTTTTTTTCTGCTAGTAGGTCTTCTGAAGACTCTTTGGTTTATATTTTTTAAATGTTTATCCACTTTTTGTGACTTGTAAAAATTAATGTCTATAGTATATATTATCCATATTTATATATATGTGGTGCTTTGATTGGTCCTTTGGCTTTAATAGTGAAATCTGTATGCAGCAACTGTGAAACAGAGACCTCACAGTTAAAAAGAACTCTACCACAAAAAATCGTAACTGTGTATTTTTAAAGTTAATGCAATGTTTGCATTTAATAAAATCTAGCAGGTATAAACAACCAATGTGAAGCTACAAATCATTTTTATAAGGGGTTCATATGTGTCCAAGTGATTAAAGACTTCTACTTCAAACTATAACAGATTGGAACAATTGGAGGCCAGACAGGATATTGACTCAGGTGTTATCAAAATCTATTTTTCTGAGTTAACCTTTCCTTAAGCAAAAGAAACAATATAATTGAGCTTTCCCAAAAGAATATGTTTCCTAGATAATCATTCATCACTTTCCCAATGCCTGTCTTCTGCAGGATATGTAATTGGCTTCTGAATTGTTACTGAATTATGGGAGTCATTAGAACATTATAGTGACTTCTGTTTTGCAATGTGTTTGATAAGATGTCTGTAAGCCAGTAACCTTTCTGGTTGCATCCTGCCATCAATACTGAACTGTTGGAACGGATCAACATCTGGTAGTAGGGAGGCAGAGAGTACGTATAGCATGGAGTAGGGTCTGGTTCTGTGCGTCCTCTGCATTAGTTGTTGTTCCATTTGAACATCTACTAGTGATTTCTAGATGGCTGTGGAGTGTAGTGTGACAAGCACTGCTTCTGCCGCAGAGCTAGGAGCACTGATTAGTCTCACCTATTATCAGAAAATGAAAATTGGCTTGGAAGGGCAAAAGAGGGGCAAGGGGGAAGTAAAACTGTGGGAGTCATCATTATGATGCATAAAGCGTTGTTGTTATAATGTGTAAAGCAGAGAGAGCAACCATGAAAATAAACGTGTTTGTGGAAGGAATTGTCTCAGAATGCTCCCAAGGCTGGTAGTTTAATAACTGGAGGAGACTTTTGTGTTTGTCAAATAATGACAGCAACTGGAGGTATGATGGTTACTGCTGCATGTTGTTGCACTGGGATTGTCCAGTGAAGAATTCCTGGTTTAAATAGAAGATGTGAGGAGGGGGCACACAAAAAATTAAACCATGAGGGCACGTTCCCACTGTGGAGACATTTGAAGAAAATGTATTGTCCTACCTTCCTTCCTCCTATTCCTTCAGGTAGTCTCAGCTTCCTACCTGTTGCAAGGTCATCACACCTGAAGGCTCAAAACCGAACCTGGCAGAAGTCCCAAAGGAGGCAAGAGCATTGCTTGAGTGTGGGCAAAGCAGGAGGGGGAAAGTGAGCTGAACGTGTAGGGCAGAGTGGAGCCACACTGGGACCGGAGCTGGCCCTCCCAGGTGTGTTATGCCACTGAATGAAGGCTTCCCAGGTGCTTTCTGCCTTCTGTAACATTGTCTGTTCTCCAGAATAGGGAGGAGATTCTAGCAGTTTGACATAAAACTATGTTGTTATTTCTGTGTCAGTCGGTGTTCTGGACTGCCTTAACTGCTTAATAATTTATGATATGCACTTTCTCCCAGATTACGTTATCCTTAAATGTGCTATTTGGCATGCAGTCAAATCTGTTCTGAGGAGCTGCTGTTCTTGGGTGATTCCTGGGCTGATGAGTGCCCTGTGAAGTTCACCGAAGGCAGGTGCAAAGCCCAGTGCCTGGGATGCCATAAGACCTGCAACAGACTGATGGGCTAGAAAGTGTCTGTGTGGAAAACATCGGAGGGGCACCTGGTAGACAGCAGTGGTGGTGTGGCAAAGGTGGCCAACAGCGTATGTGTAAGCAAGAGTGTAGCCAGCAAGTTGAGGATGTTGATTTTCCCCCATCGTTCAGCACTTGTGATGCTACAGTCGGAGTATTTCTACCAATTTGGAAACAGCTTTTTTTCCGATAACCCACTAAAACAAGGATGGTGTTGACATGTGGGAGCAAGCCCAGTATAGCAAGATGGTCAGGGGGCTGCAGCAGATTACGTATTAGGAGAGGCAGTGAGATCTGGGTTTGTTCAGCATTGAGCGCTGAGGGGAGATGTCTCTGCTGTGCATACCTGCCTAATGGGAGGGTATAAAGAAGACAGACAGACTCAGCTGAGGTGCGCAGTGGAGGGACAAGAAACAAAAGGCACAAGTTGAAACATAAGAATTCTTCTCCAATAGAAGAAAAAAAAAAGTTAACATGAGGGTGGTTGAACACAGAAGGAGGTTACCCAGAGAAAATGTGCATTCTCCATCTCTGGAGAAACTGAAAATTTAGCTGGACATGGTCCTGAGCAGACTGCCATAACTACACCTGCTTTGAGGAGCAGATTGGACTAGATGGCTCTGGGGTCCTGTCCAACCTGGAGGATTCTACATTTCTCACCTGAGGTCCCATGCTAAAGTCCATGGCCCTTTGTTGATGTTTTTGTAAGTTTTGTGGCCATTGATAAAGTGAAATGTTTGAATGAACAAGATAGAGCAAGTTTGATTTTCATAGGTCATTGCTACAAGGGCAAAGTAAACATCACTTAGCTATGTAATCTGAGAAACAAAAATATAGCAATATCTGTTTCATGAGTTTCTAGATTATTTTAGAGTGATTTCTATGTATGGTACAATATATATTGATATTATATATGATATGTATGGTATATATTCATTGCTAATGTCCTGGAACACATATTCACCTACTATGTATGCTTTATAAAGTTAATTAGCATGTGGTAAAGAATTAATTAACCTAATACAAGAAGAGAGGAGTTAGCTTTCTTGACTTTCAGAACTTAAGTTTTAAAACATCCTTAGCCTACTGAAGTGTACCAGCAACCTTAACATCACCATAGTAGGGTTTAGTGGATAGGGATAAAGTTGTGCAGTTTTAGACTTTTCATTTCACTTTTTCATTTTTTTAATTACAATTTTGGACAGCAGCTGATATCTTACATTTTTGTTCAGAAGGAAGAATGCAGAACAGTATTTTTCTCAGAGTGCCACACTAGAACTGTGGCATGATTTTTCTTTTGTTCCAGCGCAGTAAAATTCAGCTTTATTTCGCCCGTTATTATCCTGTGACTGTATTAAAAAAAAAAATCACAGAATGTTTTCCAGATTTTTTAATTGGGAATAATTTTGTCTTTAAACATGTCAGTTGAATCTGAAAATCCATTTGTTACTTGGCTGGTTGAAATGGATGCTATTAATAAGCAGTTGCTCAGTGAGACCTTGGTTGTGAAGGTCGGCCAGTGAGTTACCTCTGTGGTTTCACATCTGACCCACTGTTTCGTTCTGCAGTGGCTTGTTTGTTTGTGAATCCCCAGGGAACTGCAAGCTGGCTGAGCAGGAGCTCCCACAGCCACAGGCTGGGACACCTCCCTCGCTCTGGCCTCTGTCCCGCAGGAAGCGAGAAAAAGCTGTAACCGTACTGTCTGGAGTTAAATATCTGACAGCATAGCTTGCATTTGTCCAAAGAAGGCATTTGTGGGGTCTTATCAATGCCAGAAACCGATATTCTAACAGAACAGAAACCGATAGTCTTACATAATGTGCCCTCTCAGAAGGAGAAAGGGGGTTAAACAGTAAATCCACTGAGCGCTGCACGTCCTCAGCCCATATCAGCTCCACTGAAGGCAGGGCTACGCAGCCGCAGCTCGAACGCAGCACTCTGTGGTGGTTTTGAGAAGAAACCAGCAACAGCGTCATGCCGGTGTTATCAGCACAAAAACCTCGAGTGCTTTCCTTTCATGTCGTGGTGTTTCAAAATACTTGCTGGCCAGTGGTGTGAACTGTGAATGAGTATTATTACCATAAGGTCCTAGTAGTTTCCTGCATTAGACCAATTAGTGTTTGTTCAGATAATTCAGGGCTTGAATGACTTCCTCTCCGGAAGCCCGGAGACTGAAGTGCTAAGGCAGCACACGTCAGCTGAGCTGCCTGTGCCTTTGCTCTGAAAGGCTTGCAGCAGATAATCACAACTTTACAATACAGGTGAATTGCAGATTGTGTCTTACAAGGGGAGTGTTATTTGCAGCACTTCTCAGTTATTAACTGATGGGAATTACAGCCTTGATTTCATGCAGTGGCTGTTCTGTGATGATACCTGAATTTGAAGTCTGGAGTTTGAACTTCACACTTCTCCGTGAAGTCTTTAGGGGCTGCAGAGGTGAAGAAGGGATGTACTGTTTTAGTGTGTGTTTTCATTTGCGGTTTTTTTAGTATGGTCTATATTTCTGAATAAAATGGTCTATTAACAGGCCAGTAGCATTTTTCTGATGCACCTTATTTTATGAGTAGGTATCTGCTGCTGCTGAGGAGGAGCTGGGTGGGTTCTGTTAGGTCCCTGAAAAGGGCTTTTCCCATGAAACTACTCAATTACAAAGCAAAACAATCTTGTCTGTAGAGAGTTATTCCAGTCTTAAGGAAATAACTTCAGGAACAAATGAGCCTTGGACATGTGTTTTGCTTTTTTTTTTTTTTTCCCCAGTACAATTTCCCTACTAGAAAAGCACACACATGGCTATGCATATGTTAATCTTTTTAATTGCAGTTATGATCAAAGAATGAGGAAGGAAGTCTATGACTAGGAGAGCAAAGCAGAGAGGGAGTTAGGCATATGGGATAGACCAATATTCTTGACTTCTCCTTCAGGGAATAGATGTCATCTGTCATTCCCCCTAGCCTGGAAGAGATTATATCAAAGGGATATGCTTCATCCATAATGTTGGAATCACCTTTTCTGCTCCTCAGGGAGCTAAAGATGGTGAAAGAAGTGGTTTGCTTCCCTCAAGAGCCTGGAAAATAAGTTCTAGTAAACAGTGAAAACAAGGGGCAGGAAAAAGATACCCAGGGGAATCCAGACATGCTCTGTCATAGCTGTATGACACAAGTGGCTATCTGAATTGCCAGGATATGTGGATATGTCCTTTCTTTAAAAGTTGGCTAAGTTTGTTCTCATGCCTTCTTTGACAGTTTCAGGTGGCTGTTTCCCCTCAAGTAAGATTCAGGAATGTGCAGAACAGTAAAAAAAAAAGGTTGCTTGGCCAAGCTTCAGGTTAAACACCTTGCATTTGACGGCTCAACTGTTCAAATAAAATTAGTTTAGTTTCTCCCAATACATAGTCCTGTAAGTTCAGTCTCAATAGATTTTATATGATTTGAAGTGTTATCTTCAGAGAGGGAAAAACAATTTTTTCTTATTATTTTGCAGGTGGCTTCAGGTGAATGCAATGAAGACACTGAGGTTTACAACATTACCCTTAGTACTGGGGATGAGCTCACTTTAATGGGGCAAGCAGAAATCCTTTATGCAAAATCTTCTAAGGAGAAGTCACGACTCAACACCATCTTCAAAAAAATTGGGAAACTTAATTCAATTAGTAAGCTAGGCAGAGGCAAAATGCCCTGCCTCATCTGCATGAACCACAGGACCAACGAAAGCATCAGTCTCCCTTTCCAGTGTAAGGGCAAGTTTAGCACCCGCAGCCCGCTGGAGGTGCAGATGCAAGAAGGTGAGCACACGATTCGCAATATAGTAGAAAAAACCAGGTTACCTGTTAATGTGACTGTGCCAAGTCCTACACCAAGAAACCCTTATGACCTGCATTTTATCCGTGAAGGGCACAGATACAAGTTTGTCAACATTCAAACCAAGACTGTGGTGGTTTGTTGTGTGCTTCGTGGCAACAAAATTATTCCCATGCATTTTCCCTTGCACTTGACGCTTCCGAAATTTACTCTACCCGACAGTCTGGTGAAGGGGGAGCTGTGGCATGAAGCCCTCATTCAGCACTGGTTTAATATATGCCAGGAGCAGTTTGACATAGATGAGTATTCCCGTGCCGTGCGAGACGTGAAAAGCGACTGGAATGAAGATTGCAAGAGCCCAAAAAAGAGCCGGTGCCCGGGGCACAGCCATGTGCCAAACTCCCTCAGCTACGCGCGGGATGAACTTACACAGTCCTTCCACCGGCTCTCGGTGTGCGTCTATGGAAACAACTTGCATGGGAATAGTGAAGTGAACCTCCACGGCTGCAGGGACTTGTGTAACGAATGGGCTCTGTTCTCTCACGATGGTCTTCAGTACCAGGAGTCTGGTGACAGTAGCAGCGATTACCTTTTTCCTGAAGTTAGTGAAGAATTGATGTTTCTGCCTACAAAACCAGAACTTCCTTACGAAGAGCTGTGGTTAGACCAAGGGTCTGGAAAGGCTGGTGACCAGCCTCTCACTCGATCGCTAAGTGAGAAAAACAAATGTGACAACTACAGAGGGTCTTTCCGATCAAAGTGCGGTACCGCATCTCTGCCACTGCCTGCGACTGTCGGGGCAACCACAAAGTCTTCAGATGTTTCCCTACCTCCACCTCCAGTGCCTCCCAAATCAGAAGCAGTAAGTCAGAATTATTTGGTTTGTTTCTTTTTTCAGCTGCTGAAGAGTTTAATTGGGGTTTTTTTTAGGGAAGACTTAGCAGGGGCGGGAACATGGAGGGCAAGGAAATGGTAAAAGTTTGTGAGATGTACAACTTCAGCTAGTTTCCTACCAAGTGTAAGTCATGTCCTATAAATTACTGGAGTATATTTAATATAAATAACTCATCTGGTAACTTAATCCTCATACTATAAGGTGATATTTATTGGATTTTTGTGCTCACACAAACAAGGTCTAAGAATTGCTAGATCACTTCCTTCCCTTGCTTTCTGTATCGTCTCTCCATGTGGGCTTCATGTTTTTCTCGTATTTGCTGTGGCCGAAATGTGGGGCCTGACCCCTCTTGGAACTGCCTCAGATCACCTTAGTGTGTGCGTCTTCAATTAACAGGGCCTGATAATGAGAACAGCTAGAATTTTTATGGATTTGAAGTGTTTGTTCATGAGAGATTGTCTTCTCTGTTACAAGTCTATGGCAGATTCTGAAGAATATTAAGTGTCATTGTCCTCAAGGAAACTTTGTCAAACTAGACCTGAAGTAGTCACTCTATACTGCTCATTGAAATAAAATGTGCTTATATGGGAACTCTGCAGAGTTGATAAATGAGCCTTTTAGAGGACTCAGTTTTTAAAAGAGCATGTTTCCTGTCCTAGGGTTTCTAATGAAAACTCAGAGAAATTGCTTCTCCAAACCTGAAATGTCGTGGAGATTTCAGAGGCAAAAATAAAAATGTGTTTTATCAACAGGAGTTTATGTGGACTGGGTGGAAAATCCACCCTTACATGTTGTCTTTACTTAGTCTTAAACATTATTTTTTTTTTCAAAAAGGAAAAAAGAAAAATATCCCCAGGAAAGAGCGTCTAGGAATTTGTAGCAAAACTGAAATGATACGTACTTGCATCACGTGAATCTTGGTGGATATTATTTTTTAACAAATAAGGTTTGCATGGTTTTTGCTGGAATTTAAATTTTAAAAAAAATTCTACTTTCAAGTCCTATGGCATTTTCAAGAGCATGGCTGTGGAGTAAGCTGAGTCTCATCTAAGACCAAACTGCAGTAGACCATGGTGATGCCATCCATTTCCTGTTGCCATCTAACAGTCCAGCTGTGTTGGCTGTAGCCTTTCCATCATGAGCCAGGTCACAATCTGGTTGAAAGCTGAGTTGTATTTGTGCTAGGTTAGCCTACAGCGGATTGTTGTGGGGATACCCCTGTCCGGGCTGTGCAGGGGTAGTGCGGGGAGGAGAGGGGAGGAAAACGCCAGTGCAGGCACAAAATGCACAACTGCAGCCCCTCGACCGTGCCATCAGTACTTCCCCAAAAAGCAGCTGCCGCAGCTTTAGCAAAGACAGGAAAGTCAAGACACTACATCTTCTTAGCAAAGATTGTTTACTTGTAATGTCTAAGTGCAAGAACCCAAGAGCACTTCCTAGCCTTGGAGGTCAGGTATGCGCCAATGCTTTGTCCAGACTCTTTTGGAAAAGTGCCCAGCAGCACTGTGTTGGGATGAGGTTCCCTGGTGGCCTGCATAGATGTAAACCGGCAAGGGGCTGGTCCCACCTTCCTCCTCCTCCTTTCCCAGCCACGTGGTCCTGGTTCCTCTTTTGTGCTGGCTCTGGCACTCCTGCACCTGGGCAGGCAGCCAGGTTGGGATCTGGAAAATGATTAGTTTCCTGCTGATTTCTGCTTCAGCGTGGGGTCAAAGGAGCACCAGAGCCAGTGTGGGGAAGTGGGTGGGAGGGCGAGGGGGCAGTGGGGGAGGAAGTCTGCCCCCCCAGTGGGCTGAGGGAAGCCCTTCTGGCAGAAGGCTGCCAGCCCCCCGGGGCCGTGCCCGAGGCGTGGGTGATGGGATGCTGGGAGAGCTGTGGAGCACGTGCACGGCGTCGATGTGGACCCTCGCGCTTGGGGAAACCTCATGGTACAGCAGCTCCCTTCTGGGGGCAGCAGGGTGGTGTTTGGGGTATGTATGGTGCCTTTTAAGGTCACTTTGAAAAGAGTGCAGTTTGGTCATGTGTGTCTTATATTATTGAGGTAATGTACGAGTGCTGTCAGCAATGTTGGTATTGCTTTCGAGCCGTGCAGGAGAGCTGATTTCTGGTAAAGATATTAGCTTGCATTTAGAGGTGGGCAGGGGGTGTAATGCTGTAAGAAATAAAATTTAAAAAAACATGCATCTCCCTATATGATGATAATTTAGACTCAGTTTTGTGGCTTCCTGGAACAGCTTTGGAATGAGTATCAGTGTTGTACCGGATTCATCAATGGGCTGGGGCCGAGGAGATGTTTGCATGGTTTCCATGTAGGGTATTTATAGAATAAGTAGATCTCAGGAGCCGCTGATGAACATGCGGTTTAGTCATCATTCCCTCTAGAACGATGTTCCATAGTGTTTCTGTTTAAAGATTGGCAGGCAATTGTATTTTTGCATGCACTAAATTTAAAATGTGTGTACAGGAGCTGTTTGTAGGAGAGAGAAAAGGATATGAGGGTGTTTCAGAAGCTGTTCTGGTTTTCTTCTCACCGGCAGGATGAAGCATTCTGATATATAATGCTTGTTTTCTGAATAACTTTCAGAAAACCAAAGTAGCACGAAGGCAGGAGGAAGCAGGGGGAAGGTGGGGAAATGACCTCTGAATTACAGCCTGTAAATTAGAAATTGCTTCAGTCCCCAAATGCTAATTTGCATAAGATCAGAGGCTGTTTTCCTGATTGATTTAAAGCACATCCCAGATGGAGTGTGCTGGAAGTTCAGACTCTCGTCGGCAAGGAGCGTTGAACCACTTTGTGTTATGCTTACGGTCATGGCAGCAATGGGGTGGATTTTGTCTGGGCGGCCTCAGAAATGGTCACTGCAGCAGGCACCTGCGATGCTCAGATTCAGAAGTGACACCCCAGGGCCCGGGGGTGCTGGCAGGGTTTGGGCTGGCACAAAGGAAAAGGAGCAGATGTCTTAAAATCCACCTCATGCCATCAGAAAGGGGTCCCCATGCCCGGGTCGTGGGAAGGAGTGTTGGAGCATGGGAGGGCTCGGGCGGTGATGAATAAAGTCTGGGGACATGCAGTGCAAATGCACTTTATCTGTATCTGGGAGCCACATGGCATCTAGTGCTTCTGGGCAAAAGAGTATTTCCTACCAACAGCAGCAGCCATCGAGGTGATTGCCATGTTGCACCTTGGTGTTCCCCTCCTCTCCCGCATTTTGTGTCATTGCCGTTCGCTTGGACCTAGTATGCTCTTTTTATTCCCCTGCTGGGTTTTCTGAGGGCTGTGTCTGGCAGCTGTCATCATGATCTTGTGATAGGTACCAACTGGGACTGCAAACCAGTATTATTTACGGCCTCATTCGGATCTGCAGTCTAGGTCAGCAAAGGAGCTTGGCATAGTTTGTTGTGCCAGCACCTTTGAATGCCAGCAGTCTTCCCAGGAAAGAATCCCTTTGACTACTTGACCATCTGCTGTGCTCCGAGAGCTCCCCTGACTGGTCTCTAACCCCATGGGTATATATTCAGTAGCATGCAGCATTAACTTTGCCTAGTCCAACGTGGGAGGAAAGAAAAAAAAAAAATTAAGTCCTTAGGCATCCTTGGAGCACAGCACTAAAATGGTCGAAGAGTTTTATGCCTGAATTCAATAACAAACATGAATAAAATTGATTCCCTTTTTTTTTTCTTGAAAGAGCAAATAAGAACCCTAAGAGCAAGATTTATTTCAGTGTTCTATGCTGTTGGGCATTTCCTGTAATTTTGACTTGTTTTGAATTAAGGAAAAAATGTACTACAATGTCCCAGTCCCCAATTTTCCATTTCACAAAAGTATTAAATGGGTTGTTGCATTTTGAAAGCATTGAAGTGGATTGCAAAAGGTTCCACATTTATTTTGTTTTTAAATAAATTAAATCACTGTAATTGCTAATTATGTGTTGCAGAACTGCTAAGATAACTTTCAGTTCTGTAGTGTTGTTAAATTTTAAAATAAACTATAACTTTCAAACACAAAAAAGAATTTTCCTTTTCTGCTGCCTCTGTTTCCAACAAGAATATTGAGGTCTCCTTCTGCCAGGGAGAGGTGGCGAATCCTTAAAAATCTTGCCTGGCAGCCTAATTTTCAGTAGCCTTGCTCACCTCTGGCCTTACTAAATAAAGATGGTCTCCCGAATATGTGATGAGATTAAGGTCTTATTCCCGTCATTTTTTCTATGGGGATGAATCCTGATATTTTTCTGCTCCCTAGGAAGACCAAACTAAATTTCAGATAAGCAGTGCTATAGTCATGTGTTTTAATCTGCAAAGTTGGCTGGCTGCAAAAAGTAGACCTATTGGCCAGGTATGTTACTTGAACAGGTTCTTCTGCCCACACCTTTCGACTTGTATGTTTTCTACGTTATCCTGGACTGCTTTGGCAGCTACAAAAGAACTGAAGCTCCAGGTTTGAACTCCAGCATCTGGTAAATATGAGATACGTGTACTATTCCTGGGGTAGGAAGGCTGGGGATTATTGTAGAGCTGGATGGCTGAGTATCACTGGTGAATTAAGTCAGGAAACATCAAAGTCTGTTGAGATCTTTTCATTACGTAGGCTTGGTCTATTACATCTAAATAAACAGCACTAATGAAGTTTAAGCCTAATGAATTGTTCCTTACAAAATGTAAAATATCTGGAACAGTCTGTCTGATTTTGTATGTTACTGGAATCGTTTCATTGCTACTACTTTTTAAATGAGTGGATAACAAACTACTGAAAAGCACCCTAAAAAAGATTACTAGTAGCTCTACTAGTAGTAAGGCATTCTTTTGGCCTTCTTTATGACAGCCACATACTGTTGCATATGTATATACTTAGCATAATTTTTCTCTTCTCCCTTTTTAATGATTTCCTTTCAGAGAGTAAGGCAGAACCAGATGTTTCATGTGGTTGTTACCCAGATTTTCTTGCTGCTTACTTACATGTTTGGGGTTTTTTTACAGGTAAAAGAGGAATGCAGGCTCCTGAATGCTCCCCCTGTCCCACCACGGAGTTCAAAGCCGTCCTCCACCAGTCCTTCCATCCCTCCTCGCACAGTTAAACCTGCACGACAGCAGACCCGCTCTCCTAGCCCTACTCTGTCCTACTACTCTTCAGGACTGCACAACATGTATGTGTTTGAGCTGTGAGAGCCCCGTGCTAGCACTTTTTGAGAAAGTTAAATTTAGCAGTATTCTTTCTGAAGGCACTTGTTTATGAGGGCATGGCACTGTGTCAGAGTTGCTGAATTTCTGTGAAATGGGCTAATCTGCCAAGTTATTTTTAAATATTCAAGAAGAAGCAGAGCTTCAACAGAAACTATGTTTTACTAGATAGGACACAGCAATTTATATTAAATATCTGCACATATTGCTATAGGCAATCTCACTGTAAGGTGACACAGGATGCCTAAATGGAAAATCCCATACGGTTCTGTATAATTCTTGAAAGGCTTGAATCTTCAAACCGGAACATCTTAAAGCTAGTTTTCAGGTGGGATTTCGATTTCAGTGCTACATGCATGCAGTGCAGCTAGGTCTGAGAAGTAGGGGCACAAAAGGGGCGTAGTAATCCAGAAATATGTTGTGCCACTTATATGGGAACCTATGGAGTGGGTGTGATGGAGAACAAAAAGGCCAGCAGACACCACTGAGTGTAAAGTGAGGTGTAGCAGAAGGGGCCAGACAGCTTCCAAATCAAACCCATTTCAGCACAAACATAGCCCACAAACTGGACTGGCTAGTCGAAAGTTGACAGTGGATTTTGAATTACCTGGCTGCATACCTTTTCCTAGCAATGCAATATTCTTCTTCCTCTGGCTTTAGAAGTATGTACTCCTTTTGAAGCCTCACCTCCTTTTTGCCCTGAATGTTGTGTTGCCATTATTTTTGGTGTCTCTTCAATGACCAGATACTACCTGTCTGGATATTATAAATTAATCTGAAATACCACTGAAATAATTTCAGCCTAGATGCAACTGGTATAATAACTTATGCTGGAATTGCCTTTCTAAGCCATACTGCACATTTGCAGCTTAGAGTTTTCTATCTGGCAACGATCACTTTAGTTCAAGGCTGCTCATTTGTTTTCATGAGAGCCTGTTGGGTAGCTCTCTCAAGGTCTACTTCACGGGAGGCACAAGACCTCCCAGCATTTGGGGCCCACCAAATGCTGCTTTCTCTCTTTGTAGCAAAGAATACATCTGCCTCCCAAGAAACCGGGAAAACAGTGAGAAGTGACACTTCCCAGGAATGCAGGTGGTATTATTTGCCTCAAACTTTATAATATTTGCATGAAATTCATCTCCAACTTGGGTCTAGACCAGATATCTCCGTCTTGGTAGAACTGCACTCGTGCTGCAGAGGAAGCTGCTAGGAAATTGGCAGTGTCTGGAGTAACCAGGTTGCTGGTGAAGTTGCTTTTCAAGTCTTGCCATTTTTATCAATGATGTTATTTTCTGGGTTGTGAAGGGCTACAGCCAATACTTTAAAGACAAAACCAAAATGATTTGTCCTTATCTGCCTATAAAAATGCCTAATGCCTGACTTCAGCTGTGTTTGATGTTTCTCTTGCATCCTTTGGCACTGAGTCCCAGTGAGTTAATTTTGGTGGAGGACAAATAAGGAAGCACTTTGAAAATGTTACTTTTATCAGTTTTCAGTAATTCTGTTAATTTTTTAAATCATTAAATGTTCCCACTTCTAATAGTGAATTAGAGAACAGACACAGGATCAATCGATTTAATTCTTCTGTATGGTTAGTTGTTTACAACACCTCATTGACTGTCTTCTCTGACTTGAGCAGCCCAATGGCTAGGTTTGTGAAAAATACTTTGCACTATGTACATTACACCAGTTGGCCTTTAAGCAGCCAGAAATGACCAGTGGACAATGTATCCTTGAGGAGGAAAAAAAAAAATCTCTGCTATTGTAAACATCCGACTGCTTTAACTGGCAAACTTATATTTGTGACATGAACAGGAAAAAAAATAAGGGTTTGGAGGTCATGGAAAGGAGGGCAAGGGATAGTTAGAGAGGGAAACTGCCTCTGCTGGGGTTGAGTTTTATAACTAATTTTCCACTGATATAGAGCTCTTTTTACATATCTGCACTTTGTGTTTGAGCTGGGCAACTGCAGGCTGGCTTCCTCTCTGACTCACTGTAGGCACATGGGAAACTATTTTTTGTGTCATTCCATTCAAAACTGTGCTGGTTGTTTGAAAGCTGCTGCCCTCCTCAAGCAGTTTTCACTGAGCTGTCACAGAATGGCTATGTTATTTCTTTCTTGAGTAGTTAGTTTCCAGGAGAGAGAGGCGAGTAATTAAAACAATTATTTCAACTGTTTGGTTTCCCCGTGTTGTCTTAGATAAGGACTTTATAAATCTGCTAATTGTTTTTCTAGGGTTCTGGCTTAATTAGCCAGAATTCCAAAGATCAACCCAATCCTTCTGACTTTCTTTTAGGCAGTGTCACAAAAGCCGCAAATGTTTGCTCTTGATAACAGATTGCATGCTTTTGTTGGCATCTCTGTCTCTTGGGGACACCTGGATGTAAACCCATCGGTTCCTCAGACAGGCTGAGGAAGCAGGTCAGGGTAACTACCAACCTAGAAGCAGGTCAGGGTAACTTTCTTCTTTAAAAAACAAGTGATCCTCCTCCTCCTAGCTTTTTAAGGATATGGACACACAAAAAGTTATTGTGGAGTAGGTTTAAAGGCTGATACTTGCAACACATACAGCTAGGTCTGCTTTCCCTTCCAGGTAAAACTCTTCCTTTGGCAGTAAGCATTAACTTATTCTGTGTTATTGTACTGTGCACTGGTGCGGTTTTTGTACCAGTGACCAGCAGGGAAGGATCCTATGCCCGTGCAAGTGCCATAACAAATGAAAAAGTTGTCTCCAAAAGGGCTTTTGGTCACCTTTTTGTCAGTCAAGCTTGGGTCTAGTGCAATGGTGACCTGTCCCTGTTACGCACTTTTGCATACCATAACACGTCTGTAGTACATGAATATAAAATAACAGGATGAGAAAATGTTCTAGTATATGTAAAGCTGTTCCTTTGCCATGGTGATGCCCCTCAGGAATTTGACAGTGGAAGAACTTGAGTGTTTGGGAGATGACACAAAACTGAATTGAGAAATCTACTTTTTTTTACAAGCTTGAAAAACCATGACATGAGTCTTCCTCATGAGGCTTTTGAGTATATCAGCATCTTGTCAGGCTTGTTAAAAAAGAACTGTCAATGCATTATTCAAATGTATTGTTAGTTCAAATCCAAAAAGTTCTACTGGAGGAAAGAAGAGTCTTTCCTTGTGACAGCCACCCTCTGACTCTCTCAGATGATTTATGAATTAATTCAAATGCCACATTTTTGTGCACTAGTAACATCTTTTCTGCTTTGTTCCTTAAGCAATGTCACAGAGAGCGACAACACCAACCCAACTGAGAGCACACCTGTTTCCTGCTACCCTTGTAACATGATGAAAACTGAATCCAAAGAGCCTGAGAGCACGATGCCTTTGGGAAGCCCTGCAACTGAAGCTCTGCCTTCGAGGTTATCTTGGCCAAACAATTTTTCAGGAACTGTTGAAGGCCAGAATAGGAGTGATTTCCTGCTCGATCCAAGCAGGAGCTACAGTTACCCCAGACAGAAGACTCCAGGCACACCAAAGAGAAACTGTCCAACACCTTTGACTTTTGACTTCGATGGGTGTGAGCTCCCGGTGGGGTGCTCCCCGCTGACCCCAACGGAGTTCACAAGCACCATCTCTAGCTGTCCAAAGTCAGCAAGTTACTCTCTAGACTGCACTGATGAGAAAACTCTGGGAGTCAGCAACACAAAGCAGAGCCTTTCGTGTCCTGCCTTACCTCCTCGGGCACCAAAGTCAAGTGAAGAGAAACCAGTTATGGACATGTGTCCCTTGCCACTGAAAATAGATGGTGCAGAGGAGGAGACAAAAACTGGTTCTCCAGACCTCTTGGAAGATCCATATCTCATTAAAAAGGGCATGCAAGATATGTTTTCTGTGTCTTATCCCTTCTCGTCTCCCCTCCACCTCCAGTTAGCACCAAGGTCTTGTGGGGACGGCTCTCCTTGGCAGCCACCCGCCGACCTTTCTGGACTCTCGATAGAGGAAGTGTCTAAATCACTGAGGTTTATTGGTCTGTCAGAAGATGTCATATCGTTTTTTGTTACAGAGAAGATTGATGGCAACTTACTGGTTCAGCTTACAGAAGAAATCCTGTCAGAAGACTTTAAGCTAAGCAAATTGCAGGTTAAGAAAATACTGCAGTTCATTAATGGTTGGCGGCCCAAGATGTGATGCCAACTAGTTACTAGTGAAACTGTACGAGATGTGCGCAATGCACTTCAGCTAATACATCACTTCCTGTTTTTTGCACTAAAAGCCCTTCCTGTAAATAGTAGTAGAAAAATTCTTACTATGCAGATAAATGTTTTTGAGTGGTGAACAGTTTTGGGGTTTTTTTGTATGTCAATAATAAAGGTAGAAAATCTGCAGAGGTGTGCCTTGTGCATCCCTGAACATTCAACAGCTGCTAAAAACTGGACACTAAGGGAACTTTTACTCTGTAGTCTGTTAAGACTTGGTTGTATTTATTACTGAACAATTTGATGCTGAAAGACACATACACGATCCAGTTTACAGTTTTGTGTTAACTGCAAAAAAATTTATTTTTTATGGGGTTATTTCTGTTCAAATAGTATTTGGCAACATGCTGTGACTTTCTTCCGTTTCTGTTAACAAAAAGCGTGTTCAGATATACAAAAAACATTGTTTTGACACTACATCTGAAAATCTTAAGAATTGCTGTGAAGTGCCACTAATACACTGTTCTTGCAGCATATTTTTATTAACAGTATCTTCCTGAATACCTGTGATGTGGATACATTTTCCATGTTACTTTGAGCAAAAAGAGTTAAATGTTTTTAAAACAAGAGTCTTGCTTAGCTCATTGCCCGGAGGGGAAGGAGAAGGGGGATTTTCCTACTGAGCTACTCTGCCCTGGCCAATTAAAAGTTTATGACCTGTAGATTTCAAAAGTTGCTTTTGTAGTCGGATGGCTGGAGTAAGGAGCATGATTTCTGGTTGTGCAGCGTTCTCATGGGAAAGGCAGTTCAGTGCACAGACTTTTCTCTCGGCAGATCCTGCCCGCTGCCGTAGCCTTCTAGCACAGCCTTTGCAATAGCCTTGCGCTGCCGAAAAGCAACCCCTTATGTTTCCTCTGCTGCTGTTACGATCGTCTCAAAGTGGGCTCAATGTGCCATCCTATTCCTGCAGTCTGATCTGTGTGGGAAGGTGATAGTACTCCAGTAGGATGCCTTTGACATAAAGCGTTAGTAAGGTGGGCAGGAACAGAAACAGCACATGGCAGACTGGTAAGAAGGGGCCAAGTGAGGTTTTGGGCCATGCCACAGGAAATGCTTGTGATGTTTAAGTTCACCTGTCTTGTTTGCAGTGGGCTAGGAGGATGTGGGTGTCAAAGTGGGAAAGACTGTAGCATCGTAAGATGTGCTATTTCAGTTGCCCAGCTGCAAAAACTCGCTGCAATAGATGTCATACAGAAGTAGCAGTCAAAAGGGAGCACAGAGATGGGAGGTGGGCATTAGTCTGCCCCTGGAGACCTTTCAAATTAAACTGCACAGAAGGCTAGAATTAGGATTAACTTTTGATAGTCCGTTGCTGATTTTCAGTGCTTGGCAGAGCTCTCTGAAGTTTGTCTAAATAGCCCCAGGATCCCCTGCCTTTGTAGTACTGAATGCAAGGATTTGTGGAGGTCCTCAGGAACGAGCCTGTGGTGTCCGTCCTCAGCAACCGCGTGTGCCCGGGATCCTCAGATGGTCAGAGCCAGGGATGCTGGAGCAGCTGCCTCTGAGCAGAGCCCTGGCCAGGGTGACACCATCACCTGCCTTTCTTATCTTTTTGAAGTACAAAAAAAATATCTCTTTCTCCGTTGTAAGACACATAGTGGAAGCATCAAGAGAAAATACAGAGGACGGACAAAAATGTTTGCCTGTTTTCTCAGCCGTATTGACTCGTTAAAAAGAATTTATTTGCAAATGGATTTTTCTGTTGCCCAGGCAAATTTCCTGCCATGTCTCCATGCCGAAATCAAGATGCATCATTTGTCTTGCGATAATGCAAACCACCAGTTCCCATCCAGAGAGCAAAGCCCAATTCATGTGGGTACTGGAAAGCAGTGAGCCAAAAAATATACCAATAGAAAAACCCCAAGAGTTCATAATTCTACTCTTTTTCTTAATGTATTGACTTTTAGCAACAGATCAATAGCTTTCTACACATGCTTTTTGATTAGCGTCCTAAAATATTTTAGCTGCAAGTAAGACTAAATCAAATTCAAGTACTCTTGAGATGTGTATGCTGGTTGGTGGGCGTGTGCAAGTTGGTGTCAATTGTATTTTAACCCTTGCTATGTCAAATTTTAGATGTCGGGTACTTCTCTTTTGTTTTGATTGGCTTGTTAATTCCAGATAAAAAAAAGTAAAATATTTCTCTGAAAAAAAAAGAGATGGCAGTCTTAGTGATATTGACATTACATATTTCAAATGCCCCCAGAATATTAATGTCCCTGAGAAAACAGTGTTCTTTGACTATGAATGGACACCTATTCACCTATCTTTGGTTTTTCTTGCAAGCAGCCTGGTGGAATTTGCATTCGTGAGTGTGCTGCACTAACATCACGTACACACAGACCAAGGTACAACTGGCCTATTGAAAGTCCCAGGAGCATGCAGTGACTTCAGAAGCAGATCCTGTTTGCAAATTAAACTTGCTGTTGATGTCCTTCCAGTTGTCTTGGTCTGGCTTGGCACTGCTTACTTATATTATGCACAATATGTTAGTATTTTACCATTTATTTTGCCCTTAGCAGCTCGTCACCTTGGTTTTCCAAACTTTTTAGCAATTTAGGTGTTCCTAGCTTTTGTGCTGGGTGAGTTACGTGACTGCAGCATCGAGCCACCTGCTGTGATGCCCAAGCTGGACTGAAGCATCTGCTCTGATGAAATCAGGAGGGGGATGAGCAAACCGGGCAGCCACAGTGTGGTGGGGCAGCATCTCCACCGCTGTGTAGGAAGCTAGGCTGTGGTGGCACCAATGCCCATGGATCTGATTTATTTGCTTTCCTCCTGAGCTTCGTTGGCATGGTTTTAGGGGGACAGGACTGTCCTTGGCGCTGTTAAGGCAGTCTGAACAGGACAGGCTCGTGTGATCGCATTGGTCTCATGGGAAGTCCCTGGCGTTAAGGGGATGGGACACCTTTGGAATGGGGCAGGAGCAGAGGAGTCCTTCAGGCCTTCACAGAGAACCACGCACTCTCTTCAGAAGGATGGGGTGTAAAACCTGGAGACTTAAATCTGTAAAAGGTTGCAAAATACTGCACGGCTTATTGTACTTTGAGATGGAGGGTAACTTTAATGTTCCCACTGTGACTAGGAAGCGTCTGAAAGCTCTGGGGAGTATCCCTGTGACACAGACTTTTTACCAGCTGATGTGAATAACAGGAGACAGCGCTTGACGTTGGATGGGGCTTGCAAACCATGGACATGGGCAGTCTCTGGTGAGGGTCCCTTGCTGCTGAGCTGTTGATGTGGGCTCTTGCCTGGTTTGGTGCAACCCAACTAGCCTGTGCAATGGGTGATCCCAGACAACTCCCAAGCACAGCTCCGAGGTTAGCACTGGGGAAACCAGCCTGGTTCTGGAAGATAATGGAGTTCAACCAGGTTGGTTTGTTGTTGTGTTGGCTGTCGTTGGGGCCTGAGAGCAGGCTGTGGCCCGTTTTGTGTACTAACAGAGGTGTAGCCATTAAGTTCAGACAATGCATGTTGTGCCAGGATGGGCCTAAAATCTCTTCCTTTTTGGAGGCAGTCTACTAAAATAGGCCAGTCCTAACCTTGGATTTCTTTCCTCAGATGACATTAATGTAAGGCCTCTGGTGCTTATTTAGGTTTCAGTGTCTGAAGTTGTGCATTATCCTTGGGGTTTTTGTTTGTCTGGGGGTTAATCATAGCAAAAAATCTGTCATGTCGTTCTGTACAGAGCTGTCTTCTTGT
This sequence comes from Pterocles orientalis, assembly GCA_011057875.1. Classification (NCBI taxonomy): domain Eukaryota; kingdom Metazoa; phylum Chordata; class Aves; order Pterocliformes; family Pteroclidae; genus Pterocles; species Pterocles orientalis. The sequence continues at coordinate 791,267 of WKFP01015557.1, read as the reverse complement.
CTGGTGCCAGGAAACACATCATTTCTATGCAACAGTCGCATGGCAGCCTTCAGCAGCAAAAGCTGGATCCTGGCATGGGGCTCTTCTGGAGGTGGATGCAGAATTGACCAGGGGAGGGATGGGGAGGAAACTTGAGGGGAAATGCTGGTTTCCTTTAAACACTCCTTGTGTATAGGATTAAGATTCTTTGTGTTGCTGCCTGGCTGGCTAACCAAAGCTGTACTGAAATCAACTTAAAGTATGTATTTACCTTCTTATTCTTGCCGTATTGTAAAAATTACTTACAGCTGGAAACTTAGATGCAGAAAACATTTGGTCCATCCAAAATTAGGAGGAAAATGTATTTTGAAGCATGCTTTGCAGCCAGAAGCGAGGGTCTGAAGTGACTGTATTACACAGGGTTTTTTCCAATACAACAGTTTTACTTGCCACTTTAATGGACTTTATTCCACAACAACAGCTTCAAGAGAAAGAGCGTAAGTAGCGATGCTGTCTCAAAACTCAACCGTGTTTCAAGTCTGTCTATAAATACTTGAAGTGTCTTCTCCTATGTTTTCGTCCTGAATCAATGTCTTGATTGTCTCCACACTAAATAAACTGTCCTGGCACCAGCTACTTGCTGCCCTGCGAGGTGCCTGCCTGCAGCACAGGTCAGCCCAGTCCTGCCTGCGGGCCAGGCAGGGGGTACGCCACACTGCTTAAAAACCCAACACCAGCCCTGTGTGAAATGACTGGGGCTTAGCCCAGCTCCCCTGGCTCCTCTTTTTCATGCTCTGAAATTGCAGCATTCCCGTGTACAAGCTAAAAGGTATGAGTTAAATCTTAAGCAAAGTGAGGGATCATCCTTTTTATTCGTGGTATTAGGGATGGAAGGGCAGTAGGGAAATGCAGGTCCGTTATTGAGACCCAGCAATAAATGACTCTTCGTTTGTTATGTCTTAAACTCCTGATAGTCTGGGAGTTGTTCAGACTTTACCATTTCTGTGCATAATAACCAAATTTTCAGTGTGAAAATCTGCAGAGTGATTCTCTTGACTTGGACAATCTTCTGAATTATATTTAAAATATCTGTTAGTTCTTAGCTCTTTAGATTCACTTTGGGTAGGTCAAAAAAGTAACACTGGGGGGGGAAAAAAAGAGAAAGCCCCAAAACTTCGGCTTAGTACATTTCCATTATAAACAAAGCATGGTTTTTGTGGAATTCTGTGCTGTTTTGGGCTTTTGTGTAAAAGGCTGAAGGCAGATTATTATTTAAATCAGGTGCAAATAAATATCCCTGTAATGTATATGAACAAATTTAAACTGCGTATTGTAAGTATATAAACTGTATATTAAAGACACTATTTTCATGATATTTCAAACGTGTACAGAATTTGTTGTACTAAATTGGTTGGGTTGGATGTATTATATAAAATGGTTGATTTTCATTTATTGCATTTCATTTATTAATTGCGGTGACTTATTCTCTTGCTCATCTCAGTATAATTCAGAAATAAACACTTCTCAAATACTGAATTCACACAGTAAGATTGGGATAATTGAGAGGAGCAATCAGGCTTTTGCATTTAACCTCTCAAGACGTTACTTTTCCCTGTCTTGTAATTTCACTTGATCCCCTTCAGCAAGAGTATTAAGCTGTGTGTTCCCCAAAGAATTTGTTGCCAGACAGCTTTCCTGTCTCCAGCAGATATTCACCTAAAATGTTATTTTCCCAAGTCCTCAGCCTGTTATCGTTGTTTTAGAGAAATGTGTTCAATTATAATTTGGATATGCTTTTAAGCATAAGACCATGCACAAGTATTTCTGCTTTGCAAAAAGTCTCTGAAGCATTTGTTGAGTGGGGAGAAAATGAGAGACAAAACAATGTTGTGTTCTAGGTTGCCTGTTCACATTTCCTCCTCACATTGGCAATAGGGGGAAATGTCAGTTGTACAACCATCCACATGTCATGCAGATAAGTTGCTGTTGTGCCAAATTCCCCCTGGGCTGAAACTTCGTTGGCTGATACTAGGCCAAAAGAAAGTTTACTCCAGCACAACAGTAGTTGTGGAGAGCTTTATGGAGGGACTCATTAATATATGTTTATGAGAAATAAAACGGCAGAATCTGCCGCAGTGGTTACCACTGGATTTGAGACAGATGGGGTCTGCTTGCCTGCAACCCTCACATCTGCGGGGGAGGAGAAGCGTGTCTGGAGGCAGGATGTGCATTGTGTGGAGAGGGGAACAGAGAGAAGCAGAATTGCTTCCACAAGTCAAGAGAAATCTCATTCACCATGAGCAGGGCTGTCTAGGGCACTTCTCTGCTCCACTCTCCAAAGAGGAGGAAGGAAAATATTTAATTTTTTTGAATGCTCCACTTGGCTGGCTCCAGGCTGGTTGAAAGGGTCTGCGGGAAAGCATTCTGTGCAGGGGGAAGGCTATAGCCCAAGTCAAAATGTGTCCATCTCCCTATCAGGAAAGTGCTGTTTTAAGGCAGGCGTTTTCTGTTTACATATAGTATAGTACTCAGTGAGCCTGATACAAATCTTCAGTCTGACTCTAGTCACCATGACTACCTGTAAATGTGAGTAAGGAATACAGGCAGGGGAGGGACCTGAAAAGGCAGCTTTCTTTTCTTTGGGAAGTGCAAGCTTAACACTCATGGACTCCTCTTGGTGTGATATGTTCATTAATTAGACCTGTAGATCTGTTAGGCATGTATGTATCCTGTTCTCCCTCTTGCTGGGGCTGCTGTCCTTGAGTCAATTTGCTGTGCGATTCAGGGTACTGAGAGAGCCAGACATCCTGTCCCATGATGCCGGTGACTAGTCACTGAAGTTCGTAGTTGCAGTAGCCTGTGCTAGCTCAGGTCATCGCTGGCTTGGGGCACTCCACACTGTGCTCTGTTGCCCAGGTACACACGTGCTTTATGTCACCAGATGCACACATCATATGCAACCACTTTCTCCTGTTCATAGGGCGACCAAAAGCTGCAAACCTGGGTGAAGCTCTCCTGTTCTCCCCTTGATCCGTGCCACGAGCAGATGATGGGATTTGCCATTGCAGAATGAACAGAGAATATGGGCCGCTCAGGCAGTTGCCCTTGGTGATTTTGCCCAGGCCCTCAGTGCTGCTGGACCATGTCCCTGTCAGCCCTGCTCCCATGGCAGCATGGTTTTTAGGGGTTCCCTTGGTGGCCCTTGCCAACCACTATCTCTGTCCTTATGGGTGGCTGTTGGAATGGCAGCTCTAGTGGTTGCACAAAAACTCAAGATTAATTATATTCTGTATATAGATTTATTTTTCTTCTCTTGCCCATGGTGGTCACACTCAGTGAAGATCAGTTTTTGTCAAAAGTTGACAATATTTGTATTTTTATTCAGTTGCCTGGGTCCATTAATTTTCACTTGGCACAATGAAGAGCTGATGTGAAGAGTAGCTTTGAGAAGAGGGGTCTTCTAACCATTCTTGCCATCAGATTCCAAAGGTGGAAAGCTCAGGATGGGTAACCAGGCCATCACAATGTGAGCGTAGAAATACAGCCCAAATCTTTATTGTTCAACAAGACCTCAGAATGCCCTTGACTTCTGGGCAGGACAAAAGGAATCTGATGCCAAACACGCTTGGATTAAATGAAAACCATTCCTCACAGGGAGTCTGGGGTAAGAGGAAGAAGAATAAAAAGAAAGAAAACAGGGAGGAAGAAGAAAACATTTAGGGTGCCAAGTCTAAGGAACTGGCAATGAAGCAGAGGGACATGTCCTCTTGCCTTGTGTGGCAGTGGCTGTAGTACTTGTACGTGCCACACAGTGTCAGGCTGACACGCAGCCTCTGAAAGATAAAATCAGCTGTAGGGGTTGCAGAGAGTGATAGATGTGCTTGGGGATCTCATCAGGACTCCCTGCCAATCCTATAAAAGCTCTGTCAGAAGAAGGAGCTGGTTTAATTGCTCTGTTACTATTCCATTATAGAGTATCAACAATTATTCTTAATGAATATGGGGGTTACTGAGGCAGGTCTCCAGGGCTGGGTTTCCAGTGAATTAGAGCAGACAGATAGGAAGAAACTCTGATGAGTCAACAATGTAAGACCTGGCAGAAAGTCAGTCAAAGCCCTGAAGAACTGCATATCATAGAATCGTAGAATGGTTTGGGCTGGAAAGGACCTTAAAGGTCATCGAGTTCCAACCCCCTGCCATGGGCAGGGACACCCTCCACTAGACCAGGTTGCTCAAAGCCTCATCCAGCCTGGCCTTGAACCCCTCCAGGGATGGGGCATCCACAAGGGCAAGGTTTGGAGGGTTTAGCATGCAGAGAGGCTTCATTAAGGTCTCCCTCAGAGCCTTCTCTTCTCCAGGCTGAACAACACCAACTCTCTCAGCCTGTCCTCATACGGGAGGTACTCCAGCCCTCTGGTCATTTTTGTGGCCCTAAAACATCTCAGCTAATCTTAAATGCTAGTCATAGATAACCTCTGCTCCTGGTGAATGAAGCATAGGCCACCCTAGTTTCTCCAGGCCCTCCAGTTTCTTCCTGAAGAAAAATGGGTATTTTTATCACTCAAAAAGACTGCAGAAATCACACTGGATTGGTATTTCATAGAATGATAGAGTGGTTTGATTTGGAAGGGACCTTAAAAAATCATCCAGTTCCAACCCCCCTGCCATGGGCAGGGACACCTCCCACTAGCCCAGGTTGCTAAAAGCCTCATCCAGCCTGGCCTTGAACACCTCCAGGGATGGGGCATCCACAGCTTCTCTGGGAAATCTCTTCCAGCGTCCCACCACCCTCATCATAAAAAATTTCTTCCTTATGTCGAAGATTAATCTACCCTCTTTCAGTTTAAAACCACTGCCGCCTGTCCTGTCACTACAAGCCTTGGTCAAAGTCTCTCTCTTAGAAGCCTCCTTTATATACTGAAAGGCCACAGCAAGGTCTCCCCAGAAACTTCTCTCCTCCAGGCTGAACAACCCCAGCTCTCTGAGCTGTTCTTCACAGGAGAGGCATTCCAGCCCTCTGACCATTTTCATGGCCCTGAAATTTCTCCTTTTGCTAACAAATCAATGAAACTGCAGTAGAGATGGGAATGGCCCTCTGTCTGCATTTGTCCCATATAGGTCTGTGGTTACTCGTGCCTTACTGTTGATTTCTCAGATGTTTTTTGTCTTCTGCTTCCTATCATGAAAGGCAGTGACAGTTAAGTGCTTTTCGCTTACCTGTCTAGTAAGCTTTCCAATAACCCTTCCTTCCTGAAGGTTAGAAGGTTGCTTTAAAAGAAAAATATCAGGGCACATGTTGTTTCTTCTTTTGATTCTTCTCTGCTGCAGCTGGTGAACTGAAAAAAAGGAAGTGTCATTTCACAGGGTCTCCAGTGTTCACTTTTTGCTTCTTAGAATTCAATCTGAGCTTCCTGTGCGATGCTGAAAACCAGGAGTTGGAAACTGAGCCTCCAGTGGGAGTGCAGCGGGCCAAGGGTAAAAAGCCCACTAATTAAAAAAGCAACGAACTGTACAAATCTAGGTTTCCCAGCCTGACCTGCAAACCCAGCACAGTATATATCCTTTCATTTTGTCACCCTCCTCTACTACCTTTGGCCTCCAGAGACCGACCGGGTGCCTCCTGCCACAGAGCGAGGGGGTGGCTGCCTCTGGTCCCACACAGAGCCCGACTGGTACATCCAGGCTAAACAGCCCATCCTTTTCCTGCCCCGCTCCTGCTGTCTGCACCCCTCTTGCTCCGAGAGCTTTAACCTCTGAGCCTCCATTGCAGATAAACTTGGTTTTGGCTTCCACCATGCTTGCAAACCCTGAAGGAATCAGGTAGAGTGGTATCCACTTATAAAGCCGCATAACTAACATTTAGAAAATACTTTGCTGTAGAGAAGCGAGAACTGTTTTGAGGAACACAAAGCTTTCAGTTGATGGAGTTTCTTTCACTCTTCTTCCCTGATTCTTCACATGTAAAATGAACCTATCCCCAAGCCCAGTGTGTGGCATGATATTTCTGCTCCTAGTCCCCTGAAAGTAGTCTGGTTATTTCCCCACTCTGGGGATTACTGGGACACCTTCAGATGTCGTCTACTTGTACAGAGTTCAGTTTCCTAAGCACATATAACATCACTTACATTTGATAACTAGCAGCTGCAAATTGATTTTTGTAGTTTATCCAAATGGTTTGTGTTCATATTTCCTTAACCTGCTGTTTTTACAACTAAATTGAAATATCTACCTAAAGTAAAACTATGTAAGTGATCCATGAACGTTGGTGTCATCTCATTCTTACTGATGGCTTTAAAAAGGAAAAAAAAAAAAAAAAAAAAGAAGGGATAAGCACAAATAAAAGGAGTCATATTTAGGCTGCAGTTTCTTACTCTGAAGCTTCAAATCTCAGGGCTGATCACGAACCTGCCTGCAGCCATGAATTTCCATATACAAGATGCAGCTTTGAAACCTTTTTCAAAGCCTTACGTTTGAACTGTGGAAAACCAGAGATGAGAAGGCAGTTTCTAAAGGACAGAGGAGAGGCCTCTCTGTCGCACTGGGCCTTTCATCTCCAAACACAAAGGACTTAACATACAGAAGAAGAGACAGCATAAGCCAAGCTGCTGCAGCTCAGCCTGAGGTTGTAGCCTGGTATCAACTCCTTCGCAGCAGCCTTGGGTGAAGATCGTGCCAAGGGAATGGGAACAGGATGCCCTGGGATATTTCTTGGGACTGCTTTCCCCATCTCCAGTGATTAACATCTCAGGGCTTTCAGAGACAGAATTGGTGTTTTCTATTTAAAAGTCACTGTCCTCACTAATGAGTTTCAAAGTTCCTTGCTAGAAGGCAAATTTTTACCTACAACTTATGTTGGATTTTATTCAGAAGCACTAAGCAAAAATCAAGATTTTAGGAATAGTGGCATTTAAAGATCCCAGCACCACTGCTAAAAGAGTATCAGCACATTGTAAACCATATGTGACTGCTTTTCCAAGGTGTTACAACTTTCTCTTGGTACTTGGAGACCTTGAGATTCATGCAGTAACCTGTGGAGCACCTTGCATTAGGGGATGCTTGTTTCTGACTGGGTGAAAAAAGCCCAACGCTCCCAGTTCTCAAGGGATGCAGTTTGCACCCACTCATTCATAGGAACCTAAAGGAAACATGCCCAAATACCAAGGAACAAAGTAAATGTTGTCTTAGACCCCCAAACCTCAGCATTTCTCAAGTTCTGTTGGAAACCAACCTCACTGCATGGGTTTCTGCATTTATTTCTGAGACAAAATTCTCCTTGAAATGAAATAGAATTATTAGAAGCCAGAGGGGATTCCAGCCAAGAAACTATGATAATGTTCATCAGCAAAATTTGACCCAAGGCATTACTGAGCTTCTTATGCCTTTGTTATATATCAGAAAAATTCTTCCCAGAGAGCCAATCTCCATAACTGCCAGTGCTTATTGCTCTGCATTTTGCCATAAGCCAAGTTTATAAATGCATTTTTAATTGATGTAATGGAAGACACTGATTTTTTTGGGGAAAAAAGGGCTATAACTCCTTCAATTATGCTGCAATATTTCAGATAATTTTAAATAGGTCTTTTCTAGAAGGCTTTGCTATTTCTTCATTTTTAATACTTACCATAAGCTATTTCAGATGGGAGCTCTTTAAAAGTCAGAGCATCAATAAAAGGTTGTTAAAAGCCGGCTAGCATCTGGTTAGCTTGTTTTTTTGCTGAAGCTGCCTTATATTACTGAATGCAGGTGTGTGTATGCACCTGTGTGTCTGTGTATATATGCATGTAACCAACAAAAAATGCATGAATAAAAAATCATCTGCTACTTGTCTGCTGCTTACTGTACAGCTTCTGCAAGACGGAAAACACGAGTTTTTCCAGCATGTGAGAACAAGCAAGTGAACTTGCCTGACAGACAGGATGTAAAATCTGTTCATGAAGACAGACTGACAGTTCAAGTGCAGGGAAATGGGAAAAGGGTAATCCAGGCTCCCTTTTAAGTTTGCTTAATAATAAGGTTTTCTTCTCTTCTGAGAAAATCAAAGATTACATTCACACAGGTAAAAGGCTTTTTTAATTTGATTGTTTTAGCTGAGTTTCTTTATATGATTTTCCATTTGATTTAATTCTGTTTAGTATGATAAATGCTGCTTAATCTGAAATTATTTTTTTTTCATTTTCATGAATGAAAAACAAAGATGAAAGATTAGCTTCTAGTGACCTGCATCAAAATATAATTTAGCTGGAAATGAAACAAATTTGGATTTAGCTGTATCTCCTGGATAGTTTCGCTGCAACAACGAATCTTCATAAAGTTAAGCTGCCTCTGCTCAAGGAGTGGAAGAGGTGTGTTCAGCTGAGCTGTGAGAAGCTCCTGCGGTCTCTGCCCTGCCTCTGTGTGTCTGACTGGAGTCAATGCCATCAGATCCTCAAAATGTAAAGGAATTTAGGATTTTAAAGTAAGATTACTGCAGCAGCTTTTCATGGTTTAATTATTTTATATTGGAGGCTGCTGAATGATGCGTTCGGTGAGCTGATTGCTTTTCAGAGAGCATTAAAAGATTTAGTTGCTCCCTGTTTCAAACATTTGGAAATTTTCATGCTGGGATTGAAGGGAGCTGTGGAGCAAATCGTGTCTTTCCCCGGGTGCTGGCGGCTCGCTTCCTTGGTAGCTTGGGTTGTGTGGAAGGAATTGTGACAAAATGTAATTATTTTGGGTTTAAGCTTTGTTGTAACTCGGTCTGTGTTTTCCCTCTCAGCTGTATAAAAGGCAATAGGCACTGGTTGTTGGGTTTTCTTAATCAGTGGGTATTAATGGCAAGTGTTACTACAGCACGTTCCCCCTGCTCTGCTGGTGGCACTGCTCTCGCTGGGTGCCCGCTGCCTGGGCTGGTCCTGGTGGGGCGCGTGCTGCTGCACCCCTCAGAGCAGAGCGGGCATCTCCAGGCAGACCTCTCTTCAGATCCCAGTGTCCTTATTTCCCTCAGGGCGTGAGCTGCAGCTCAGGATAACACAGGCACTGGAACAGCAATACAGGCGACTTGCCTGACATCGTGTCCTCCCTTCCCCACTGTGTGGTTGTGTGACCGTAGCTGCTGGAGTGGCCATCCATCCTCCTCCTCGGTGGGGAAATACCCAAATACTGCCTAAGTCAAGGGCAAACGATTCTGCTTACAATATTATAAAATATGATGTGAAAAATATTTACAGAAAAACTGATTTCTTTTGGATAGTGTGCAGGAGGAATAAGAGGCCAAGGTACCTCTGACGGACACCCCCTCCCCAGGCCTTGCCGTTGGGCACCTCAGCAGAGGGGCTGCCAGCCAGGACTGGCTTGAGAGGAACTGGGTATCAAATAGGAGGGGCTGGCGTTTACTGAACTGTTAAAAGACTTGTGTCAGCATGGCTTCAAGCACTACTAATCCCATTGTGATTTTTTTCTGTATTGATTACAAAAAAACTCTGTAGCTTTTCCCTGAGGATCCACTGGGAAAGATCTCAATTTTTTTTAGAGCCAGACATAGGTCTCGCCTGTGGCTGCTGCTGCCTGCAGTTCCCTGCACTGGCAGGGACGTCTGCCCTGCCGCTTGTAGAGCTGAGAACAACCATTTCCACCTGTCTCCGTCTCCTCTTTGCCAAATTTCCTCCTTTTCCCCCTTCCCCCCCCCCTCCTCCCCAGTGACAGCTGTGGTGGATCCCAGCTCTGCACTCTCCTGGGCAGGGACGAACTGGGCAGCCAGGGAGCTCTGCCTGACCGCAATGGCTGGGATGGGCTCATCTAACACCGAGGCTGGTTGGGAGCCCCTAAAGGCAGCCCCGGCTGGAATGGGATGAGGTCTTGGTTTAGTTTACATTCCAGTCCTCTCACCTGGAAGACACAACCGTGTCCTGGGAGCTCTTGTTGCTCACATGCAGATTTTTGGCTGCATTCACTTCTTTCTCTAGATAGTTTATACCAGTCGGACTCTTCCCTCCCCAAAGCATTTTCTCATGGCCCTTCTCAGGCATTAGCTGTCTTGCCAGCACTTCTCTACGAAGCCTGTAAACTAACGAAAGATTGATAGGTTCGTAAAGTAGAAGTTCAAGTGGTGTTTCCCTGCTTTCTCCTTTAAAAGTTAGGTTTCTGAGATGATTGCCTTTTCTCACTCTCTGGGCTTTGCAAGGCTTGTCTGGTCAGTGTTTAGAAGAAGCCCCAGTGTCTGACAAGCCTTTTGAAAACAAAACAGAAACGGAGTTGTCCTCTTTCATTCCTCCAAAGGCATCCTTAATGCCAGAGCACATGCTTTGATAAGATGTCTCCTGCTCCACACCATACAGACATCCCACCTGCTCATATTGCAGGATAGGGAAGAAATAAGCTAAAAGAGGGTACATTTAGACTAGACATTAGGAAGAAATTTTTCACTATGAGGGTGGTGAGGCACTGGAACAGGTTGCCCAGAGAAGCTGTGGATGCCCCGTCCCTGGAGGTGTTCAAGGCCAGGCTGGATGAGGCTTTGAGCAACCTGGGCTAGTGGAGGGTGTCCCTGCCCATGGCAGGGGGTTGGAACTCGATGATCTTTAAGGTCCTTTCCAACCCAAAGCATTCTATGATTCTATGATTCTAAATGAAATCCCTGGTGTTATAAAACTATACAACATAATTCTAGTTCTTTTGAGTTGTGATGCTGGAACTTCATTAAATCCTCTTTTGGTATGGATTTCACACACTAAGCCATAATAAAATGGATAACTCTAATAATTTCTTTGAATTTGATTCCACTTGCACTTTTTCTTTCCTGAACAGCTTTTGTGTTGTGAAAACAATGGTCCAGTATGTATTTAATAGTTAATCTATTTGATAGTTAATCTCATGACATTTCTCTGCATCTGGAGGAAAATACCCGGGACAATAATGCTGGCTAATAATACCAAACTAGCAAAGAAATAGCACCCACATTCTCAGCTGATGATGTGGCAAAGATCAAGAAATTCTGCAAAGCTCAAACTAAAGTGAGTTATAAATTGCACTAATACTGGCTAATGGATAATGAGATTCCATTCTAATGTTGGTAATGTGCAGTGTAAGTGTTTGCTGTTTCTTAAATAGGATATCTTTGACCATTTAAGCAAGTCTTTAGCACCAAACATTCATGCCATTAGTATATTAAAAAAGCCATTTTGTGTATGCTACTGCGGGGTAATGAGAAAGTTCTCAACAATGGGACATGCATTAAAGGAGGCATCAATATCTTATTATTAGGTAAGAGCATGTAGAGTTAATAGTGCATTGATAAGTTATTTTATTATCCCCCTCCTCATCATGCCAGTGTAGTTTTGTTATGCAATATTAGCAAGAAAATAAAAGCCAACCCAGTACGAAGACTCATTTCCTCTTATACAAGAATGTTTGTTAGTGTCTTAGGATCAATTTATTTTATCCTTGGGCACATTTTTACAATTATTTCTGTTTTGTCCCACACTTCCCTATTTACTTGACATCTGTTCTATGTTTCTAACTAGTGCTGACATGATGTGCAATGGAGTCTAATCCTGCACTGCCCATTGGGGCGAGACACCCACTGATTTCACGAATGGGCTTCAGTTTATCGCTCAAGTTGATGGAATTATTCCACTTCTGTCACATGCAGGCACAGTGACTGTTCAATTGTGACTTTGTTTCAAAATGCTTTGTTTTCAGTACCCATAATTAAGTTACATTAGCCTGACAATGCTAACCTGCTACATAACAGCTCCTGCAAAAGCTTCCTTGCATAAATCAAGCTCTTATTTCTCTACAGAGCTTCAGTCAAATATTTGATAACTTACTTTAAAAATAGATTAACCTAAACCAATAATCTTTTTGAAATCTTTCTGTTTATGTCTTTTCTCTCCTGAAGAAGGCATCTTGCACACTGACTCACTGGCAGCACTGAAGCAGCGCTTCATCCACACCACACTACTGACATTTTAACCTTGTCACTACAGCTGGGATCTGTTATCCAACAACCTCTTGTCAAAAGCACTTGCTCGGCACCTGAATTACCTTGCTGTGTACTTGCTAGTGGATCTGCTGGGCTTTGCAATCCAAAGGGCTGTCTATTAAAGCTTTAACAAAGCCAAAAGCTGATTTCTTAATAAAATGCAAAAGTAGGTTGGACACAGGCATACTTCCCTGAAATTTGGCATGAGATTTTAAATTAAAAAAAAATATATTCTGGGAGGATTCTGAAGCAAGAACTCTATAGTATATTTTGAGCATTTCTATCTGATTTGTTGAAACAGCAGGATTTCTGAGGATGTCTTTAGTACCTACTTATGCTGCAGTAATGCCTGGAGGGGTGTTAGGTATGTAACAATACTGTAGTAATATCACTCTTCCTTAAGAAAACAGTTGCGGTTCCTTTATATATATTCTTATATACATATATTTTTTTTTACACTCCTGACCCTAGGAATGCCAGCTTCTCTTTCTTTTCTTTCCATTTGAAGACAGAAATGAACAATTACAATACTTATACACCAATACTGGTGTCGATTTGATTCGCTAGCAATATTCTCCTGTTCCAAAGTTAAGCTGAAGTTGAGTGTTACGCCTCATGAGATTTATGTGGAAGCTATATTTTCAAATAACATATGAAATAAAAGGTTGCAAGCTTAGAAAAAAAATGTACTGAAGATGTTTCAGTCTACCTGCAAGGTTTAAATGAATATTTTATACTTTATAAGTTTGGATCTTTGTTATTTGAAAAGAAGAAAAACTTTGCCACCTGTGAATGTCTATCTCAACTTTCAGGGCTGACCTAAACTCACAACATACTTGCAACACTGTCAGAGGCATCTTCCTCCTTTTGCAGGGAAGAAGCTTAGAAACACTAAATTAAAAAAATACTTGAATGTCAAGTGGTAGCTTATGAAAGTCAGCTGTACCCACCCTTCAGCTGCCTGGCAAACTGCATTTTTTGAGGCCACAGCCCTCGGCTCCTCTGGAGTTAACAATATCAGGGATAGAGTCCTCTGACCCATCAGCAAGGGCTTCTGCTCCCACTGCTTTCATCCAGCTGTGGAGGTGTCTCTTCCAGTAGCGAGGAAGCTGGTGGTTGCTGGGTTTTAGGGTCTGAGGGGAAAGAAGTGTCTCGGGGCAGGTTGTGGCCGTGGCAGGGCAGTGGTGCCGGAGGTCCCGGGTTTGCCCCCACTGAGTGCTGTGTCCTTGCTTGTGGCCACTGGACTAAATCACACTGTCGAGACAGCAAAACATCACATCAGCAAGCAGGTACTAGTGGGTTGCCTTTTCTCAGTCTGATTTGACAGCGATTTACTCTGTGCTCTTACTTTTAAGCCTCCTAATAGTCCTGATGTAACTGTCTTTCTAATAAAGTGAGGAAACTGATTTCCCGTTTCCCAGGAGTATTTGGGCAATTAATTGTAAAAATAGTTTATAAGTAATGCAAGAACATTTATCTCATCCAAGTTCATTCCTGACAGAGCTTGAAAATACTAAGACTCAAGTTTACTGGAGCCATTAGCCCCTGACATCATCAGCAAATATTTAATGACTATCCCTAATGCCCAGCTCAGAGGTCTAGGCCTTCGTCTTGCAGTCTCTGAAGGGGTTGACGACAATGTTCCTCTTGCTCACCTTTCTTTTGCACATCCAGGGACGGGAGTGAAGGTTTTGCCTGCTGAGACCCACATTTCCACTTCCGTAAAAGCTTTGCACTGCACACCTCTGTAGTTAAACAAAGCCGAAGTTTGGGGGTTAATGACAAATAACCCCTGCTGCAGCTGGAACAAGACCTTTGGCAAGGGTCATCCTGCTAACGTGTGGCTCCATCTGAGATGGTCCAGACCCTTAGGAGTGTGTGGCTGCATCTTACGCAGTGGCTCCCGACAAGGATGTGCAAAGAATATTCTGTCTTCACCGGTAGCTACTTAAATTCCAAATGCTTTCAGCGCCCCTTGTGACAAAAGCCAAAAGTGGTGGGGAAGGAAAGGATGTTTACTGCACTCTTGTTTAGTAAACTAAGGGGAGTCTTGCACGCACAGATACTGTACAAGTTATTCGGCACAAGCCAGTCATTCACGTATACACTGAATAAAATGGTAGTGAGGAAAGGTCAGGATTTCTCTACTGATTATTAAGCTATTTAGTTTTTTTTTTCCAGTGCTCTAAAACCAGTGTGCAAAAGGCTTTGGCCCTGCAGCTGAAAGATAGCAAAGTGCTCTGCTTTCCCCTTTAAGAGGTGATCTTTGTATTGCAAAATATTTCCTAAACCACTTCCCCCATCAGCAGGGGGTCGCCAGGAAGGCAATTGACAGCAGCTGTAACTGCTGATTAAGAAACTGATGCTCAGCCATGCATTTCCAAGGATACGAAACCTTCTATCTTTTGAGCTCTAAAACTCTCCTGTGTGCAATGGGCCCCGCACGCCCCACTGCATGCTGTGTGCACATCAGCGAGTGGCCACATCCCCGAGCTCCGGCACCCCGGCCCGTGGGGTCTTTGGTAACAAAGCCTTAAAATGGTCTTGACGGCACCTAATGAGAAATAAGAAAGTGTTTTATAGCCAAAGAATATTTGTGGAATGGAAAAAAAAAATCATTTTTAGCCCACCCAGTCCTATTCCACCAGATCATTGAGGTGCTGTGGGAAACGAGTCAGAAAGCAAATATGCAAGAAAGCCCAGCCACAGCCAGTCTGAGAGTGATCTGACACGCCTGCGAAGTGGTTTGTGCAATATGGTGTGCAAGTGGAAGCCAAGATAACTTGCCCTTAGGAAACCAAGTGGCACCACCTAATCTAGGCACTCAGGCATGATTATGGAGTAAATGAAAGCACGTCTATGGCTTTGCTAGCACAAAGGGCAAAGTGGCTTGCTCATTGGAGCCCTGGGGGGAAAGAGGTAAATAAACCTCTATTCCTCCTTTCCCCGCATTTCATTTCAGAAATACCTTTGAGGTTGCTGGGACCACATTCAAAATGAATATGTCTGTGGCTGTTCTCACAAATTCAAATTCACTCTTAGGGGGAAGGCGGTTGCCAGCCAGTGCTCTACAGGTCTTCTGTGGACAGGGATGTAGCCAGTGGGGAGGTTTGATGTCAACCAAATAGCTATGCAGTCACTCCCACTGTGTGACCCCCCAAGCGTGGGGCAGAGTGTCAGGACAGGGCAGCCCCACTTTTCCTGGCAAGGGGGACTGGGTGCAGGATGAGGACTTTCCTCCCAAGGGAGGAGGGTGAATATATGTATCTGGTCTTCTATGGCTCTGTGAAACAGGGCATTGGGCTCCACCAGTTCCTCCAGCAAATCCTCCAAGGCAAGAACCGCTCTTATTTATTGTCTGCGGAAGCAGCCAATGCAGGGACAAGCTCTCCAGAGAGACAGTACGGTCGGCACCACAAGGTACCACCACTGGCTTTGTTCCCTGTCATGGAAGCCACGGAAGGGTTTACACTTCCGAGTTTTTCTTCAGTCTTCCAGCAACGACGTATGTTTTCTGTGACGCTTGTGCCAGTGCAACCTCCACACCACCCTGGCTCCCAGCTTCCCAGAACTCCCTGAGGGAGAGAGCTGCCTAAAGAGACTGCCATGCTGCGCCAGGGCAGCTGCAGGTCTCACAGTGCTTGTAAGTGAGAGACCTGAACATTGCTGTGAGCTAATGGAAGTAGATTTTAAAAGGACACAAGTAGTGGTGATTGATCTTGCTGTGAGCTGGGAACCTATGAAAAGCAGAGCAAATGGATGGGCTGCTGAGCAGGAGGAATTGTTCAGGCTTCATGTCGCAAAGGAGCATCGATCTGCTGGGGAGACATGGCCTGTAGACTATCATGCAATTGCCCATACTGGGTATTTGCTATCTCAATTTAATTTTCATTTTTTTCCTTAGAGCTTTTTTCCCTTAGGGAAATTTGTATTTTCTTATCCCAGCGTTTTTTCTTTTTCCGTTCCTTCCAATCACACATGCTAAGGCTTAACCGCAACCATTATCCTTTTGTCCAAGGCAAGCCTTCAGTTGTCCTGAGTGCCTGAAGAAGTGTTCCTTAACCAGCTGACATGACAGGTACTTTCATTTTCTCTTTCTCTCCTTACCTTCAGCTTACCCTGACAAATCTCTTCTGGTGATGAAGATATGACAGCAGCAGCCAGAATGAAACCTGGCTCTTCTAAGCAGCGACAGAGACTCCTACCACAGTTAATAACTAAAGTTTATTAAACAACTTAATAACTACCAAACATAACAAACTAATAGCTTACTTAACAAACTAAACTGAAGTTGCAATGTTATTTTATGTAATTCATAATGCTCTGCTCTGAATGAACAAATACAATTTACATGAGTGAAAGCTGCCTCCAAACCCAAGTGTTCACAACATGATGAGAAGTATGAAAAAAAAAAAAAGCAATCACAGATGAAGAGGGAGACATGCTGCTGACAAGATTTGATATGGCTTTTTGTGGCATAGACTGCATGGATCCAGATGATGGTAAAAAAACAATCAAGGGCAAATGTGCATACACAGAGCGCTAGCAGAAGCGGATGGCTGGTTCTAGTTACATATTAGCAACCGCTAAGCAGAAATATAATTAAGAAGTTGATCAAAATGTTCCATCAAATTGTTGAGAGATAAGATTAAAATCTGACAAAGATCACAGTCTTTTTTTTTTTTTTCCCATGAGTATTGCACTGGAAGAGCAACCATGTTCATGTACTGTGTGATTAAGCATTGCAGTCTTGGGAAACAATTAAGTTTGATTTCATTCTTTTTAAGTCCCAGACATTCAAGTTAAACTTCTTTAGCATTATTTTGTTTTCACAGTAGGTAAAGTCAAAGGCAGAGATCAAGCATGGAGTGTTTCATCTCAAGGGGAAGGAGTTTAGGAATTTGTGAGCAAATGCAGATGAAAACTGGAATGGAAACCTGTCTGCAAGCTTTATGATACCACTTGTAGCATACATGTTCTAAGTAAGGAACTTTGATGGGGGGGGGGGAGAGAAAAAAAGGATTCAATGAAAAAACAGAAGAAGGTGTCACTTGTGATGTTTTTGAAGAAATTTAATACAAAGGAGACCAATCCATACACATACCAGAAAATTATTAAGTTGATGGTAGGAGAGGTGATCAGTCTGAATTGCTGTGATTTTTTTTTTTCACCAGTTCACTCTGTTGATGCTCAGAAAGGGGAGAGGACAAGGAGAGGAGCCATGTGGAATCTGTCTGCTGCAAAAAAAAATCATAACCTTGCACAAAATGAATTATTAAAACTTGACTTCAGAGCTGCCTTTTGTAATAAACCAGAACATATGAAAAAATTGAGAAAATGACATCACTGAATATTTAATTTCTTCATAATTTCATAGCACAATCTGAGCAAAATACAGATATTTTGCCATTACTGGATCAAATACTGCAAAAGTCTCTAAGCAACAGCTCTAGATACAAGAAACAGCAATTGACTGCAGGACTGTTCAGAAAATGCAGTCTGTTTGGTGGTTATCTTCTCCTTTTGAGATATTAACGTCTGTGCTATCAGAACTTGAAGATAACCTGAAAATGCAGTCCAAGTCGATGGGAGAATTAAGATCCCATTTATGAGAATCAAAGGTACTTTACCTGATATGTGGCACCTGTGTCTTAGCAAAATCCCCTGACCTCTCATAACAGTGGAAAAGGAGAGCTGTGGGGGAAAAAAAATAATAATAATAATAATACCACTCCTCTGTTCTCATCTCCACCTAAAAAAGTGGGTGCCGTGCCTGCCTAGTGTGGGTGGTACATGACACCAGACATGCTAAACTGAAATAAGAGATTTAGTGTCTAGGATCAGTCCCTTTTTTGCATTTAGACAATGCAGTGCCAGCCAGACTATTAGATATTACGATTTAGTTATTTGCTACTTGTGCAAAAGCCAGACTGAGCGAGCTGATCTGTGCAATGCAAATAGCAATGAAATTGGTCTGGTTTGCCTATATCAGGAATATGAGTCTGTGTATGCTGTTTAGCATAGATATTAGGTGGCATGCCTAAAAGATTTTCTGCAATGCTGAGATTCTTGAAGAAAGATGGGTAAGTAGCTAGAAGAACAGCCTACCTTTTTTTTTTTTCCTGACTCCAAACCTGAGCCACTGACTTGAATGTTGGGATTATTTTATTTTTAAGCGCGTGCCATGACTCCTGATACACTCAGCAGCAAGGAATGAGTCATGCACACAGCTCTAACTACAAAGTGCACATACTCTGCTGTGTCCAGCTGTACAGCTAGTCTGGAGCCCAGAAAAGGAGAAGCAGAGAAGACAACATTCACTTAAGCCCAGGTCTTTGCTATGGGACAGCCGCCAGTTACAAGCAGAAATCCACACTTGAATGAAGAACAGAGTAGGGCAGTTGACCTGAGGAGTCAAAGTCCACAGCTCAAGGATTTGTGCACATTGTGGGAACCCCTAAAAGGCTTTTTATATCAGTCCTGATCTGTAGAGAATGGAGCTTGCCTGACCTGTATGGCTCCAGGAATGGAGGCAGAGCACATTTTTTGTTCCAAATTTTAACCTAGGTCACCACAGTGCAAAGAGGACAGGGAAGAGAGGTGGAACTTTGTGCAGATTTAACACTGGTGGAGTTTGCTATCATATTAGTGATTTAATACAGAGAAGCTTACATTAAAGATTTGTAGGAAAACTTTCTGTGAATAAATCTGCTTTAGGAAAGTAAACACCCAGCCTTTTTGTGAAGCGCTGCAACACCATCTATGGCTCTGACCTGTGATGAACATCCATGTTGTCTATAAATGTGTCAAACGTATGTCCACAAAATTAAGCTGTTTCATTAAAAATAATAGGTGAAGTCCTAGTTACCATATACAAAAATCTTTGTAGAGCAGGGAAGTCAGCTCTAGAGGAAAGCCATAGGACCTGGGCTGGTGAATCTTCATTGCTGTTTTTACTGAGATATTGCAACTTCAACCAGTTAAATTACAAATCCAAGTAAAACATCTACTCATAAAAAAGAAGAACTCCAGTTGAAATGCTTCATTTCCTAATGTGACTTTTAATCTCTCACCTCCTCTCTTCATGGAAAAATACCATCACGGTAAGTCAGTTGTGCTACAACCTTTGAGAAAAACATATTTGTTCAGAAACATGAGCTAGTAGTATAACTTTTGTGACAGACAATAAAGTGCAATATAGAATTGGATGATGGACTTCCTGAGTAATTTTTCTGCACTGAAAATTGAAAAAAAATGCATTTTTCTCTTGAGTATTTTTAGGTCAGTTAATTACATTAATAAAACCTCAGTCTCTTTTGGCTCTATGGAATTGGCACACTACTGAAAAGAGAGTTGTTCTTATTCAGTGACTGGGAAATTCAGATTTAAGTTGTGCTCCTCAGTGATTCCTGTTTGAAATGAATAAGCAGAAGCTTAAAGTTCTTTTCCCATGGAAGTTTACTATTTCGGGATATACCCCATGGAATTTGTGTCTTGCACATATTGTAATATATTGCTCTAGGTATTAATCTTTCTTCTAGTGAAAGCACAAAAGTCTACAGTTCAGGTAGTATTTATTCCATTTCATGTAATCTGGATTTCAAAAAATATTAATGATCTCTGCAAGTCCAGTATTTCAAAATTGAGGTTATGAAATGCTCACTGTTTATAATGTTAAGTATTTTAGCCAGGGTTGAATTTATGAAGTTTCATTTATGTCTTCTTAACTCCATGCAAATATATGTGCATGTCTTAACTGAAGATGCATTTGGAGGATTATTTGCATCAAAACTGCTGATGAAGACATGTCAAAATAGGAAAGTTATTTTAAGACAGCTATAGTAGAGTATCTTCCTATCCAGGATATTTGTTAGCTCTGACAAATCTTTGTTAATTTTGTCTGGCTGTTTTAATGAATCTTTGGGTTCTAACAAAAGCTAATAAAACCAGCTATGAATGCTTTAAATATAACTACATTTCAGAGAATATTAATCAGAGGAGGACTACATATGCAATGTCAGTACAGAAGCATACACATTTGTTGCTCTGTGCTATGCAGTAGCATTCAGAGGAAGACTTCTTTCCTCATCAAATTTCCGTACATCTGAACTGCTATTGCCCAGAGTTAGGGTAAATCATATGACAAATGTCATGATCATCAACATTCATTTCAGGGAATCAAAGTAGCTGCTGACCTTTAAATGTGAATATATTCACATACCAGTCTATCAACCATCTGGTATGACTTGGCATTTCTATTACTGGCAGTCCTGTCTCTTGCAGCCCTTTCCAAAACACTGCAAATGTGATGATCTGTGCCCATGGTGACTGCCATCTTCCTCTGCAAACTGTCCTCAGGGAAGTACACTTTGCTTCCTTTCACCCTTCTCCTATTTCCATGCCTACTCTGTTCTCCAAATCCCACTGAATTGTAACCTTACTCATCAAGGCTGTTAAGGGAGCCACAAAATCCAGCAGACCCAGGATCCCTCCTCCCCAGCCAACATGCCCAGCCAGGAACGGTCCCAGGTGATCTCTCCATCCCAGTCCCAGGGGTGCAGCTGCTGCTGTTCCCTCTTGCAGGTCTGGCCTGGAGCAAGGTTGAGTGTTTATCCAAGAGATGCACTCACAGACATACACACAGAGGTCCTTAATGCGGCTAGCTGCACAGACTGCTGCACATCTAGAGAGTTGCATGGGTAGTAGCACCCACCTTTAATGCTACCCAAACTCACACAAGTGCAGACAGCCCTGTCCTCTTCTTCCCCTCTTCTTCCTCTCCAGCTGATCAGAATGGAGGTTCTCTGATTAAAGCTTGTGTGCTCTCATTCTCCACATCCACAAACACACCCACATTTGTAGCCCCCTTGGATGCCAACACAGCCTCTAAACCTGTTTAATATCCGTGCCTGGACCTGGGCTCTTTTAACTGGTGTGCAAGTCACCTCCTACTTGTCAGATAGAGCAATGTGATCCTTGCTAGTGAAACAGATGCATACACTCACACACATCACATAAGCACGCCCACGATCACAGGCCACTTGAATATTAGCACGGGCTCTCAGTCTGCCTACAATCCATGCCTTGACCGTGGGCTCCCTTACCCCAACCACTGGCTCAGACTGAGTCCTCCAGATTTGGAAATGTTTCCTCCAACTCACCAGCTAGTCCAGCTTGAAGTTTGCTAGTGAATTACACATATACACACACAGAGGATTAAACTCACTGAAGAAATATAAACATCCCCAGGTCTCTCCAGTTGCCGGCGCTTAGACCTCTCACACACCCACATACACACCGATCCCTCCAGTTGCTGCCACCCAGACCCACAGCCCTGGTGCCCATGGCCTCTTCTTCAGTTGCTGGCACTCAGACCTTTCAACACACATACCATACACACAACACACGCACACACCATTATCTCTAGTTGCTGGTATTTACACCTACAAGCCCTACAGCCCACAGTCCCTCGGGCTACTTGCACGCAGGCTCTTGGCTACCAGTCCCTCCATGTGCTAGTACCTAGACCCACAAGCCCTAAGACCTGTGGTCTCCTCTGGTCATTGGCACACAGGTCTTTTTTGTAGGCTGGTCTCTCCAGTTGCTGGCACCATTTTCCCACACTAGTTCTTCTCTGATCCACTGTGATCCTTCTCCTTTTCTTTGGATCCTTTGGCCCTTCCCCTAAACATCCTATAGTCATTTTTACATAACTCCACAAGCCTCTTCTGATAGCCTATATGCCAGGCAGCCTCAAGTATCCCACAGTACTCGTGTTAATCATGTTTCCCCCTTTCTATCAGTTAAAAATTTTTGTTCCGTTTGACATTTTTGAAGGCTCTGCCTGAGTAGTTCCTTTAACGGACCATCAATCAGCAGCTGAAACGTTCTGGGTCCTCACTATTGTTTCTGTTGTGACATCCTCGTTCATGTTTGTGTGTCCGTGTGGTTAATTTATCACTTTCCTCATTACTTGTTATTTCTTTTGTAATGAGTAGATCACAAATAACTTAAAAAAACAGAGCCTCCTACACTCCACATATGTACCCTCACACTACTGACTGACAGCTGCTGCAGGACTCAGAACTGCTGGCTACCCAGTGATTACAGGGTCCAGCTCCCTTTTATTATAGACATCTGTATCACATTAAGACAGCAAACCTAGGCTTCACTGTGTTGAATGAATGTTGGGATGCAGTTTTACATGTTTTCTTTATGTTCAGGTAAACGCAAAGCACAGGGCAGGCATGTCATATAATGTATTTCCATCTTTCTCCATTGCATGGTGATACACAACACTGTCAGACAGTTCAGACTTTAGCACAGTATTTTATTCAGATGATGCTTATTTTCCAGACTTTACAAACTTTTATCATGATGGTTGAGATAAAAGTAACAGAAAGAAAGATGACGTAGTCGTGGTTTTCCAGTGATGCTCATCTTGTGTCTTTGATGTTTGTTTGCTTTATCTTTAGAAGGATGTTTTCTTCTAAATGGGAAAAAAAAAAAAACCACATCTCAAAAGCATGTAGGGAAGGGAAATATGTGTATAATGTAAGAGTGTTACTTACAGAGAAATTGAAATAATTTATTGGAAGGTCATAAAGTAACAGTACCAAGTGTCTGACATTGCACAGAGGTACTGCACCTCAGCAGGACATCACATAAATAGTACTAGGACAACATTCAAAATGGAATTCTGCTCTCTGGAAGGCCATTCCTCTTCAGTTTGCCTACAAAATTTGTCTTGTGCTTTGTGAGTCCCTCTAAGCTATGTTATTTTTCTTATTTCCAAAACTTAGTCCCTGTCTAAACTGAGAGTCCAGATGGCTGGGACTTCATGAAACTTCCTATCAAAACCTGCCCAAATGTCTCTGCTATTCACTACGTGGCCTTTCTGATCCAGTCATTCAGATAGTTTTAAGCTGCTGTCTTCTTTTAATTCTCCTTAAGTCATGATTGCCATGGCTACTTTGTTCCTTGCATTAAAATGGCCTTTGAATAGGGAAACTGATTTTTGATTTGCCTTTTGTTTTGATATTTTGGGTTGAGTTTTTTAGCACCATAGTGTTTTAAGGGGAGATCTGCAGTAGAAAATGCAGTAATAGATGAATTACAAGTCCACTAAGTGGAAGACATGGCTCAGTTACAAATTGAGAATGAGCCCCTTTGTTCACACTCTTGCATTCAATGTGGGCTGCCATCAGGGCAGTAAGAGTGGTGGGGGTGGAGGAGAACAGGCTTTGAATGAAGTGGCTTTTTTGTGCATGATAAATTAGTAACACTTAATGGAACTCGTTAATTCCTAAGCTGGAGTCTTCTGACTTCAAAAATGTGGCATCTCCCAATTAACTTCTTACTGAACTTGATTGTTTACTTTTTAGTAGATATGTATATATATAGAGAGAGATGTGTGTATATACATACGTATATTTGCTGAAAGAGGCAAAATACTTACTACTTCTAGAGTCAGGTTCTCCCCATTTTCCTTTCTTTGTCTGTATTTCTTTTTAAGGCATACTGCAGTTGTGATAGTGACAATAAGCATTACAGCAAATACAGCTATGGTTGAAGAAACAGCTATTATAGTATTTTCTCGAGTTGAGCCTTTCCTTTCACACTTTTGTCCCATGTACCACCAGTTGTCACTTGCTGGACATCTAGAAAGTGAAAGAACAAACATGTGGTATCACCTAAAGATTAAAGGCACAAAAAAGGCTGCTTAAGAAAAATGGCATCTCTGGTGCACTGTTTCTATATCCCAAAGCATAAAGAAGTTATCTTAAAATGGACTTCTATTTTAAAGTCTTCAGTGGCCCACTCTTCTTACACATCTGGATGTGAGTCTTTCAGCTTCCCACTGTTTTACAGGTCATGTCTTCAGAGAGAGCCTTTCCCAGAAATCCCAAGCTCCATCCCGATCCTTTTGACTGCTTAAGGCTTGGCCGCAGCTGATTTGTAGAGCTGCTGCTACAGAATGGTTGTCTTTTATTACCAAATGAAAGGCCCTCTGGATCATGCAGTTCACTTGTCTGCTTCCTTTTCCTTTAATTTTGTATCACTTCTGCTGATAGAAAACTCACGTACTGCTCCATGAAACGGATATACCTGTCACTAGGACCACTGTCATGTAATATTTGCTTCCACTACTATCAGTTACCCTCATATCCTGATGCAGTTGTGTCTTTTGTCATCCTCAGTTTTTACATCAAAGCCGTTCTGTCTTCTTCACTCAGTCAATTTAAAAAAGCCTTTATAGGAAGCAGTTGAATAAGCTCCAAGGGCAACTGGTCCAGAAGCTTTACACTGCTTTATTTATCCAATCACACCACATTTACCACCCTCCAGAAAACTTCATTCACCTGCTTCCTCATGTGTTCTTTGAGTTCTTTCCTTTCTCAGTTCACCTTATGCAGCAATTTGAACCCGTGAGATAAATGGGGTAGAGACCACAGGCAGGACTCTCAAGGCATCGCTGACCAGATAGCAGCTGAACCCAAACTTAGGGTCAGGAATCCCCCAGTTCTAGGGCTGAGCTAGCTGAAGATGTTCCCACCACATTCCCCTTTCCCTGCTCAGTAGCAAATGTGGTACAATCTGATCAGACCTTCTCGTTGTCAGAAGGGGCTTATTTTCTTGTATGAGCTGCCTCCACTCTCCCCCAAGAAGAAGGTAAGAAAATAAACTAACTTCTTATCAGTCATCTGGTTTTAGGACTAAAAACAACCTCCAGGCCTTGACTCCTTCACCTTATCCAGCATCACTATCAGCTCGGAAACATTTTACAGTGAACATATGAGGGTCCCAACGATCTAACTGGAAAAAAAAAAAAAAAAAAAAAAAAAGTGCAGTACTGCTGAGCTCATACTTGCCCCTAGCTTTCTAACCCCAGTTATTTCTTATGTATTGCTTTTCTAGTTCCTTTCTAAATAATTTTTTCAGAGCTATACATTCAACCCTGAAAATGAGTCCGTTTGCAGTGCGCTGCAAGGATGCTGGCTGTTGGGTGACTTCATGTGATCCAGCTCAAACAGAATTATGTTTGCCTCATTCCCCAGTAAAAAAATCAGAACAGAAGCTGACTGCTGGTCTGTTAGGATGGAAATTAGCTCACATAGGCATTAGAGCTTCAAATAGTCCACAGATGTCAGAGAATGAATGTTTTCTTTCCACAATTTCGAAATCAGGCATAACATTCAGCATAACTTTTTTTTGTCTTCTTGGAACAGCTTCTTGACATTTACTCATATTTGTGACCTGCTTCTGGTGGGTTGCACAAGAATTGTTTTTTGAAAGGTTTCTAAATGGGGAGATACAACACTCAGTGAGTCATCCTGACTCTTGTTGCTCTTGGCCTTTGGAAATTTGCCTCTCAGCCCTCCCCTTATCTACCTGTCCTGGCTCAGCACCATGTAAGGTTACCATCTTCAGCCTTAGAGCTTGTTTGAGAGCGGGAACAATGCTGATCAGCCAGGTGGGTTACCTAAATGTATCCACAGAGAATTTAACAAAAATCGATATTCATTTTTTTGCAGGACAAACAATCTTTTCAGTCCTTGGCCTTCATGGCTGGTTTCAAAGGCAAACAACTACATTTTGGTAATTCATGGTCATAATTGACACTACACAATATTTCTGAATCAAATTCTAAAATAATGTCTATGCTGCTTCCTCTCTGAGAAGTATTAAACATCTTTTCTACTGATATAAATGCTCTTTTGCTTCAACTGCATTTATATTTGACTCTTCTAAATTTTGCTATAGGCGCCTTCTAAGGGCATGCACAGTCCATTTTATAACATTGGACTAATACACTACCGAAAATTATAAACATGTTTAAAATACAATTTACGGGGAAGACAAGCAGAGTATTTCAAAGTGGCCAAATGTTGAGGTTAGGAGCTTTGTTGCCCAATCTGGCCTAAGTTTAGTCTCAGAGTAGAAGTTGGAACTATTTGCCTTAATCAGCTGCAGTCTGTCTTTCCTTTCATTAGGAAGAAAGATTTATTCTACTAGAAACTTTTATTATTCATCCTAAAATTGCATTTGAGAGTGAATAAATGCATTTACCTGCACACCGGTGCTCTGTCTACAATAACACACACCCCATCATTCTCACAAGGGTTGTCTGAGCAGGAATTGAGAACATCTTTGTCCGGCTCTTCAGTCAGGGTGACAGAGGCTGTTGTGATGGGTGTTGTGCGGGCAGTAGGCTTGGTGGTGATGGTGGGCTTGGTGGTGGCACTGGTGTTGTTAGAGGTAGGTTTGATGGTGTTGGCACTGGATGTATTCATAACAGAGGTGGGTGAAACACTTGGCTGAGTTGATAGTAGATGTGATATATCTGCACCATAAAAACATAAGAAATAAGGTCTTTACTTCATGCATCCTCTTATTCTGATGATAAGTTCTCATAGTAAAAAGCAAAGAGTCTGTCTAAAGGTGTAATGGACAAATAGTCTTTTTTACCTTTCAGGAGCATAAGGCATTTTGGAAATGTCCTCTAGATTTTTCAAGAAACAGGCAACTTTATTCAAAGTACTCTATTCAAAATAATTTGCACAGCATTGGCATCATTTTATACACCTTCCCATGAGAGAAAGGAATTATACAGTGTATTCATTCAAACATATGATTTGACTTTAAATACAAGCATAGTTCCAAAACTGCTCATTTGCAAAGTACATCATGTGAATTTATACCTACAGCAGTAGTGACTTAGTAAGTATGTGATGCTCTGTATTTACTATATTATAAATAATCTTAGCTACCATCAATGTTTACTTACCTTCCATTGTTAAAAGGATATAAACACCATCTTCTTTAACAAAGTTGCGGCTTCTAAGCCTCTGATGAGTTAAGAATGCACTTGTTCCGCTTCCTGGACCTCTCATGAATATAGTTCCATTGGGAAAAGTTGCCATGGACCCAACTTTATCTGGCCTGTCCCAAAAATATGTTGATGTGTAATCTAGAAAAAAAAAAATAAAGTGAATGTGAATGTGGGACCATTTCCAACTTCTTTCTCAGTAGGATCCTTTCCTTCTCAGACAATCTCTGCTGCAAAGTAGTGCTGAGGCCTCTTTCAACAACCAAGACTGCCTGCATCCTACTTTGCCTGCTTCTGCTTAGTTGCACAAGGATATGAATATCAAGACAATAAATTATCTAAAACTCAAGGAGTAGCAGCAATGCTGAACCTGCCTACAATATCTGCACAATTTTTGCCTGAGATTCCACACTGATGAGATGCACGAGACCATGGAGATCTTCAGCAGCTTTATTTAGCCTGGAGGTAGTGAGAAAAGAGCCTGCTGGATATGAGGCTATTGGAGAGCTAGTTGAAAACCTGTTGTATTTTCTTTATAGCCTGCTCCAACAACTCTGCTGGTTAGAGAAATTGTGGGAGTTGCAAGGCTTCTCTTGGGAGGCCGGGGGTATTGGCAATATATGGATAAAGAAGGGAGAAGGAGCAGAGTGCATACAGACTGCACGTCCACATGGTCAGGGAAGTAAAAGGGCTGAGCACTGTGGCCATAACAGCAGAGAGTACAGGGAAAATGTCAACCATCTATGGAAGACCTGGTGTGGTGCATCTTTCATTTACAAGGAGGACACTTAATCTTTCTAAATTACCTGTTTTGTTTTCACATAGACATAATGTCGCAGCAAAATGAATGTAAATAATAAAATTTTTAAAATAATATTGTGAATTAGACACTTTTGTGCCTTCCTTCACTGATGTTACAGTCAAAAAACCCAGGAAACTAAGTCAGTGGTGGAGGTGGTTTCTTTTGGCAAAACACTTATATTGATGCAGAAAGTAATTTTGTCTTAAATTCAATCTTTATCCAATGATGAGTACGTGGGTTTTCTTCAACATCTCTCTTTATAGAGGCTCCTACCATTTCTCAGAGTTACATCTTTATCTCAACTGCCTCCTTTCCGAGTTACTGTGGACAATTAATTGCTCCTTATCTTCTTACACCTTGAACGAGCACAGATTATGTAATACAAATCAGTACTTTGTCCATCTGGAGATTTGTGCTGACACCACTGTACTTTTTACAAGGAGGGAGGGTATTTGTTTAATAGCTGCACTTGTATCTGGTATGAACTATGTGCATTGTTAATTCAGTATTTTTGTTTTTAAGCCTTCTGGAAAACTTCCATTCTCATTAAAGCAGATATAAATGCACTTAACAGAGCATATGAAAGAAATTTTAGACATGGATCATCCACCTGTTTCTTATGGAAATCAACTTTGAAATCCAGCGTCCCAGCTTAACTTACTTGTATCTTCTTTTTTTTATTGTCTGTGGATCAATTATATTGCTGCTGCAACCAAATTGAACATTCCAGAAGCTGGAAAAACTGCACTGATTTACACAAAGAGAAAACCTAACTCCTTTTTTGGTTGTATTTTGAACATACTGGATAGCACATCTGATTTTAACCAACCTGATAATTGCAGGGGGTCGGTTGTTACACTTCTTTGGTTTGACATCCGTTGACGAATATCAGGATGCTGGTCGAGCAAAATCATGGTACCTTGTTGCCACGCACAGGGCCATTGCAACTGATCATCATTTGCTCCAGAAATCAAGTGCAAGTATATTGCTAAATTAAATGGGTTATCGGCCGTACCATTTACATACAAGCTGACCTGGAAAGCATATCCTGTACTAGAGTAAAAAGGTGGACTGTATATTCTTCCTGCTGTCCCTGCTGGACTTGTGTTGAGGAGATGTGTGAAATTTCTGATGTGCCAGATATGGTGGGGACACTGAGTTTCTGACAAGTTGATGTCATCAATAGAGAGGCCTCCGTGTGATAAGCCACTTCCTCTTGTGCCTCGAAACACAACCCGGAATTTACTTGTGACATTCAAAGAAACATGATGGAGCTGCCAGTAACTTGCAGGTGAACCTGAAAAACAAAGGTGGGAAATTCTGAGCAAACAGTACAGTCAAACACTGCACAGGTCTACGGACCCTGTACAAATGTTGTGTAAGAATTTATTTGTTCCACCAGCACTGATGTAATGGAACATTTCTCCTGTAGATGTTACTTTTACTGTGGAAGATCATATTTTCTCAGTTCAGTTTTTTCAACAGATTTAATATGCATAGCAGATCTTTAATTTGAATGAAAACACCATTAATAGTTTTAAGACCGCTTTTTCTTTTATATTTTTAAAGAACATTGCATTAAATTAGTCCAAATGTGATAATTAAATGCACAAAGATGGCTGTCACCCGTATTATTGAAAATAAAAAAATTCAGAGCAAGGTATCTTTAAATAACTGAAAAAATACATCTCAACAAAAAATGTTACAGAGGATTCTGGAAGCCTAGAACTACAAGATTGGTTCATTCAGTTGTTTTTGTGTATTTAAATGGCTTGTCAGAAGTTTGCCTATGCAAAAGCACTATTCACCCATCAAATGATTAGTGGTACAAAGTTCAAACTAAAGCCAGTCATCTGCAAAATCTACCTTGTGTGATAAAACTTCACTGCAAGTCTGATGCTGCATCTGAAAGTGCCTGCACCAGCACATTCTGCTTGACTCCAAGAGCAGTGTGCGCAAAAGAAAAGACCCCTGTGCCTGGACCTGGTAAAGCAAGTGAAAGTAAGACATCCTTTGTCAATTGTATGTGCAGCAGGACAGTTTCTTTTGCTGTCTGGTTTGTGTTCACCTGCACAGGAGACCAGACTTTCAGCTGCATTTATGGAATAAGCAGTGGCAATCCCAGGTATAGAACGCATGCTTCACTCTCCTAACAACTCTGAATGAAACACAAAGGATCTTAGATATGAGTTTTAATTTCTTGTCATTTTTCATTACCATTATAATGAAGAGGGAAAAAAATAAACCCAAAAACAAGAACAAAAGCACCCCACTGTTTTCTATTAAATCACCTTCTGCATTAACTAAAGGTTTTTTTGGACTGCACAGATTATATGCAAGACTGGGTTTTCTGACTCCTGTTCAATGAGCAGACCAGCTACTGGCCTGTAAATTGTCCCCTGCTCCCTGCTGAAGGCAGCCACAGCTGCTAGAGACCAGAAGAAAGGGTTCAAGACTCGTCCCTCAGCCTCTGGAGCGTGGTGGTTTGATGCGAACCTATGAGCAGCTCAGCCAGGTTGCCAGATCATGGCTGGGAAGGACTGTACTGTTGATGCTTCTTCCAGTTTGTTGGCTCTGTGTGGGTGAGGGTAACTTTTCACGTGAGGGAAGTGAGACACCTTGAGGGAAAAATGATCTCAAACCATTCTTGAAAGTTTTACCAGAGATTGTCTGTCAGAATAGCGTGCCCATTTGGACACACAGATCAGAGAATTAAAAGGAAATTATGGACATGAGAAAGAGGGAATAGGAGATGGGACCTAGGATACATGAAAGAGTATCTCTAAAGAAGGCTGATGTGTGAGAAGTTGATCTTGGCTTCAAAGTAGAGTTTGAAAGAGTTTAGAGGGCTCAGACTGACCTGAAATTTACATCTGCCTTAGCAGCCCTGACACATATGTTCACTTATATGATTCCTGATGGAACACAGGGATGATAGAAGCATCACAGGGTGCAGAAAATAATAGATATTAAAAAAAAAAAAAAAAGAAAGAGAAAACCAGACATGAGCAGTAGCTGGGCCTAAACAGACAAAAAGAGGTAGAAGAAGCAGACCTGATACCTATTTTGTAAAAGAACTTACTCAGACTCTTATGTCACCAGAGGATTGAACTGGTAATGGAGACCAAGTAATAGGCATCATAAGGTGACTTTGGCAATTTTAGCTTAAAGAGCTCTTGTACATCAACCGACCTCAGTTCCTTATTCTGTAGACCATAGGCTCCTAAAACCACAAGAACTAAATTTTCTCCAAACTGCAACTCAAATCATGAACTGCTGCCCATGTATTTCAGTTAAGTAATTTCAAACTTTGCTTAAAAAGTAAGTTAAATTTTATTTATCTTTTTTCAACAGGTATGCTAGGTATTCCAGGGCACTTATACTTTCCATTTCTTTGTGACTTTCTTATTCATTGTCATTTACTCTGATGACCAGCTTCATCGGTTGCTATTGGTACCAGCCATTCTAGAACAGTTAAAATGACTGCTCATGGAATTTCAGCTATTTTGGTGCGAAAACTATCTTGATAACACAAGACTTTGTAATTTGTGGTAATTGATTATGTTATAGGAAAATGGCTGACTGCAGATCCATCAAGTATAATTTCACCAGCAGAGAATCAATTGCATAGTTAGAGAAGAAGCCAAAGAATAACGCGAAGAGGTGAGTCACTTTGCCACAATATTTTCCCCCAGTACTTTGAAAAGGATATTGAGTATAGATAAGACCAAAATGCAATTTTATTCTATACCTTTTACCTCTTCAATGAGTCTCAAAGTACCACTTGGATGGACTGAAGTATACTCCCTGACCCAGACGGACAGCTGGTCGCTTTCATGACCGCTGTTATAGAAATAGAATTGTAAGCACTGAAAGCCCCTTTTGGGGTACAGAATTCGGCTCTCCAGCATAGCTGTGTTTCCCTCTGCTCCAGCACTGGTGTTGAAATGCATGAAGTAACCAGAATCTGTCAAAAAAATCAATGAAAAATGAATGGTAGAGGAGAGATAAAATGAAATTTTCCTGGCATACCTGTGTTCCTAACGCTGTACTGTAATACTGCTGGAGGACATGGTCAAGTCAGGGTCAGGGCAAGCTCGACCCTGTACAAATCCTCAGACTGTTATCTGTTCAAATTCCCCAGAGGCAGAGCTGTCCTCATTTGGCTGTCTCCAGCAATTTGTAGTTAAAAGCAGGGCTTTTACTCTTTAACCAGTGCCAGTAGTTCAGACTTTCTGGAGGAATAGTTTAAGCTCCTGAACTCGTGAAGTTTTCTCTGACAGGTTCAGAAACTACTGGCTATATTCTCAATTAGTTGTTCACCTGAGCCTTGATAATACACAGAATTTCTTAATCCCAATTGTTTCCAAAGATTTACTGAGCAACTGTTTAGAAAAGCAGCAGTCTTTCTGGTGTGTCTGTACCGTAAATTAGAATATTTTATATAGTTCTCATGTCACAATGTGACACTAAGCACAGAAAACAAATCAAAAGTGATAAGAACATTCAATCTTCTCAAATAAGCAGAAAATTGGACTTATCACACAATGTCCGTAAGTATGTAGATTTATGTTGCTTAGTTACAAAATAAACTGTAATTTGTCAACAGATAAACAGAGAACAAGGCCAAGATCGAAGTCAACTCACATACCCCTGCAGAAAATGCTTCACAGAGAGATAAGAACAGTCTTTTATCATACCTTCGCATTCTCCCATGTTAGTATGATCAGTATTTGGCCCAGCAGGAACATGAGACAAACGGTGCCAATCAGTGTTGTCATCTGCACTTTGAATCACGCCACATATATTTTCAAGTTCAAAACTGCATGTATCCATGAAACTTAAGGAAGAGGCTATAGTGTTCAAACAAACAAACAAACAAACAAACAAAGTTGTGAATCTATGTTACAGAGCACACATTTTAATTCTTAATGTCCAAAGCTAAGAGTAGAGAAAGACTAAGAAATTCAAACACAAAATAATCAGCAACTTCAAATACCATCGATATTCATAGGCACAATGTTTAGGAACTCAAAGCATTTGGCGATTAACACTGATATTAATCAGACGTTGTCAAAACCGCTCTGGGCACTTAGCAGGCACAGGAGGGTGCCAGCTAGTTAGTTGTCACACCACACCTTTTATTTGAAAAAGGGATGCTTCTGTCTGCCTCAACCTACCAACCTTCACTCAGCCCGAAGTCTGAGACTTCCCATTCATTCCTCTGCTTTCTTTAGGCTAGTCCACTCATGGCCGCAGGTTTTGATAAAACTTCACTAATTCATCAACCGGAGTGCTTATTTTGAAATATAGTAAAGCAGAAGTTATTTCACTGCAATGGGCTACATTTATTTTCAAAATGCTGAATTGAAAAAAACATTTGGCAAAGGAACACTTGGGACCAGTGGATATCTTGTCTCATACAAAATTTTAAGATGTCTTTCATATAACAAGTGAAAAATTAAGTGTATGAAATGTTTTCTCTGTCTAAAGCAAACCCTGGATGGATGAGGGAAGACACAGTCCAGGTTTATCCCTATTCTTAGATTTGCTTCTCACTATGCCATGTCTGAACTCTATGTAACACCAGCCATGATTTGAAAACAACTAAGTTAATAAAATGCTTCATGATTATTGCTTTTCAAACTACGTATAAAACATTGTGGCAGGTTTAAAGGTTTCATTGCACCACGGAAAGGACCTTGAGTACCAGAAAAAACAACCTCAGTGGCATGCCAAATGCTTCACTTAAGCTGTAGCTCAGGGAAGCACTGAAGTATGAACTGTTGCCAAATCAGTTGTACTGCTTAGATGGTTTGTACATCCTCACAGAAAGCTAACAATCCTCCAGAGGTTGCAAGGCTATCATAAGTGTAGAATGACTGATACCTTTTAAGATACACTACTGCTATGATGTAAAAACCAAGAAAATATTTTCCTAGTAAGTGTTATATTGACTACTGGAGAAAGAAAATAAAACCAGTTGGGGTATCAGCGAGAAGGTAAGCAAAAATGGAGAATTATTAGATGGAAGAACTCTCTGAAATCAAAATGTGAAACAAAATGGGAAATCGATTTGCCCAAACAGGAAAGCAGTAGCCTGAGTGCTTTAATTAGAAAGTGCTGGCTAGCATGGAGTGGTGACCTGAACAACAGGAAGAGAGGAAAGCAAGACCCAATAGCTTACAATTTATTTCTTAGATAATTAATGAGATAGGGGAAGGGTGCATTGCTTAAGGGAGTTTTTGAACTCCATCAGGACCAAAAGCCAGACACTTTGCTGGTATGTAATGAAGAACTGGACTGGAAAGAAAATACATTGTGCTAAGTCCTAACTTCCAGTGGCAGAGGAAAAGCTCGTGTTCAATTCTGTTAAGTAATATGCTAGAAGGGGAAAGCAGAATAAAATCTACCATCATATGGCCTGAAAGACAGTACTGAAGAAGAGATCAGAAGAGCACTAATATATCAGTCAGGATTTCTTATGCTGTGGGGTTTTTTTCAATTTAATAACTAAATTTCCCATTTTTAATGTAATTTCCTAACCACACAGGTCTTTAGCAGGAGTTCAGCTTAAACTTTTCCTTAAGACCTGTTCAGGAATGGAAGTAATCTTTTGATTCCTCTGGGAGGACATTTACCACTCAAACCATGTTTGATGTTCTCAGTCTTCCCTCTAAACTGAAGGAATCAGTCTACTGGCTGGGTGGGTGAGTGCTGGGACCTGCGAAGCGCACATCCTCCCTGGCACACGGAACACTTAGGCAGAGGGGGATGGTGATCCAAAGACCACCTACGGCTCTGCAAATATCGTGCGCATTGTACAAAGCCAGGGCACTGGCTGGAGATCAGGGCAGATCCTGATTGTGCTGCAGGTGGTGGCAGTTTTGTCACTAATTTCATATGGTTGGGACTTATTTCACTCAGAGAAAGTGCCTGTGGGTTAAGAATAAAGTTAAAATGCCATGAAGCATTTATATAATGGAAGAGAATGATGGAAAGTATATAAAATTAACAAAGAGGAAGAAGGACCCCATCCACTGTTAAAGACAGCTGTAAGCACTTCTGTGAGACCTAATCGACTGTGTGCCAAATGCTGGGAGATAAGATTGTGTGTAAATGTGTGTTTGGTTTAGACCCACATAAACAGAAGTATTTTCATCAGGATCATACATACATAAAAAGACACTGTTCTTATGAAATAGTCTGATTATTATTTGAGGTATCTGTAGAATGAGGTTTAAAATGTCATTGTAAACCAGTACACACTACCTGAGGCAGTGAAGTGAAAGTTTTCACTTCAGTGGCAGGGAACCTTTGACGCACCACAATTACGGAATTACATATATTATACAGAGTTATCTGTTGTCCGGTTTCAGCTGGGACGAAGTTAACTTTCTTCATAGTAGCTAGTAAGATGTTTTGGACTTGTGCTGAGGAGAAGGCTGATAACATACTGATGTTTGTAGTTGCTGCCAGGACAGTCAAGGACTTTTCAGGTTCTCTTGCTTTGTCAGTGTCTGCACGTGCAGAAGCTGGTAAGGAGTATAGCTCCAACTACTAGCCTAGGATTTGACTTTAGGTTTAGGATTGAGACCCAAATTGGCCAATGGTATATTCCATATCATGCACGTCACGCCCAGTAAATAGATGAAGCTCTGACCAGAAGTGCTCGCTCTCTCTCTCTCTCTGGGTCATCTCCCTCTCTCTTGGGGTTGAGTCACTCTCAGTCAGCTCTCAGTCTCTTGGACACTTGGGCTCTTAGCTGCACTCTGGGATTGTGGTTTTGGGACTCTACCTGCTCCAGGATTGTTGGCCAGGAATGGGCTGAGCCTTGGTCATTGGGTGCTGGGCAGTTGCACTGCATATCACTCATTTGTATATTTGTATATATTTTTTTTCAATTTTGTAGTAGTTTAGTTATTACGTTGTTCTTAACACACAAGTCTCTCTTCTCTTTACCCTTTTAACTCTCTCCCCTGTTGTTGGGGGGGGAGGGTGAGCAAGCGGCTGTGTGGTGTTTGCTGCCAGCTGAGCAGGTTCAAACCACAACATCTGTATTTCTCTCAACTTTCTAAAACACATCACACATGAGCAAAATAACTCTTTTGACCACTTTTGTAAGAGTCTGCCCTTGAAATTAAAAATAAAAATCTTAAAAGCTCACATTTTCACCCTAACAGCATCTGTACCCTATTTACATGAACACACACGCTATCTCACAGATTGCATGAGAGCAGGGTAGGTATGATAGCCACAGCAAAGATACTAATTTCTGTAGTGTCTGAACAGTAGCTGAGGAATAAGGGGGGGAAAAAGAAAAAGCTTTCTGCAGAAGCACACATTTTAAACAGCCACCCAAGAGATGAAAAAAAAAAAAAAAAACCAGCTGCTGAGTGAAGCTGTTTTTTAAATAAAGGTCAGATAAAATTGCACAGAAAACTCTGCTGTGCAGCAGTGTTTCTGCAGGAGGGCTATGTTATTTCTAGCTGTACAATTATTTCTGGTGTTTTTAACACAATTCACTTTTCCAAATATGTTAGCATCACTTTCACTTGGGCCTGGATGAGTCCAGCATGTATGTATCACCCTCATGTCTTTGAAACAGCAGACTCAACAAAAATTAAAAGAAATGGAGAAACTTACAGCAATTGTACAGCCGATTCAGTTTCTGGAGATCATAATCACTGAAATCCATTCGCTGTCCTATTACATCCATGAAGTGTGGTATATTAGTGACAATGGTGGGTTCAGTTCCATTCCTGAATGCATTTTGGCTATAGTGCATCACAGAAGTATAGTCATAGGGAACGTTCAGGGAGTCTGATGTCTTATCGTCATATTTTAAGAAATTATGATCTTTACCTAAATGGTAAAAATAAAGGAAAGGATTGTTTCTTGCCCAAGAGGACCAATTTTTGGTGTACAGGCTTAAAGATACAGAGAATCAGATCCCCAAGTACATTTTTGTAGTCATTTACTTGTACTTTGTAAAACTATTTTATTTCTAGTCCAGTTACTCACCTTCCATTTTCAGGCACTGGAACATAACATGATGACTTCTGCTGGATGAAGGAAAGGTTTTTGATACCAGAAATCTTTTTTTCATGGAACTACTTCTAAACTTTGATGGGATTGTGATATCCAAAAGTAGAGATATCATTTCAGTACTCAAATTAATACAGTTTGCAATTGTATTGCCTCCTTGTTTCCAATCTGTATTCTCTAATGTTTAATTGCTGGTCACTTGAGCTTGCAATTAACAAATTAGCGTTGTCGACAGATAAGCTTCCACAGTTTACCTTTATAGATATTTACTAGAGTATGAGCAAAAAAACCATTAAGAACTACCCAATGGAAGATAAAGTTTTTAATGTTTTAAATCAGTCAAAATACAGTAATTATATTCTGATCACTGTAAAAAGCTGCAGCAGTTTCAAGTGGCTAACAATAGTGCAACTTGTCATTAAAGAGTCAGCAAAATATAATGGAAATCAAACAGTCTAAGTAATTTTCTGCAATATATGCTTGCATATGCACCTGGCTATTGATCACGACTAAATAAGAATGCATTAGATTTAATCGTCATCTGTTTTTTTCAGTCTTCTGCGTGTACCCGGGTTAGGAAAGCATCAAGCCTGTGTATGTAACTTTGTTTTTGAACTGCCTGAAAGTCACAAAGGATGATGGCAAGCTGAAGGGGCAGAGACGAAGCAGAGTCCCAAGGAACCCTGTGCC
The DNA here is from genome assembly GCA_011057875.1 of Pterocles orientalis. NCBI lineage: Eukaryota > Metazoa > Chordata > Aves > Pterocliformes > Pteroclidae > Pterocles > Pterocles orientalis. The sequence continues at coordinate 753,959 of WKFP01015557.1, read as the reverse complement.
AGCTCTCGGGCTTGTGCCAAATACACCAAGCAGCTGCATTCAGAGAGCACCTTGCCAAAGAAACCGCCTGTGTGATACAGACCCTGAAAGGGACCTCTCCTGTCTGCACTCCCTCTCTGTACTCTCTGCCATCTCAGCTCTGCTCCTTGCACCGGGTGTAGTGGCCAGGGAGAAAGAGGATGAGCGATGTTTTCACTGGAGATTTTCATTTAAACCAACTAAATTATTCTCTTCTGTTGCTCTGCTGTACAACACGCAGCATAGCAGGACTCAGGTCTCTAGTTAGGGTTCTGGGAATGCTGTGTCACAAGGAATAACCACAGCAACAACAAATGAGGCTTTCTGTCCCAAACAGATGTCACTTCATATTTAATTTATTGGTACACTGGCTTTGAAAACTAAATCCAGGTGAGAGAACAGTGTGGCCACCAGAGGATGGCTGGAAAGGATGTTCCACAGCTAAATCCACTAACAACAGAGTCTGAAAGGAAGAGCTGGGGAATGACTGACCAGTCTGAATCCTGTCCCAGATGATGGACACATAGTCATCCCGGTCGGACCGTGACTGCTCATGCCAGAATCCCAGGGCGTGCAGGAACTCGTGCTGAATAGTCGCGATCCTGTCACAGCCTGCTCCGATGGAGAGCTGCTGCAAGCCCTGTTGGCGGTTTCCCACTGAGGACCAGCAGCTAGCATGGAAATAAAATGAGAGAGGGCTCTGTGAGATGCATACCATCCCCGTGCCTTGCGAACTCCAGAAGCAGTCTGTTCAACAGGTAGAGTTTTAACTTGAGTGTTGAAGTTACGTTTTGCTACAGAGGGCACTTCTTCATTACTCTGTTCCTTACCAGATCCTTTCTTCTCACATTTAGCTTTGTTTGGATGAACAAGCATTTCCCACACTCTGGCTCTACTGTTTTTTTAATGGGTTTTCTTTAGCAGAAAAACATCGAGCTATTTGTGACAGAAGAAAACTGATGAGGATGTCATTGGTACTGTGGTAAACATCGAAGACTATGGACACATGACCTAAAGCAATTAAGTTACTGTAAATTAATTATTTTTAGCTGGACCAAAGTGACTGTGAGTGCACTTTGAGCACTGGTTATCTTATGACGAACCAGGTTCATGCACATTCTTGCCTCTGCCATTGCAGCTCCTTCTCTCTTTATTGTTTTGGCCTTTTGCTTTGTGAGGGCTGTGTCTGCCAGGCAAGGTATGCTTCTGCGCGGCTGTGTTTACCTTCTGAAAGGCTGGTGGATTTGACAGAGCTTTTCACAACCTCTTTTCTTTCTAGCTATCTGTGAGCTGCTGAGTTAGAGCACTTGCTGCTGACACACACTTGCAAGGAAGAGCAAAACCGTAGCTATGGTGGAAGTTTTCATTAAAGAATAAAAAAGTTCAGTGAGTTATCCACACAAGCCAATAAAATGGCACCCCATGTCCACAAACTAGCAATCACAGAGTTACATTTAAATTGATATTTTATGCAGCAAATAAATCAACACCCAGAGAAGTCCATAAAATTAATCGGGCACAACATATGCCGTAGGATTTGCAGTCCTGTCACCCCAAAAATTTAGAAAAACAAGCATGCCATGTGCTTTTGAACCCTGTAACTTATTAGTGCAACATATTCCCCAGTATTTCTCTTTCTACAAAGCATCACAGGGCTTGGCTATTGATTACTCACTAAAATCACAGCATGAGACCTGGAAAGAAGCACATGTGGCATCCATAATTTCATGGGCTTCCCTTAAAAAAGGCCTCATATCAATTATGCAGCTTTTTCTGGTTGTGCAGAAGTCTAAGAAGTCACCACAGCTCTGGGTCCTCCTCATATCAAAGCAGCTGCCTCCAGCTTCACAGCTGCTGCAAAGAGCACAGCAAGCTACAGGTACATCCAGAACACTCGGCAAAATTAGCATCCGAACACCGGGGGATGCAGCTTCCCCTTGCCTTCAGTGCACCAAGTGCCTACAACACCATCATTCTGCAGCTACAGAGGGAGTAAATACAGATCTGTGTCTCCCAGCACTGAGAATAAAACGAGGGGAGTGGGACAGGGCACTCCAGAGTAATGGGCACCTGAAACCCCATGTCAGCAGTGTCTTTAGAAGGAGAGAAAATGGGTGGAAAGCTTCCCCAAGTGTGTGAAAACTGTATCTCCTCTGATTCAGTTCTTTCTGCATTGCCAGTTGCTCCCTCAGAGGCTAGAGGAACAGGAACTGCTCTGACTAATCCCACCAGCCTTCTTTTTGAAAGATGTACTGTAAGTAGATACATGCCATCAAGTAGTGATGAAATCTAGAAATCCAATTGTCTAACAGACAGCACTTATTTTAGGCATATCTTTATACTAATGTCCCACTAGTAAATAACTTCCCATGACCAGTATCAACACAGAGTCAAGAAAAAGTCTTTAAATAGATCCACTGCCTAACCTCTGCCGCAGATACATAGACCTGAATAGAGGGTAAGGTGAAAGAAAACCTTACATGTACCTCTGCTCACTTGGCATTGTAAATATATGCCTGGTAACAATACAGGCAGTAGCTAAGGCTTGGTGAATGGCAAAGAATATGGACAGGGAGAGGGCTCTTTCCACAGGGGTCGATGATTCTGTGCATCGGAGCCTATGAGAGCATTTTTGCACAAGGAAGAGAACACAACAAAATGGCAGCTGGCTTATTTTGTGGCTGACTTCGTTTCAAAAGGATAATCCAGACAGGGACTTTATCGCCTACTACGAACTGTTTTGACACAAAGTTCCCCCACCTTCCTCTGTTTTATAGATGCAAGCCAAGATTTGAAAGGCAAAGATAATTTATCAACCATTTTCTTGGTGCGATAAAACTTTATGAATCCAGCTGGTATTGGCAGGAACTTTGTGCTCCTCTCTGCACAGTACCCTCTGGGTTGAGGTCTTTAGTCTGCAGTTAGAGAAGTCCAGAAGATTAAAAAAATAATTAAGAACAGCAGAGTGGAAATGGGTTGGTTTATTCACTTTTCACCTTGTCCCATTATATCAGAAAAGAGGAATGCAGTGAAATGAAAGGCAGTTAATGCAGGGTCAGTCCTGATAATTTCTTTGTACAGCCTAACACTAGCTCATTGAAACTGGACAGCCCTTTTCAGGAGACCGCACCATTTAGCTCCAAACTTTTAAAAAGTGCTACTGACTATTGATTGTTTTATGGATGTGTCAGCTGAAATGATAAGAAACGTTTCAGGGCCAACAACACACCAGGCAGTGAGGGCAAGGTATGTTATCCCAATAGAGTGACTTGGCTTCTTCCTCACCATGACTCATCCGTTTTTGATAGACATATGTATGAAACATTGTGCAGAGGCCTCTTATTTGCCCTAGGCTAAACACTGTGGAACTTTTTCAGGTACAATTATTAGCAAGTTTAATGCATACTTTATGTGACAAGGGACTGAAATATTCAGCTACATGAGTTTTCTATTTGGCTCAGAAATCCAAAGAGTCATTAGCACAGGATGAGATTGCTCCTTAAATCTCCACTTATACATCTTTTAGGGTTGAGTTTCACTGTCATGTGCAGAGCACGAAGAGTAGAAAATATAAAGAGCCAGAGACCGAAGAAATTTTGAAACAATTATCTGCTACAAATATCTCAAAACAAGCCAAAGGGAAAGGGAAACATTTCTATTATCAGAAAATCTTTTTCCATTTATGAATGCATTCTCATATCAGGAAATGATTTTCTGAAAGTAAATTTCCTCACAGGGCTATCAAGCTTTCCCTGATCTTTTCTAACAGAGAAACAATATAGAGTGGAGAATATATTTGCTCTTGTTTCACTGTTTTGATAGAGACTGACTAAGAAAGGGAAGCAGCTGAAGCAATTTTGACTTTTTTACTGGAGGCTCATTTTGCAACATTTAAGGTTGGATAACACAACTATTCATCAAAAGAAGGTAAATAAAGTGAAACATCTGTAAAATATGTCAGTGCTGTGTGGCAGTTTAAAATATCACTGTTACATTTGAATGTTGACGTGACATTGTTCAAATGTAATTCGACTTGTTACAGTCAACAAATTAGCTGTCCCGCAATTAGAACTACCATGTTTCCAGTAGGATTTTTTTTTCTAAAAACTAAGGCATACTAAGAATGGCCATTTGAAAGTGATGCGCCATATATCCAAAGACCAGTCAAGAAAATAATTGCCTTGTTTCTGATACCTTTTATCATGCCCAGAAAATCACCTTTTAAAGGACTTGATTGTTTCTTATATTTAAAAATAAGTATCAGCAAGAATTGTTCATTGCTGCCAAGGTAATACCTGTTTTGGAAACTACTGCAATCTCCAGTTAAAAAAGACTGGAAAAAGAGACACAACAAAAATACAAAATTATAATCAGACATATGAGTTTTAGAGTGAATACTGGCCATGAAAACAGCCTGTAGCCAAACAGGATGAGAGCTATTTTACATTACTCTTCTTACCCACTTCCTTTGAACACAGATATGTAATTCTTCTCCCCTTCCCAAGGTTTGAAGTCAATACAGGTTTTAAGTCGATACTGTTCGAATGCCTTGAGGATGAGTCCCTTAGCATTCATTTCTGCAAAGCAAACAGTGTGCTTGTCAATACTGAGCCAACAGATGTATATTACTACCTGTAAGTCCTAAGGGTAGGTCTTGCTCCAGCAACCTTTGATTAAAATAAGCAGGAATCTTGCTGGATTAAGACCTGGGTAGGGACTTAAAAACCATAAATTAGAGAGTTGTGATGTTATATCTTCATCTTGTTCTGTTTCCGTGTATTTTTTCTTTGGTACTTACATATAAAATATGACACCATGAGTATATAATGCGTGATAATGTGCGGTTCTTAATTTTGTAAACTGATTCATTTACTTTTCTGAGATTTATGTGAGCGAGTATTAAGTAAATAGGGAATGGAGACATCAAATTTCACCCAGTGCAGACTGCAGGCTACAGATTTCTCAAAGAATCTCTCCAGGAGCTGAAGTGCTGACATTATATCCAGGTTATCTCCTCTAAGCAACTTGTGTAATTTCAACCCAGTTTAGATCCAAATCCAAATCAAAACTGGGAGGGTGGGTGATTCTTTTTTTTTTTCCTGTCATGTACCAGAAAGCTGGGCCCAGGTTGTATAGTGAGGGCACAATCTCCCCATGTGGTATGCAGTACGAACCCACACTCCACCTCATCACTTGCCTCTTGCAGAAGCACAGAGGTGCAGAGGCACCGCTTGCAGAACCACAGCCGGGTGGATTCAAAGGGATGGAGACAGGCTGTGATGTGTCCCTGGCCACACAACAGGGGACTCACCAATTTGCCATCAGTGTTGTAGAGGATGTAAATGGCTAGGTAAGCTTTCTTGCTTTAAAAAGATCTTCAGTGCCCTGTTTTTTTCTTCTGCTTAGGAGAGTTTCATGTCTCAGACATATGCTTTTAAAATCATAGCAGTTTGCAGGACAAGAACCATCCAAGAAAAGAGCTGAGACCCAGGACCAAAGCCAAGATGATACACCCTGCGGCGGGAAATGGCCTGCTCAAGACTTACAATAGGAATGGATGCCACAGTATCATTACCAACCTGTATTTGACATTTCAATCAACATGACATACAGACATTGTCAAGAGCATATACTGTACCCAGGCTATCATCAAGGACGTAGGGAATAATGTGGGGCCACCGATAGCTGTCACCGATGATGGAGTTTCGTTCCTGCATCTGAGGAAGAAAATAAATATGCAGCAGTCAGTAAAAAGTGATTTAGGATCAGGGACTACAATAGTGTTAAAGCAAAGCATGTCTCCTACAAGTCCATATAAGACATATAAGAAAGCAAAGAGCTCAAAAACTTTGGAAGATCACTCAGAAGTCTAAAGCTTGGGTTTGAAATCCCTTTACTTCCTTCTACTGGTGTCTCCAACTTCTGCAGCATTTTCTCCATACAAATTACCCAAGATTTTGACGCATGTGTGAGGAGAGCTTCAGCTCCTGTGGGGAGCATTAAGATCTAAAGTCCTGAATACTGTACAGAGATTAATAATTCTGTAATTTTTCATAATGCATAGGTTTGTTCCTGTTCCCTTAGCAACTGCTGTCCTTGCTTCCACTGACATGCTCAGGCCAAAGCAGTTCACCAAAAGGAGAGTAAAGCACTATTGACTTTCAGGCATACAAAACACTTTTGGGGTTTCTTCTAGGTCCCTTGAGGATGTAACTTGCTATGTAATTTTTTTTTAATGTATCAGGTAGGGATGCTGGAGAAATGCTTTAAAATGTGGTATTACAGATACAATTTTCTACCAGTTTTAGTGAATCTAATTATATGATGAAGGTTTTGCAGCACTGGTCTGAAAATTTAATTGGCTCATAATTGTGCAGATAAATGAAGAATCTTTTCTATAAACCTGTCTGAACGATGATCAGTGCTCTGCATCTCTTAAAAGTTTAAATATATAAAAAAAACAGTAAAGGAAACAAGAAGCTAATAATATTGATCTAATGGTTAAACTGACTTTATTCTGGATAATGTTTCTGCAAATGCATCCGACTCTGTCGTTGTGTATGGCATTTTGTAGAAAGCCATCCCGAAACATTTTCAGTTTATTGTTACAAAAACAGCATTTATTGTTAGCGGTAGCAGGATGCGTCAGTAATTTCTATGACAGCGATAGTTTACATTGCATAAGTCAATTACTTATTTCTGGTTTTATATTTTGTATTTGAACTCACCCCATCAAGTTTGATGTCTCCCTCAAAAAGGTCTAGTCCTAAAGCTAAAGGGAAGAGGAGATTACCGTTCTGTTATTGTATTGATCTGTGGCATAATTAAAATCACCAAAAAATATTAAAAGAGGAAGAGAATTTTAAAAAACCTTCATTGATGTCAAAGATGTCTTGATCAATTCCTCCATCTACATCTATTTCTGAAAAATAAAAAGACAAGTGAGGTAGGACATGAGCCCTTGCTGCTATCTTTATGAAGTGTGAAAATTAATGCAATAACAATAACAGTAATTATAAATCTGTGTCTGTCCTAGCAATGTTTATGAGCAGCTGTTTTTGTTGACTGACTCCCATGCATACAAATAGATCTCTAAACAGAACTCACCAGTTGTCTCCGGAGCAGGCTGGGGAGGGGGAAGAAAAAAAGATATTATTAGAAAGGCACATAATGAAATGCAGCTCGCGTTACTCTTTCAACAGTATTAGAGATGCGATTTAAGCTCAACTGACAGCACTTAGCACACGGCTTTTTATTGGATTGACTAGACCCACTGCCTTCTCATTTAACTGAAAATGTTTATTTCCTTATGTGCTTTGTTTGTATCCTCCCCACGTCAGGTTGCCCAACAAGAAGGTCACACAGTATTGCTTCTGTGAAGTTTTCTCAACCATTTTTCTCTTGCAAGTCAGGCAATGACTAATGGTCTTTTGCAAACAGGGAAAACAATGCCTATTATTTCTATTAAATCAAGTGTTGCTACTAAACCAGGCACTGTACAGAGCCTAGGGAAGCTACGGTTAACTTTCCATCATAAAGTTGAAGATGGGGGAATAGAATGAGTGGTCTAGTGTCACGCACCAAACTATTGAAGGACTGGGTACAGAGTCCAGGTCACCTCAGCCCCAGTTCAGGGCTCTAGCTGTGCTCCATTTACCTCAGCAACCCAAATTCCATATCAGAGCAAGACCCAAATGAGATATATGTAGCACGATTTTCCTTGCCATAATATGCCCATAGGATATGATCTATATCATTTTATTGGACCAGAAACTTCATTTTGAACTGGTTTGGACATATTTGACGTAATACTATGCAACTGTTTCTCACAGAGCAAGTAAAATAATGAACAGCCTTTCAAAGAAACTGGTGCTGGGTGAGTTTTCCTGATTCTTATTAGAAGTCTTGTATCTGTCTGTTTGGAAAGAAGTTAACAAACTGAAGGTAAAAACCACTTAAATTCTAAGCTCTGACAACACAGGTTATAGATATAGCAACTGGTAAGACAGAACAGCAATTCTGCAAAGCACAGTGGGATTTTTACTTTTATTTTTACTATAATTCCCCCCAACTGTTTTTCTTTCTCTCTATAAATAATTTGTTATCTTTCATACATGAAGTTTTGCACATAGGACTTATTTTTTGCAGTGTGATAAGCATCTGCAACCTCCATTAGAAGCAACGAACACTACGGGATCAGAATGTTGAAAAGCAGCAAAAATCAAGTCCATGCAGTCCACAAGAATGTTAATTTTGGTAATTTCTACCGTCTGTAGGATGGGTAAGAAAATAGTATGGCCAGAATATTCAAGAGAAATTCAAATGCACATGTTCTTCCAGACAACATTATTCCACTTACACAATGTCACAGTAATATCTTACTCTGTAGACTGCCCTGAAGTTACGAAAAGTTGAAATGAACTTTCAACAACCTACTGGGTTTTGTTCTCCAAATAAATTATATTGTGTATCCCCGAAATTCCTGGCCTCTACAAGAAATTATCACAAGATGAGTAAAATGCTACATTTCACGACAGAAAACAGGAAATACAAAATCTCAACTGTTACTTTTCGGCATAACAGTTCAGCTGGATTGGAAGAACTGAGAACAGTCATTTCCAAGTACATCCAGTGGCCAAAAAGACATTAATTTCAGTATCAAACATGTTGTGTTATAGAAAGAAAAAAAAATTAAAGTATTTCCATTCAAATATGGAGTAGCAAAATAAATGTTAATACTTATCTTGGTTCTAAACCCAGACTTACAGACTTGCTATTCTGGTAACAGTACTTTGAATACTAGTAGACATTTTGCTTAGATGGCGAATGCAAAATAAACTCTTCCCATGTACAGCCAGGCCTATTAAAAACAGCAGCACTAAGACCCTGAGGAAACAGAAATATTTCTCTCTCTTTCGTGCAGATGACAACAGAATTCTTATCTTGCAAAAGCAACATACTTAAGTTTTTTCCTCTGAAACTCGTCTTAAGCTGCATTGCTTACTTGATCATAAAAAGAACATGCATTCTTTGTTTTCTTACCTGACTCCAGACCACCTGAAGAAGAAGCCAGGTTAGGAGCACAGGCACAGAAAACCAGCCCATGCTGATCTCCAGTCAGCAGTTGCATGGACAGAATTTCAGCTCAGCTTGATATTTAAGACAGTAAATATCATAAATCAAAACCTTTGTCCTTTCATCAACGATTAACTTACCTACCTTTTTCTTGTCCAGTAAGCAAAGTCCATCATATACTATATTACAATAAGTATGTACTTTACCTATTTTTAAGCACTGCTGTGAGAAAAAGTATTAGACACAAATTGAAATACAGGATGCAATGGGCACAAAAAAAAATGGAAATACTGAGGAAATAGGCACGGTGAAGCACAGGAAATTCCATTTAAATGTAGGAACTTTTTTTTTTTCTTATTCTAACTGTTTTCAAGCACTGGAACAAGTTGCCCAGAGAACTTGGGGAATCTCCATCCTTGGAGACAGTCAAAATCCAGCCAGACACAGCCCTGAGCAACCTGCTGCAGGTGGCCCTGCTGCAAGCAGGAGGATCAGACCAGGCGATCTCCGGAGGTGCCTGCCCACCTCAACCATCCTGTGAGTCAGTGAATGAAGCTGGCACTAAAACCTTTTGAGTAACTAAAAGCTAGCAAGACTCTTGACAGGTAAGACATTAATATATTAATAAATACATACTTTTTGACAGAAAGTGAAAATGGGAAATGTGTGCATGTAAAAAAAAACCAAAACCTGTCAGCAACATAATTTCAGAACCTTGCTTTTGGAAAAGGCAATGCAATTTCTGCTGTTGATACATGTGAAACACTGTTATTTGTCACTACCTCAAGTAATGGTATTCTTCTGGATTATTTAAAAAATCCATACACATTAATTTTTAAAATGTTACTACCATTGTTCTACCACCATTGTCTGTGACTCTTCGGAGTGTTTGTTTCTTCAAAAGTCATCTCTTCTACTTACTAGCTCCCAGAGTGCTGAAACTGCCTCAGTTTCTTCTCATACTTACACTGAAGGTTACCTGTGGTAACTGTATGATTGGCTAACCTTTTACTTTCTCCAACCAACTACCTGGGTTAGACCATCATAAAAACTAAAAACCGGCATTTATGTTGTGTATTGTAAATACAGACTCACAAACTATTATATCGAAATGGATAACAATTCTCATACTATTTCAAATATCAGAGCTGATAAGAAAGAACAGGTTGATCCTAAGCAATGAGGACAGCAAAGCAATTTCTAGCTGCTCAGATCCACGCTTATTTCATTGATGATCCACTAAGAAGTAGCAGATATAGATATCATTTGCCTTATAATGTTGGGTTTTTTCTACAAAAGTAACAATAAGCATTGTAATCCTCTGCCCACCAATAATGATGGTGTCAATTGTTCTCAAATCAGTGACGTCTGGAAGGTCAAAAAGCTCTTTGGTCAAGATTTCTTCTGCAAGTTCAACAGTCCTTGGATTCTGCATGCTGCCTCCTTCTGCTGCTGGAGCATGATGGTAGCTCTCCTTTGGGAGGCTCTCTAGGTTAGATTGGCTACGTCCACAGTAACAACTACTCCAAACCAACTGGGACAGAGCTGCACCCATTATTCCTTTATTATAGTACCTTACAAGCATTTTCTTGAGATGGTGGAATATGACGAACTCAAAAGAAATGGGACATTTTTTGGTCTTACTATTTGGTGCTGGAAGAAAACCTAAAAGCCTTCAGTCCCTTTTACGTGCAAATAATCAAGACAATCTGCTCTCTGTTCCCACATCCCCACTTCTATGATGCATCAACCAGCACCAAGACCTCACACCAACCTCTTCACAATACAGCCCTTCTTTGTGACATGACCATCACTGCTCTCAGGATTGGCTAAGAAGTGAGTTACCCAAAGAAAAAACACTAGGTGTTGAAACTGGCATACAGTAACACCAGAGAAGGCACCAAAATTGTATGCTACCCTTGCATTGTAAAATACAGCCCCTATATGTAGTTTTCCTCCAGTTCATACTGCTTTTTAATTAATTAAAGTCAGAGTTTTGATGCCTCAACCAGTCACCTGCTATAATAATACAAGACCCAATAGAAAATTAAACAATATATAAACAACAGAACATCAGGACTTTTAAGACAGAAGCTCTTTGTGTAAATTTCAATGTCACCCATGAAGCAGCTAAATGTTTTTTTAATACATGTTGAGGAGAAATTAATAAAGAGATAGGCAGTCTCCAAGGAAGTTTGTTTTCTGTCTAATCATAGAAGATATTTTCTACAGAGCTTATATACTTAGTGGCCATGTTCTCTATAATGACAAACATCTTGCTTTATCACTGACTTACTGTCTATGTTCGGACAATATACCTACACCTTACGTTCCTTGAGGGTTTTGCTGCATAAGTCTGCATTTTTCTTTAAAGATGAAAAGCACTACAGGCCACACCATAATTTTAAGACCGAGGCCCCCAGTAAGAAATAACTGAGTATTAGTGGAGATGAGTTAATAAAGGACAATGCAACTTATCTGAATAGATGGTGGCATTTTCAGATGTACAAAAAGAATGGCAGTCTTAGATTATGCCTTTATTCTACAGTTACCAGGCCATACACCAGCCAAAAGTAATGCATGTCCTTTTTTTGACATGGTCAGGGACCTGTGGAATGCAAGGATGCTATTTCCTTTACCATTTGGATCTGCAGGTAAGAGTGCACCAGTATCCTGACGAGAAACTCTGTATTTGAGAAAAAGTAAAAACTTTAAACACAAAGCAGAAGGAACAGCTCTTTAGCTGGTTGATTTCTTTTTCCTTTCTTGCAATTCTTTGCCTTGAACATGTTTCACAACTTTTCTGGATGCTAAGCTATCTAATGAGCCCTGAGTAACTGTAAGAGACGCCTGTAAAATTTGACCTTTTGCCAATCAATTACATTTCCTTCCTCATAGACCCACATGCCACCATGCTGCTAGTAGAGGCAACGAAAAGGAAAGACATCAGGACTTGATGTGGAGCTTGCCACGGATCTATTGCAGGGACCTCTTCAGTCTCCTGCTGAGTTCACTTTGCTAGTGCCAGACAGATGGGGAGCACCACGGAGCAGGCTGAGTGTTCCCTTGGACAGGTGCCGTCTCTTGGCGTCTGCCCAGTAGCACTGTTGCAGCACAGGTAATAATAACAACACCAAAGTGCTTATTATCCTGCTGCCTAGTTGCAGAAGAAGGAACATCCATCAGGTGTTGTCCAATGCAGATGGGAAACACCACCTGCTTTAGTCTTCTTCATAAAGCTATGTCCACAAATTATAATCTGGGAAGAGATGATAACAGGGCAGGAAGATTCAAAAAATTAGCAAAGTACAGGAGAGCAAGAATGTTATTTTGAAAAGCCAAATAAGCTTAATTTCAAAACGCAATGTCAGCTAACTACAGAGAACCATAAAAACAACTAAAAAGAGCTCTATACAGACAGAGATTTTCTAGCATTTTTGGTAGGTAGTTTCATATTTGAATAGCTTTTTTGATCTTCTGTATTTCAGCACAGATGCTTTGATAATTTTGCTACCTGTATACTGCTCAGCAAACAACAATAATTCATGGTTGCTTGCTGAGATTTGGGTCAATTTTCAGTGTCAACTTCAAGTGACATGAATTCATTAAATAACCTTGAAAAGTGCTGGCTTGTAGAGCATTATGGATGCCACTTAGCAGTGCTTATAGACCAAATGTTAAAGAGTAGATGAATATTCAAATAGTCTGTTATTCTCAGATAGTGAGAATTGTTCCTTGCCCTGTCTTAAGATTCTTGCATTATCTTGCACAAATTCGTTTCACTTTTTCAGTCAGCCTCCCAAAGGGGCATAACACTGCAATAGTATCTCCTTGGCTGATGAGGCGAAAGCACCGATGAAGATAAGGGTTCTCAGATAAACCTGCAAGATAAGAGACCTTCAATCAAATCCAAAATGTTTCAAGTTGAACATCTAAGTATTTCAAGTTAGGAAATTCCAATGCTTACACACCTAGCAGATGTCATATGGAATAAAATGTAAGAAAGTGAAAATTACAACAGACACCAAACACAGGTGTTCCACCTTCTTGCAGAGGAGCAAACAAGTCATGTTTGCTTTGATTAAGAGTGATCAAGAAAATGAAGCACCCTTCAGTTTCCTCCCACTTCTGAGCTACAGATAAATTTAAAAGCAAGGTTAAAAAGCAAACAGCAGAAGCCTGGGTATAACACTGCATCCCTTCCTGCCCACTGCCACTTCAGACATGTGCTTTAACCATTATCTTTTATTTTGTGTGAGAAAACAATCTTTCATAAATTAAATAATTACTCATCCAGGGTTACACCTCTCCCCCCCATTCATGAGAGTCTGAATCATGTCTGACATGTTTTTACACAAACATACGGTAACTATGAATCAGATTACAGCGGGAAACAAGCTGTGACTGGTATGTGGCAACCAAAGAGGCTGAGGCTGGCCAGTAAGTATCTTGCCACTACAGAAGCACCCTCCAGGGACACCTAGTTCTCTCTGAGATGACTAAGCATGAGCCTTAGCCGGGGGAATTTCTCTCTTCATTCCAGAGGTCTGTAGCAACCTCAGCCAGGGAACAACTTGGAAAACCTAAGTAATATGAAGGGGTAGCGCAGCATACCTGGACTTGGCAGCAGGCAGACTTCCCCACCGCAGCCGCTGGGAGATGTCATTAGCGGGGCCGTTGACATGTCCGTAGTTTCAGATAGCAGAAAGTCAAAAACCAGTAAGAGCCCTGGTGCCCACCAGCAGGGCATGCAGCAGTCCTCAAGTGCCACCGTGTGACTCCTCCGCGCACTACAAGGCTCGAAAGCCGGCCCCTGGAGCACGCCCCGGGGGAAGGGTCTCGCAGGGAAAGGGAGATGGCACGAAGGCGGCACAGCCCCTGTCCGCTCGCGGGCTGGGGTCCCTCACTTCTTCCCAGAGGGGAGTCCTGGGGGAACGCGGCTGACTTGCCACAGATGATAAGGCACACAAGTAAACCTGTAAGTTTAAGGTTTTAAAGTATATTAGAAATATGTAACTTGGAATGACCCTGTCAGTCTCTTAACCCCTCAAACATATAAAAGATTTGTTACATTTTATGAAACATCTGGATAGAAATCCCGTATCTAGAAGTGTCTCAGAGTACAACTGCTTAGTGAATTAGCATCCTTAAATACCGTACCTAGAGACAACCCAAAAATATTCAGTGCCCTCTTGTGGTTTGAATTATGAAAGAAGAGACATTAATAAACCGCTGAAGTCTGAACAGTCTCACAACCAAGATGGCACATAAATCACACCTTCTGCAACACTACTGCCACAACCGTTACCCTGGGGCAAAAATCCACCATCTTCTACTGTCTTCTGTCCATATCTGCAAGAACAGAGAACCTAATGCAACGCTTTCTAAAAAATGAGTGCTTATTACTGTTAAAGAGCAGGTCTGCATGAGATGTTTTTGATTTTAAACATCATCATGCCCTCCAATCTGAAAAAAAAATAAATTAATATGCCCTCAAAGAAAACAAAAAAGTAAAGGCGTCTAGCATTAAAAAAAAATAAATAAAACAAAATAAAATAAAGAAAATCTGACTGGTAAGGTGTTCAGATGCTTTCAAACTGCACAGACATTCTGAAAAATACAAGCTCCAGCCACAGAAGTAGGTAGGGCAGGTGAACTCTGAAAATTATTGATGCTGAGTTTCTCAGTTACTCTGTTTACCCCCAAGGCTCCCCGTGAGCCCCAAGATATTGAGGGCACAGCCACAAGAGCTTATAGAGGATATGAAACAATACTTAGTAGCTAAGTAATATAATCTTAGCTATTTAATTGCTGATTACTTTAAAAAACAGAAAGGGGAGTGGGAGGGAAACAGACAGTAAACTTACGAGAGTTGCTGTAGGGAAATGCATACAGAGGAAAAAAGAGAGGAAAACAAAAGAGTAGAGAAAGATTAGAAAGTAATAGTGAGGAACACTTTTCTCAGTGACTAAGCATCCTCATAAGCAAGTTCATAAAAACAGTATTCTGCCATTAAACTCTGGGAAATTACCTGCAGCTTCATGGAGCTCAGGAATGCATCCTAAATGTATACAGAGAATTTAAGGTAATGACTTAAAATGGAATTAGATGCTTTCCACGTAATGCATCTGGCAGTGATGATTTTGGCCTTTTTTTTTTTTTTCTTCTTCAATTTCCAAACAGCTGAGGGGGAAGGGGAGAAAATAAACATTAATTTACTTCCCTAGCTCTTTCCTGATCACATTCACCAAAACAGAGATCTATGACTGTTGGGGGAAAAAAATCAAGTTACAGATAAAATAAGGCTGGTTAGGGATTGAAAATGAAGACGTGAAAATGTCCTTTCCAAAGCAGACCTACAGTTGGAGGAGACTAAGAAACAGTACAGACCTACTTTACTCATGAGGGGAAAGAAGTCCACTCTTTGACCCTAGGAAGAGCCCAGTAGTTCACTGAGAAGTAGCAATGTTAACATTCTTGAGAAGCTGCCTCATAATAGAAGCCTTGAATTTAGTCTCCTACATGTTTTCAAACTTACAACAGGACACAAAAGAAACCTGACATCTAGAGAAAGTTTAAACGTAGACTGTACTGAGAACAGACTATGTCCTGTTTGTGCCCTTTCATTGCTGGTTTCTCAATTTCTAAAAGAACCCTGAAGAAGCTTTTGTCAGATATTCTTGTAGCTCTGCTTGCCTGCAATGAAACAACCCTGGCCACCAGGTTCTGCAGTCATTTCACAAATGGCACAGCGTTTACAAAACATGGCAAAGGGCACATCTCTTAAGAGCGTCCATGAATCAGTGTCTGCTTCAGCATAAAACAAATGATAGAAAAAATACATAGCTGTACTCTGTTATAGCAGAGTCTTCACAGACACCTGTTGAAATCTCACCAGACTTAAAAGCCCCATCTAAAAAGAGGAGCCCAGGAACGCTCCCCAAATACAGAAAACCTTCTAGGGCTGACTACCTGTCAGAAGATAACCCGGGTGCACAAAGTCCCTTTCTCCGTCCCTGGGAATGAAGCCCTGACCGAGGGCTGGAGCAGGACAAAGGGGAGTTCTGCAGAGCTCACGTATCCTATGACCAATGTACTGCCAATAAGAATTAAACATATTGAGCACATTCTCTCTAAATAATGAAATACGCATTGCTATAGTAAAAGAAAATTAAATGTAATCTCTAACAAAGGGCTTATAACTTGATTTAGGAGATACAATAATCCATTTGGAGCTCAGAAAACCACATTCTAAGGAGAAAGAACAATAAACTAATAAAAAGTAAATTTACGTATTTTTGCCATATTTCTAGCATTCAAAATAAGACATTAACTCGATTTTATAATCCTATTATCATCTTAGTATGTCCTTTGAATGTAAAGGCACAAAAAACCCAAAGAGTTTTTCAGCTCAGAAACACAGGGCAAAATGATAAAATCATCTAGATATCCCCTTGCTGGGCCAGTATTGCAACCAGCCCAAACTTACTGACAATTCTTTCCGCAGAAAACACATTACCTCTTCTTAATAAATCTACTTTTAAATAACAAGGTTTTGCTATTGACCCCAAGTGTTACATACCTTTCTCTCTCCTTTTATAAGGTTATTTCTCTGTCAAAATCATGTGGGACAGCAACATATGAACATGGGAGGGAGAAAAGAAGCATGAATGAGCTTTCTCTAACCTATAATCGTTTTTGCTCATGGAAAGATCTTGAGATGTGATATAATGTAACTTCTCAGCCCATGAGAGGATCATGAGCCACAACTCATCAGTCCCAGCAGCACACATGCCATTCTACTCATTTAAAGTGTGAAGGCACACTACTGATCACATACTTAAGTTTAGAAAGCATCTGGGAAGGAAGAAGTACCACCAAGGGGACTTATCATCTTTATTACAGAACAAAGAGACAAACAGAAAATAAAATACTTTAATAGGAGAAAAAATAGAAAGTACAACTCAAACATAATATTCCATATTGAAACTATACATAATGCAATGTGAACATGAAAATATTGTTAAACAGCAAACTTCTAGTAAAGATTGCATGTTTCGAGTACAAGCATCACCCGTCACAAATACACAGCTTTCTGTGCATGTCTGAGCTTCAGTGAGAAAGATCATGACCAGCAGCATGTTTAAATAGATTGTTTCATTTTCATTAAATGCTTACCTAGTGAATGTATTGGATGCAATCTCTTCATATTAAAAGTATAAAATCTTAGGCAAGGCAGCACCTGCCAATACAGATTTTAAAATATGCAAATAAAGAGGATAAACATTTTGCAAGGTTCTTCATATGCACATCTGTTGCCTTAAAAAATGTGTATTCAAGTCTCTCAACATTTAAACAGCATTAAAATGCTCAGCAACTATGCATCAAGTGACAACTAGTTATTGCTATAGAAAAATTTGTTTCCCAGAGTATTAAAACAGATGTAATTTAATTTGCTATTCTTAAGATACGTTCAAGTAATAGAAATAACTGGTTTCAGTGTCCATGAGGCATTCTGAATCTGTATTGGCTGTAGGCATTTATTGCCAGATCATATAAATATTTTACTGAATTTTAAAAAGTTAAGTAAACTTACAATGTAACTATTAGATTCCTTAGGAAATGTATGAAGTAATAAAATCACCACAGTATGTGTTTTTATTTTTAAAAAATTAAAACTTTAGCATCAGGTTACCTTGAAATTCCTTTCTGTCTAAGGGTACTATTTCATAGCTTTATGGATGTTTTATTTTCTCTTTTCCTCTAAACAACCTTTTCAGATGCATCAGTGAACCACTTCAAATCAGTATGTGGTCACACAAGCACTAGTGCTGACAGACAAGTGAGAATATGCAGACAAGAGTATGGGGAGCAAAGAGGGAAGCTGGAGTACAAGATCAAAGTTTGACTGCTGTCAAAATACTGTATTAAGCCAGTAACAAAATGCAAGACGTTGTTATAAAAAGATAGAACCTTTAGACATTTCTGAAATAGCCAGCTTTCTCTGTATTTTAGCCAGCTATGCCTTCAGTAATATTTTGCACTCATAAAATAGAAGATAGAAATTTTAAGGTACAGTGTGAAGTGTTTTAGTTCCAACACACAACACATCAGAACTAAGACTGAGTTCTGACAAGAATGAGACATTTCAGTCTCACCAGTTTTGTAATATGAAATATCCCAGTATCTAAAGGATAATCTAAACCTGTATTTGGAGAGCAAATGGGAACCAGGGCAAAAGAAGCAGACCATACATGGGCTGCACAACTTACATTATTACATATAAATCACCACCTAGAACAGGAAAATTACTGGGGATGTTGTTCTCCACCACGTATACAATACCCATTAAGACCAGTAGTTTGACAATGGGTGATGGTGACACGGGATAAAGAGTCGGTCCTAAAAGGTACACATTCAGAACAGTCCCTAAAACTCTAAAATGTAACCTGTGCAGTTTCCCTTCCCTTTCTCCCCATTAGTATTAAATAAAAGACCTCTAAGTTCTTGTACAAGTGGATTTTCCTTTCAAATTCAAAATAGCATTAATGCTCTGTGTTCTCTGATTTTAATGACTGTCTTAATGGAAATGTAGAAATCTAGAAAAGGAACTCGCTCCAACAAAATGAAAGACTGGCTGTTCATAGTCATAAAAAAAAAAAGCATCCCTTTTGCATGTCATCTTGAACTGCTCAGAAACTATGTCGGGGGACCATCTTCCTTAGTAGCTGGGATTACAGGGAAAACACCTCACCCAACACTTTAGTAAGCAAGCATCCTATTTCAGTTATGCTCCAAAAGGGGAAAATATAGATGTAATTATTCCCAGACAATGGCATCGTTCTTTCTCAATGAAAGGTGAAAAAAACCTGCCCTGCATTATTGATCTATAGAAAACAAATCTTTTTATTTCCTAACTTGGTGTTATTTTCATTCACATAGTAAAGGTAAAAAACAAATCACAGCATCAAATAAAAGTTTGTCCTTAGGTAGGAGAAGAAAAATTATAATCTCACAGATATTTTAGCAGATGACAACTGAACTTAAAGAAACTCAAGAGTGCAACAGAGCATCTTTGCACATCTTTCTAGAAATACTACTTTCAAAGTTCGTTTTGGTAATTTAAAATATCTGACATTAATAAAAGAAACTGTGCAATTAGCAGAGTAGTAAAAGTTAGAGAAAATCACAACAACAGTGAGAAGTTCAAAAAAGGTCCCTAATTCCACAGGGACAAATCTCAGTAAAGATGTCAAGTTTGAGTTTCAGCAAAATAATTTACGAAAAGTCCTCATAAGCATGGAAAAAAGTTAAGCCTGAAAAGTGGTTACTGAATTCCATTTTTATTAATGTACACTTCAGATCACCAGCAGCATGAATATTTTTTTTCTCTCGGATATCAGTAAGATGAAGGGTGGCTATACTTTAAAAGCTCACGTGACAGGATTCTTGAACTGCATTGTGGTATTGGGCTTCTTCATCAAGCTGAAGATTCTAAACAAAATGAAAACATCATCAAAATGGACAAATATTCAAGATGTACCATAGTCCTTAGTTTAATCATTCATTTTCCACATTTTACACAGGAATTGGCATCTAGATGAAGACTCTCCATCTTTATTTGTACTAGATGATTGTTTATGTTGCACAATATCTTCTATTTAACCAAGAGATACATGAGACAGGAGAAGAATCAGATGAGTGGGACAAGGCTCATTAAGCAAAAGGGTCCATCTTCTCTCCCTGACTCAATTACATTACAGAAGAGCCAGCTCAGGAAAGCTGACTGTGTCACACAATTCTTATAACAGGGTTTCCAACCAGTCATAACATCCTCCATTAATAAAAACAAAATGTGATCCCCAGACAACAGGAATCATAGATTGTTGAAAATATACTGCTTAAAATGAGAAAGCAAACGTATCACAAAAGATGGGTGGTTAACCCTGCTACACTTTAAGAGCTATCTTCCAAGCTGTTGATATACCGGAATAATATACCTTTTTAGTGCAATTCTGGCAGCTTCCCAAAGTCAGAATTCCAATCACCAGTTTTACATCCTCAAACATGCAAGATGCACTCACATTGAAGAGCCCAATCCCCTGTATAAATCTCCTAGCTCTTCATGCCTTTGTCACAGATCAAGCAACACAAGAACATGCATCATCTTTGCCATCTTTAACCAGTGAGGCTGCCTATGCCTCAAATACAATGCTCATCCCACACAGAGCTCAAGCAGTGTACCCCAAAGCCTGTCAAATTCTGTAGAAGCTACAACACAAGCCCTCCATCTCTCTGATTCCATAAGCAGAACTCAACTGGTTGGCTTGACTTATGATCCACCCAGTGACTACATCTTTGTCTGTAGCTCTGCATCCACTCCAAGGTCATTTACTCAAAGTGAGCCTGAAAGAAGGCAACCAGAAGAATGATTTAATGACACATCTCTTTTTCACATTGCAGCCCCTCTCCTTACATACTCGAAGAGAGGCTGTAGCAGCAATACCAGCTAGTCAAGCTGCACTTTGAGTCCTGAGAATCATGATTTAGTTATTACTGCCACAAAAGGTTAAAAATGTCAGTAAGACAAAGTAGCACCTATTTTATTTCCTTGAGAAGCAGGGAAACAAATTTGTTCTGGAGGAACAAATAGTTCAGATTGAGAACACTAAGCTAAAGACTTAAGTCATCGGTTTGGAGCAGAGCTTAACTATTCCTGACAGCACTTCATGTTGACAACAGAAACTTTAAGAACAGACAGGCCTGCTTCTGAGCTCCATACAGAGCAGGAACATAGCATGTCCAGAGCCCAAACAAGTTTGGTACAAAATTTTTTTGTTTGGCATTTTTATTTATAGAAAAAAGTTACCATTTATTCCACTACACATCAAAGAAGGAAAAGCTTACCACAAATTCTCCGTAGTCAAACCGGTGTCTTAGATTTAGATGGCTAACAAGATTTCTAGTAACCTGGTTAGCATCTGCCCAAGGAAGAGACACACAAATAGGACAGATCTGAATTTGGAGGGGAAGGGGAAAGAGAGAGAATTAAAAAAAAGTTATTGGTAATACAGAATGCATTAAAGACATGTTTCTACAGGAATAACTAGTCTATTACTCATCCACTAGCAAAACAGAGATGTTCACATAAACTCATAGTTCTAAGTGTTCTTTTCCTCAATTGTGTAACATTGAAAAATTACATTTCAACTTGTCAAATTTCTTAAGTGTTTCTCTTAGGAGTGGGGGATTATCACATCTGTCTGGCAGTCTTTTTGTCAATTTCTGTTGTTTAAAATTTAGAAAAGAAAGTGATTACTGCATCCTACTTATTGTTGGGATGGTTCTCATATAATTGAAATGATCAAGTAAGCCGAAAGAAAAAATAACACATCCTATACAGATGAAAAGAACAGAAATCCAAACAGATTTTTCTCCTTCACACCCTTTGATTACCTTAGATTACTTTTCAAGTAACTGTAGGTTTCACATGAAACAATAGTTATGTTACAAATGGGATTCCATACAAACAGTTCTGAATTACTAAATGAAAAAGAGGAAGTTGGGGTTGTTCAGCCTGGAGAAGAGAAGGCTCCAGGGAGACTTAATAGCAGCCTTCCAGTACCTGAAGGGGTCCTACAGGAGAGATGGGGAGGGACTCTATATCAGGGAGTGTAGCGAGAGGACAAGGGGTAATGGGTATAAGCTAAAGAGGGTAAATTTGGACTAGACATTAGGAAGAAATTTTTCACTATGAGGGTGGTGAGGCACTGGAACAGGTTGCCCAGGGAGGTTGTGGATGCCCCATCCCTGGAGGTGTTCAAGGCCAGGCTGGATGAGGCTTTGAGCAACCTGGGCTAGTGGAGGGTGTCCCTGCCCATGGCAGAGGGGTTGGAACTTGATGATCTTTAAGGTCCTTTCCAATCCAAACCATTCTATGATCCTATGATTTTATGAAGTGTCCATCTCAAAAACTGAGTTTGTTTTACATGAGACATAAATAAGACAGCTAAGTCAGAAATGTCTTAGAACCAACTAGACCAGCTGGACAAGAACCATTTTCAAATGAAAATCACTCCTCAATTGAAATAATGCACTGCATTAAATATATTGTTTTTTTCAGACCACGGTGATCTTTACAGATATAGAGTAGCTACTACACATTTAAAATTGTTCACATAATTATAAAGAAAGTAGCTTAAGAAGCGTACATAAGCAACTCTACTTACTACAGGAGCTATCTGATAAAGATGTCTATTATTACAGTGATCCAGCAAACGTTGCCTGGTAAAATTGGCTTCCTGACATAGGGGACATTTGAAGGTTGGATGTCTACTGGAAACAGAAACACAGTGTCAAACAGAAAAGAGAGTTTTAGAAGTAGTGTTACAGAAAGCTTAACTAATCTGTTATCTTGTCATTATTTTCCCTTATTTTGATAACAACAAAAAAATCCCACCCTCACTGACATAACAGCAGATCTAATGCAGTTCCATTGCCAGTTCCAAATTGCAATTTTATAGCACATTTATTATTTGTACCCTTAAACGTACTCTTCCCAAGACTTGGACTTTAGAAAATTCCTTTGTTCCAATTGCAACCGCACCCCATTCTTACTGCTAAAATATTTTTTGTTCAAATCCTTCAGGAAAGTACTGAAAAAACCCAAATTCTGACATATAGATGCAAATGTAGAAGAAACTATGGGTTTTTTTTAATACAAGTTTTTGTAGGTCTTTGTGGGGGTTTTTTTGAAGTTAGAAGAGGCTCACACTATGATTATCTGTATCTATTTTAATAGTAACTACAGAAAAATAAGCAGCCTACCTTGTTTCTCCTTGAAGTATTTGATTATTCGTTATCTCGCCATTATCAGATATTGCATCACTCCTGCTACTTTAAATGAAGATAAAAGATAATGAAAATTGAGATTATTTTACTCCACTAACAAAATTTTTAGTAGTTTAACAGTAACAAGGGAAAAAATAATACATATATCTCCATTAAGTCTTGTGAATTTCACTTTCACAGATTTTCCTTTGGATCAAGGTATGTGTCAGTACTCACTTATCATGGTGACCCTTGGTGGAATACTATACAACTTTTATAGGAAAGTGGTATATAAGACAACAGCTATTTAGTCAATAAAAATGGTAATAGAGATTACAGCCAATTAGCTCAAAAGGCAGTATGAACTATGTGAATGTACGTCAGGTACCACTTTCTATGTTTTTTGACTTACGAATATGCAAATAGGCATTTAACTGCCATATTTTACATAAACAATTTACAACTTTCAAATACAACAAGATAAAGTTTCTTAGTCTGTGCACAAAATAAACTGTTTCCTAAAGTAAGAATGACAGAAAGGAACATTTTAGAAAGTAAGTTTGACCATATATGCACCTCCAGCTAACACAGAAGAAATTGCTCAGACGGGCTCATCATCCTGAGAACATTAATATTTACAGTCACAAACCTAGTCACGATACATTTTACATTTTTATACTTCTGTAATATTATAAACACAGGTATTCTATAGTGGCATAGTCGATAAATAGTGATGTAACAATATTCAGACACTTTGGTGAAACATAGAACAGAACAGGATAGACTATTTCAGTTGGAAGGGACCTACAATAATCAGCCAGTCCAACTGCTTGACTGATTCGGGGCTGACCAAAAGTTAAAGCACGTTGTTAAGGGCACTGTCCAAAATGCCTCTTAAACACTGACAGGCACAGGGCATCGACCATCTCTCTAGGAAGCCTGCTCCAACGTTTGACCACCTCTCAATAAAGAAATGTTTTGTAGCCTGCAGTCTAAACGCCCCCAATGGACACATTCCCACACATCCTGACCCTAGATACCAGGGAGAAGAGATCAGCACCTGCTTCTCCATGTTGCCTCCTCAGGGAGCTGCAGGGAACAACGAGGTCACCCTCAGCCTCCTTATCTCCAAACTAGACAAGCGCAAAGTCCTCAGCTGCTCCTCATCTGACATTCCTTCCAGCCCTCTCACCAGCTTTTTTGACATCCTCTGGATGCACTCAAGGACTTTAACATCCTCCTCAAATTGTGGGGCCCAGCACCACACACAGCACTCAAGGTGAGGCTGCACCAATGCTGAATACAGCAGGTTCGTCACCTCTTTTGACCAGCTGGTGATGCTGTGTTAGATGCACCCCAGGATGCGATTTGCTCTCTTGGCTGCCAGGGCACTGCTGACTCCTATGGAGTCTGCTGCCCACCAGCACCCCCAGACCCCTTTCTGCAGGGCTGCTCTCCAGCCACTCCTCTCCCAGTTCATACTTGTGACTGGCTTTACTCCATCCTAGGTTCAGAATCCAGCATTTCGACTCATTAAATTTGATGCCATGAATCATAACCCAATGCTCCAATCTATCTAGATCCCTCTGCCAGGCATCTTGTCCCTCAAGAGAGTCGACAGCACCTCCCAGTTTGGTATCATTGGCAAACTTGCTAATGGTGCATTCAACTCCTGCATTCAGATCGCTGATAAACATATTGAACAGAACTGGCCCCAGAACTGAGCCCTGAGGAACATCACTGGTGACTGGTCTCCAGCCAGATGTAGCCCCATTCACTACAACCTTTTGAGCTCTGCCCTTCAGCCAGTTCTTCACTCAGCACACTGTGAACCCACTCGTCCCACAGGTGGAAAACTTGTCCAGAAGGATGCTGTGAGGGACAGTATCAAAAGCCTCTCTAAAATCTAGAAAAAAATGCATCCCCCACCTTTCCCTCATCCACTAGGCAGGTGACTATCATAGAACGATATTAAATTAGTTAAACAAGGCTTTCCCTTGGTAAACTCATGTTGACTGTGACTGAGGATTGCATTATTCTTTAGATGCCTTTCAATAGTACTCAGTATAATTTGCTCTGTAAATTTTCCAGGAACATTGCTGCAATTACTTCTGGTAGCAGCTTGAAATTCTGCTTTCAATATACTGATGGGTAGAAAATCAAACACAAGTTCAGACTGCTAAAAATAGAAAAAAAGATGTCAAAAGAAAGTAAATGAAGGTCAGGCTATATATAATAAAGCTCAATTAAACTAATACATAAAAAAAGTCTTCAAAATAAGCAAAAATCCTCAACCAAACCACATACAGCGATGTGAAGATTAAAAAGAAAGTTCTTTAGCTTTACTGCCTGGAAAACAAATGGTAAGTGGCACTTCTATTTTATCGTGTGTAGCATACTGGACTTCCTTATATATTTTATAAGAGATCAGTTCAAAATAAATTCAATCAGAAAGCAAAAGCTTGCACAGTAATGTTTTGAAACAGAACACCCACTAAAACAGACTTAGGAAAGGAGGGGTGGGGAATAAAAAGGAAACTTCCCTGGGACTGACTATTATGAAATCTGTTACACAGTAAGCTGCTCAAATGTTGTCAAGGCAATGAAAGCAAACTACAAATACTACAAACTTTTTAGGAGAGTCCCTAGAAGACATTCCAAACCATCAGGTAGTAAGGTTTTCTTCTGTTTGCTAAGAGTAAAGAAAAAGACCTGGGAAAACTGCCTTTCTTTGAAGCACAAAAATATGGATGATAATTATTGCAAAGAGAAGGCATGCCCTGGAAAAAAAAATACTTTCCTTGAGGGGTGGGGGAAGAAGAAGATGTATTATACATGTTAAATATATACATAGATATATACATTGTTATACACCCTGATTACCTGTTCCCTGCTGAATCCTGGGAAATCTGTAACTTTGGAATAATAGAAGAAACACCATATTCATCCTGATACTTCTTACACTTTTTATAATGCTGTCTCATCCACGAAAATCTAACCTGTAAATGAAATGCCAAATTACTGACATTACACTAAATAATCCAGGGATAGAAAGAAGATATAATTCTGCCAACAGAAAGCAATGCATGCAGGATTTAGACATCATATGCAGCAGAAACCAGAACTTCTGTCTCCCCTCTCAGTATGAACACTTTCTTCCTCAACGGGAGATCTGGGATTCCTTTTTCCACTGAGCCTCTGTCACTCTGTGAGAATGGAGAACATTCCCACTCCCCAGACCCCCAACAGCCAAGCAACTGAGAGAGCTCTCTCAGGGGTGAAAGATGCAAGTAAACTCCATTTAACTGAAACAAAGTCACAGGAACTACATCTCCCACATCCAGGATCAGTAACTGATGAGCTACAACAAAGAGGGGCCATGAGGATGGGATAAGCACCACTGTTCCTTCAGTCTTCTCTAGTCTGCTGTTACCTTTTGCAGAGCAAAACCTTTTTGCATTAGGTGTGTTCTGAGAATATATAACATTTCTCTTTGAGGAAAAGAAAAAAGAAAAAAAGAAGGTGAATGAACACCAACTTAAGGCTGCCTATCCGGCTTAAATGAAAGGTAAGACAGTGAGTTGCTTAGATTCGTCAAAAGACAGCTGTGCTGGACATGCGCTAAATCAGAATTTCAGGTCCAACAGCACTGTTGGAAAGTGCTTACAGGTTTAAAGGCAGAACAAGATCACATCTCATGCTCTTCTGCCCAAATTCCACCAAAGTTCTTTGGGGATCTGTTTGGTTCTTCCTTCTAGTTTACCAACTTGTTACTGTTTCTTTCTCCCAGCTTTTCATCCTAATGAATCATGTGGAACAAAGCAAGCAGCTCAGCTTTCCACCAGTGCTAATCTTCACATTGGCAGAACTAAGCCCCAAGTGAAATGAAACAAACATGAAGACAACTACTTGGATTTGATGCAATTTGATGTACACAAAATATGTGGCTGAAATCCTACACCCATTTACATCAGAAGAGAGATTAGGCTTGAATTCAGTGGGGGTCAAGATTTTACCCAATGTTCTGAGAATAATGACCCCTTTACAAAGGGAATGAAGGGAATGTAAACAGACTGATGCGGCAGGGGGAAATTACATAGGATTGACAGCATGTACATTGAGAGTAATCAACCCACACTTTTTGTTTTTAATTTAAATTTTACAGTAGCTCTAAGCACACCCGTTTCCACAGTGAAAGTTTCTGAGGTTTTCCATATATTTGCAACTTTCATTTTCAGTTGTCTAACTTCTCTTTTGCCAGTTCTATAGCCATATCCAGTTTTCACATTGTTTTGAGGAAAAACTGGCACTCCACTTAAAAAGTCCTTATAGATAATACAAGATCCTCTCTCAGTTTACATCTGTGAGGCATACCTAGCAGGCACTGCATGCCTAGTATATGCACAAGCCATACAAAGCAAAGTTCAAAATGCTATAGGCACTTTAGCTCCAAGGGAAGAAGGGCACACAGTAAAAGTGTGTCCAGCTAAAAATAAGAACAATTTATCCAACTTTTTATGAAGTTTTACTCTACCTGCTTCTCACAGCATCTACAGCCCCCAGAAGCTTTCTTCATATTGTTTTCAACATCTAGAGCCCTTTTGGGATATGTTCTTTCTCTTTTAGTCACGCTCCCCCGGCAGAGAGGACAATACGTTCCACTTTCTCTGATAGCTGTCAAGAAGCACTTCCTGCAAAACCTAAATTAAAAAGTTACCACAAACACAGGTTAACAAAGAGAAGAGACTTAGATACTTTATCCTTGAAGAGAGCTGGGTGATTATTAAGGAAAAAAAGGTATATATCAGAGTAATAGTCTATTGAATACAAATCTTTACAAAATAAAGATAAGCAAAATTAAATAATGACACATGCAGAGAAGTAAATGGAAATTAAGGGAACCCAAAACCACACTTTAGGTAAAGATCTCACTATTTACTCTCTAGTATTCCTGAGGCATACACCAGATAGATCATTAATGAGATATTAAATAGTGCAGTAGGCACGTGATATTGGAAAACCTTATCTGAGCAACCCCTGTTTATTGTCCTTAAGCAGAGCCAAAAATACTGCCAAGCTTCATTCAGCACGTGTTTCCAAAGACCTTGGTTCATCAGCTTTTGCAGTTCTCTCTTCTTTTCCTCATGTATCAACTGCCAAAGAAATTTTGCTTTTCTACAAAGTAGCACCTTGTCATTAAATGTTCCTCTGAAAAATGCAGAGCAGACGAAAAGAGAGAACAACTAAGCTACCGTCCGCGTTTGAAAACGAGCAGGACGCTATAAAGTTAAAACGCCAGTTAGGTTAAATGGGTAAGCTGTTTCCAGCAGCAGCAAAACCCGGCCGCCACCGACCAGACAACCGGGGGCTCGCTTCGGGAGCTGGCTTTCCCGACAGACCGGTCCCGGTTCGCTGCTAAAAAAAGAGGCGAGGGGCGGCACTTCGCCTCCAAGCCCTGAAGCCAGGTCCCGGCAGCGGCGGCAGCGTGTCAGTCCCGGGGCGGCGGGTGGCGACCGGCTCCGCGAGTCCCCCGGCGCCTCCCGGCCCCGGGCCGAGGGGCTGTGCGCTGGGGCTTGGGGGCGGAGAGGGGGAGGTCAAGGCTTGTGCAGGGGGCGGGGGGGCAGCGAGCAATACCCACACGTGCTGGCAGTTGGCTGTCCTCACGGGCGTTTTGAACACCTCCTGGCAGACGGGACAGTAAAAATCATCCTCGCTGAAGCACGCCGCCGCGGCTTCCTCGGCCATGGCAACTCGTCGGGGCCTCTCCGTGCGGATCGGGGACGAGAAACAAGCCCCGCCCTGGCGAGCCGAGCCCAGGCCACCTCCGCGCCCGCGGGGCGCCGCCAGGCAGCCGCAGCCCGCGGGACACGGCGCGGGGCGGAGGGCGCCGGTGGTCCGGGAGAAGATGGCGGGTGGGCACCTGGCACCAGGTGGGGGCCGGGCTGCGGCGGAGGCGGGTGGGGGCGCGGGCCCGACCTGTGCGCCGCACGCCCCGCCTCTGCCTCCCTCCCCTGTCCAGGAAGCGCCACCGCCCCGCGCTCTACCTGGCGGTGCCCGGAGAGGGAGGCCCAGCGGCCCAGCCGCCGCTCCGTCCGCTCTCCCGCCGCCACCGCCGCCGTTCTCCCGGGGGAGGGCAGGGGCGGGACCGGGGCCTGGGTTTCCATGGTGATCGCCTGCTGGGCCCGGCTAGGCTACTACGACATGGCGGGGCACCGCCCTACCCAGGAGGCTTCCCCGCTCCGCTTCCCCGCCGGCCCCACCGCCCGCCTGGAGCCCGCGGTTGCTGGCGCCGCGGACCTCCCCTTCCGCAGGAGCCTGGGGCCGCGACGCCGCCGCTGCCGGGCAGGGTGAGGGCCCGGCGCCCTGGGTTGGGGGCCAAGCAGGCGGTATCGCCCCTCAGCCTGTGCCCGCCGGCGCTGCGGGCCTGGGATCTGGCCCCCGGGCCCTGGCTCCGGCCCCCGGCCCAGGCCCGACATCAGAGGAAAGCGTTTACAACCACTCTCTGCGCAAATAAAGCAATAGTGAAACCGTTTCTGTTCTGTTGTTTGTTTATAGATTGACTGATACTAGCAGTAATTTTATGCAGGAGTTTCAGTGGTTTTAGTAACATGCGGGACAGGATTTCTGCCTCTGGAAAAATACTTCAAAAATCTTAATTTAGCAGTATGACAGTGTGCTTTTCTTCCAGAATAAGGAATTATAAGGCTAGCTTTATGGCAAAAAAAAATAATGCCAACAGTTTTCCGTAGGTAGAGTAGACTTAGGACCTGTTAAGAGCTGACTCCCTGTGAACGTAACTCTTGGCAGATAAACAACAAACAAAATGTGGGTGATACTTTAATAATAAATGGATTCATAAAGATCATATTTTTTGAGAATATATGAAGATTATATTAGTTCATAATAAAACTAAGATTCAGGCTAGGCATGCCCTCTCAGCCCATATCAAAGGTGTGGGACAGGGGCTGTGGAGAAACGGGTCCTTCCCCCTCCTTTCCCCTGTCTCCTTGGGACTGCAGCTGTCTGTACCATACCCAAGTGTTCAGAGATCACTGAGGGGGGAGACTCCCCTCTCTCTAGCCTGAGGTTTGATTTTCAGGGAAGAGAGAGCGCAAAGCACAAAGACCTGTGGTTCACAGATGCTTTCAACCTCCAGCGTTTCAGAACTCTAGCTTTCGGACATCCCTCAGAGCTGCAGCTTGTATCTGCCAGCGATCCTCTCTTCAGGTGAGGATGGGGGGTGAACCATCCTGTGATTCTGTGAGGGATGCTGGCTCTACTTTCTTATTCAGGATCTCTCTCAATTACTATTAGCTAAAAATGTTAGTATCTTCCGAAGGAACAGCAGAAGCAGCAGAGCAAAAGCCAATGACTGCCCTAAAGGCCTTATTTTTAGACCACATGGAGGCAAATACATGAATGCCTCTAAGTACTGGGAGATCTGAAACACTGAAGTGAAGCACATCCAAAGTGATGGGCCCAATGTAAGAGTTAAGTCACCTGGGCTGGGTTACTTATTGCCCAGGCTTCAGGTCAGGAGAAAATTTGGGCAGGGATCTCCTGGGAGAGTACAGGCCCAGGATTTGAGGCGTTGCAGGAAGATGTCCTCTTGTAAGTGTGGCTGTGCTAGCTCAGGAGGTTACTGCTCCCCTGTGCTCATCTCATCACTGCGCTGTTGGAGGCTGTTAACGGTCAGCTGGGCTGTTCATGAGCTGGCAGAAGGCCCAGCTACTTAAAGCAATTAACTGATTATCTTCTTCCCTGAAATAAAGTAGGAAGCCAGGCAGGTAGATGTGAGTAGGCACGATGGGTAGCGAGCGGCAGTTGGTGGCAGTAACCTCGTCAACAGTGCGAGTATGGCCAGAAGAAGATTCTGAACTGCACCTTAAGTGGTGACAGCCTGCAGAATGCTTCTTGTGCTTTGTTGTGTCAGTTAGGACTATACCACAGCCATATAGCCAGCTTCAGGTGTGCCCTATCCATGCCGTGACAGTTCATGAAATGAATTACAGAAGCCTTAAGTTCAGATGCTACGCAACCACCTTGTGTTACTCATTGGGAGAGTGGCAGCATGGCCTTCAGCCTCAGCACGCAAGAGGCTGGCAGAGATGGGTTTCCAAGGCTTTTTAGTCTTCCTCTATGACTTCAGCAAAGCACATCCTTATGCCTCAATTTCTCAATCTGCAAAAGGGGAGCAGTTTTTAATCACCAAATAAGGCTGCTGCAAAGTTAAATTAATTACTGCAGGTAAAGAGGGTTACGTCCTTTGAAGGCAGGTGTTAAGCAAAAACAAAGATTTATTACTAAAGGAACATGATAGGTCCATTTGAACTTTGTTTGGGAGACTGCAGTATTTATTGATTAGTAGCTTTTGGCAGGGGGAGAAATTGCACAAATGACCTCAGGGAAGTAAACTACAGGAAGGTGTGTGTGAAGGCATTTGTGCTCTTGCTAACGTTATTGTAAATCTCAGTCCTTTAATAAAGCTGTGACCTTGGAGTTGACAACTAGTATGCCATGGAGAAATATATAGCATGGCACCAGCCTTGTAAATCTTAGGTAGTTTTTGCCATTGACATAGAGAACATGTAAAGAGAAATCAGGCAGCTGAAGTTTATGAAACATTTATTTGAAGGAAAGCATTTTAAATCAGACTGTTTAGATGAAATGAAACCAATGGCCCTGCCAACTTTTTATTCCTGGTGATAAAACATTTTTGTGAAATGAAAATGAAATCTCAACAGTGAAAACTTGTAGAACTGCTTATAAAATTTTTCCGTTTGCAGGGGGCAACTGCTACTGAAGAAGTACACTTTAGATCACATTTGCACGACTATTGTGAAACCTTGTACGACCACTTTTTGTACAGCTATTGTTTTGGTTGCTTTCTTGACAATGCTGCTGCTGCAAGGACAGCACATTTCCTTGCCATGAAAGGGGCAGGGATTTGTTCTGTGGGAGTGGTCAAAGATGAATGTGAGCAGAAGGGGAAAGAGAGAAAGCTGTGTAACTGCAAGGGGATCCAAAGGTGCCATGCACAAGGGGGAGGACATCCTTTGCTCTTGTCAGGTGTATCTGTATTACTACCAACAAAGAGCACCTGCAGCCACAGACAAAACTAAGGACAACACTCCTACAGTCATAGCTTATTTCATACATATAAGAAGTTCTCTATATATTTCGTAGATGTGTGGGAAGCCATGAATCAATATCTTTTCCCCTGTATTTTTGGCTACTTTGCTCTGGAAGACCAGATTTCCTTTTTTTTTTTTTTTTTACTTACTCAAATGTTCCCACAAATTCCGCCCTTTGGAGCAGTACTGTCCATCTTCCTGATGGAGAAGTTTTCATTCCCAAGGACAGTTTTCAAAGAGAAAGGGAAGCTATTTTCCCAGGCACATGAAACACTGAATCTTTCTCTTCTGAAAAGGGAGACACTTTCTGATTCTAAGAAAAACTAGTAAAGACCTAAAGTCTCTTGGGA
This sequence comes from Pterocles orientalis, assembly GCA_011057875.1. Classification (NCBI taxonomy): domain Eukaryota; kingdom Metazoa; phylum Chordata; class Aves; order Pterocliformes; family Pteroclidae; genus Pterocles; species Pterocles orientalis. The sequence goes on along the minus strand of WKFP01015557.1, from coordinate 721,552 downwards.
GTTTCCTTGTTAACATGTTACCATGTGATTAAAGCTACTTTAATCACTGTAGATGCTTCTATGCAAGAACATGTATTCTAATTCCTTACAGATCAACTGCATCTTTGAAAGCTACTATGTTATACTGTACATGTGAAAACTAGCACATACTTTCTAAACTTACATAGTAAGAATGCAGGTTAGTTAAAAGATGCTGTCAATCTCTTGAACAGGTTTCTGGTTTTTTATTATAAACATAATATTCACTTCTTGCTGTCCTTTCAAGATGGCTTTCACTTACCAGCTTTACTGATTTTGAGTCTCGTCTTGCACTGCAAGTGGAAACTTACGTGCAATCTTATTGGGTCAGTAATACCCTCCTTGACAGTAAGTAGTATGCCTGCTACTGTTTTGAGGGGGAATGTTGTTCCAATTTGTTTGGTCCTGTAGTGTCTGAAAAGCTGTTGTTTGTCACCTACCTCCAGCATTGCACTGTCATCATCAAGGTACAAAAGACTGGCCTGCTCCTGGAACAGAGCTGCAAACTAATAGGAGAGGCTGCTGTCAAAGCCAGTGTTTCTGTATACTGCACTACCAGAGAGTTCAGGACCATTGTGTTGTAGGGAGAGAAACTGACAATATTTTTTTAATCTTCACAAGAAAACCCCATTTTTTTAAATGAAACTGAAATTTAATCTAAAAAAAAAAATTAAAACAAAACAATGCTTAAGAAAAAAAACCCCATGACATTTTAGGTCCACACAGGTTACTAAAACTTGATTAATTTCAAAAGGCTAAATTTTAATGACTATGTTTATCTACAGAACATGTTCTTCCACTCTTTTGCAGTAGTCATTACATGCTGTTGGAATGACTCTTATGCACATACTCTAAGAATGACCCATCCAGAACTCTTTCAACAAGAACTTCTCCCACAGTGTTTATGTCCTGAAAGAAAAAAAAAAAGGATATTTTATTGAGGATCGAAATAGTAATTAAAGTGTTAATAGATTTAATTTTAACTGCTTGGGTTGCCAGTTAACAAAGTACTGGTTTCAGTGGGTTTACATCCACGTTTGAAGTTTGCTGCCTAACTTTCTACTCCTTAGTGGTAAACACTGCAACATAAAGCAAGAGAAATCATTATGAAACTTGAAATAAATGAGAATGTCAAATGCAGAAGCTGGTGAATTCAGTGATTACGCAAAACCCAGCAACGCTAATGCTATTTATTAGAGTCCAATTTGGTGATGCATGTTATATTACTCTGTATAGAAATAAATACTATACTATAAGCTATACTTTATGAAGCTACATATGTGTGAGCTATCATTAAAATGCTATCATACATAGGTCTGTTTCCACCATGTACATAAATTATAGATTCGAATTGTTACAATGTTTCTTCACCCCTGCCCCCTATTGGACATAATTTTCTTTAGTGCTTTTGCCTCACAAAAAAAAAAAAAAGTTTTATATCTTTCTTTAGGATTTGTCTGGATGAGTATCAAATATTAATATAGTAAAGCACTAACTGATATTGTGAAATTCTAACAGCATGTTAATGCTTGTTCTGTGTTTTCTATTTACAGCCTGGTCAGACAGCAAACAGCTACAGCACCTTTCAGAAGTACAACTGGGTTGTTAAAACAACTTTCATTTAAAGTACATAGGTTTTCATTTGAGGACCTCCAAGTCATTTATGAACGTGAGATTCATAATACCTGTTAAGTTATGAGGTAACCGTGTACCTTTCCCTTGTCCCACCGTTGGACAGCAACACAACTGAGGACAGAACCCATAAACTGGCACCTCTGAGTACCAGATTATGCTGCTTCTGTACACATCTGCCACACTTTGTGACTTCATGGTGCAGTTATCTGCTCAGTTCTTGTCATGACTTCTTGATTGTAAAAAGTGTGGAAGAAGATATAAATAGAGAAATCAAGTCCAGTAGTTTGCAAATATCATTACTCACTATATAGTCCTCATAATGAAGTGTATGTCTTAGTTGAAGATGACTGATAAAATTTCTGCTGAAACAGCTTGGATCTTTCCTAGGTGTTAAAAAACAAATTGGACAACACTATAAATAAATGGAAGGCAGTATTCAATTTTAATCTTGGAGGTCTTACAGAAAAAGTATTATCAGTGTTTAAAAAACAAGAAATGTGAAATAAGTGGATCTGTTACGGCCAAACAGCACTCTCCGAGCAAGATGAGTAGTGCTAGGCACAGTGCACTCCTAGATCAGCTGCCAGTTATGCTAATCCCTGTTGTGTAATTGGTGTCTGCAGACATCCCAAAGACTGAGCCAGCACTGTGCCCTCGTGGCCAAGAAGGCCAATGGCATCCTGGGGTGTATCAGAAGGGGGGTGGTCAGTAGGTCAAGAGAGGTTCTCCTCCCCCTCTACTCTGCCCTGGTGAGACCGCATCTGGAATATTGTGTCCAGTTCTGGGCCCCTCAGTTCAAGAGGGACAGGGAACTGCTGGAG
>WKFP01015557.1:639934-706769 GCA_011057875.1 Pterocles orientalis | reverse complement strand
ACTTGAATATGAGAAAAAACTTCTTTACAGTAAGGGTGACAGAGCACTGGAACAGGCTGCCCAGAGAGGTTGTGGAGTCTCCTTCTCTGGAGACATTCAAAGCCTGCCTGGATGCGTTCCTGTGCGATCTGATCTAGGTGTTCCTGCTCCGGCAGGGGGATTGGACTAGATGATCTTTCGAGGTCCCTTCCAATCCCTAACATTCTGTGATTCTGTGATTCTGTGACTGTCAAACTATATAGACCTGATGGTTAATATATTCCCTCCTACTAGCTACAGGAGAAAAGCCATGTAAAAGCATTTGTTTTATCCAAAACAAAATTAGTTTATCATCCAAACAATTCATGAATCCATTTGTTTGTAATTCAAATCATAAACTAACAAAAAATAATCCATTTGTTTATCACCCAAACCACTGTGTGGATGATAAAGCGCTACAAGAAGCATACAGGATTTCTCTGGTCATCAATAACAAATTAATTCATCGTGCTTACAACAGAAGTGCCTAAAACACTTAATCGAAACAAGAGCTGAATTACTTCCTGTGGGTTCTCTGTAATAGAAAAGTTGCAGTTGTTGCAACACGTATTTCTTCAAGCAATATCATGAGAACACTGTGCATATGCTAAAAAGATCATGGAATACACCATGTGTGAATATACCATTTGAGTACTAAAAACAGCTTTATGACTTGCTATGGTAATGAACATTATGATACAATACACACACACACACACACACACACACAAATTTAAAAGCCCATGTGTTTCTTCTAAGTTTGAAATAAAAAGGTGGAAATAGCTATGCCGAATCACGTTTTCTGGTACTGCTGAAATCCTGAAACAGTTGCTACAAAGGTATTTCAGAATTAAAATGAAGGGTCAGTGCATCAGTAGCAAACAATGAAATGCACCTGTCAGCGTGTTCCCTCTCTTTGCTTTGTATTAATGATGCGGTTCCTGCAGTTTATAAACCAACTAGACTTAAAATACCAACCAGTATGACTTAAAAGATCAAATTTTCGTTTCCTTGCTTATCATTTTTACATTATTTGTAGGCAAACATAGTTCTGAATATTGTTTTTTACATTACATTTAAAAGAAAAGTGCAACAGAGGCTGTACAATGCATATTACTAGTGAGTCTCTTGGGATCAGCTTGTACATGCAACTCTGAAATGAGCAAAGGATTTAACAGTTTTCTAAGTTTTAAGGCTTAATTCTTCCCTACAGCTACACAATACAGCTATTTATGAATTTGCCCCGAGTTAAATAAAAGCATATAGACTGATAAGCGTGATAAAAGCTGACAGTTATTTCAGTTGGCCAAAGTAAATACAGAGTCTAATCTGAAAATTTGGCAAAATCTTATACATTAAAGCATTAGCTCAGACAAAGGTGAACACAGTATACACTAGTGAGTGAATGGTTCCTTTAATTTCCTCAGAGCCCTGCCTCCAAGATAACTTACTAATATGATCATTGTTAAAGTGTTGAAAACCAGCCTGCAAAGTAGAAGGGAATGGAGTGGGTTTCCCCCATCCCACCTGCTGGGGTGGGGCAATCAATGTTGGTTGATTTGTCTACAAGTCCTCCAGTCTGTAACTTCTCTAAAATACCTCTTCTTCAAGAATTGGAGTATAAAGTGCCTTGGCAAATAATGATCACAGAAGTAAATTATGCTCATCAAGATTTGAGTCTGTAGCCCATGGGCCTCAGTCCTACAAAGAGGGTCACAGTAAGATGTTGCAGCCTCTGTGGACCTCAAACTAAAGGGCAAAAAGAAAATGCATAAGCAGTAGAAACAGGGTCAGGTGTCCTGCAAAGAGTATAGGGACACTGCCTGGTTGTGTAGGGATGAGGTCAGGAAGGCCAAGGCACAGCTGGAGCTGAATTTGTCGAGGGATGCTAAGAATAACAAGAAAGGCTTCTACAGGTATGTAAATCAGAGAAGAAAGGTCAAAGAGAGTGTACCTGTTTGATGAGCGAGGCTGCCAAGCTGGCAATAACAGATGAGGAGAAGGCAGAAATACTTAACTTTTTTGCCTCAGTCTTCACTAGGAAGATCCTGGGAACTACCAGCCTGTCAGCCTCACCTCTGTGCCTGGGAAGATCATGGAACAGGTCCTCCTGGAAGCCTTGCTGAGGCACCTGGAGGACAGGGAGGTAATCCATCCAGCAAGGCTTCACCAAGGGCAAGTCCTACCTCACCAACTTAGCAGCTTTCTATGAGGGCTTGACCACATCAGTGGACAAGGGAAGACCCACGAATGTTATCTATCTATACTTCTCCAAGGCCTTTGACATGGTTGCCCAAAACATGGATTTGATGGGTGGACTCTTTGGTGGATAAGAAATTGGTTGGATGGTCGCTTCCAGAGGGTAGTTCACAATGATAGGAGTGATAATATTTTAAACATTATATGTTTGTCTGTGAGAGAGGGACAGAGGGAATGACTATAGGTAAGTTTTTCCCCCACTGTCAAAACCAATTAAACAATTAATGTATTTTATCTTTGTCTATTTTCTCTTAGCAGTGGTGCTTGCTAGAATTAATCAGTTTAAATGTGAATTCAGTAAAATATAGACTTATGCACATTTCCACTGCTCTCCTTTCCAATCTGTGGTGAGACAGTGGTCCACTAGCTCATCCTCATCTTCTTCACCTTGGCAATAACACAGGACTATCTGGAATAAGAGGCAGTGTATTGTTAGTAGCTGCAGACAGAACTGAGACATTCTTAGTACTACAAGATTTGGCCAGATATAAGAATCTTCTTTTGCCATAGGTAAAATGAAGCATGGGTGTATGACACGTACCTGGGTGTCATGTATGCTATGCTGGCAAAAGATCAGCCTTGCTAATGGAGGCTGCAAACACTGTGCCAGCATGTCAGGATATTGATCCAGAAAAGCACTCTTAACATAACCATGACCTTTGAGAAGAATGGATGGAAATACTGAACACTACAACTACAGACATTTGATAAAAGCATCATTTAATTGCTTTGATACACTTGGAGTATGCATGACCAAACTACCAATTCTTAGGAGCCTTTATTAGGTGTTGACACTTTGTCACAGAGGATTCCTACATAGTTCTCAATACAGAGTATGGTCTTGTTGCACAGTGGAAACACTTTTTTTCAGGTTAGTGCAGTTTTCAGATGTGTGTGGATAAATATTCAAGTTTTTCTGAGCATCAAAAGAACAAGAAGCGCAAAGGAGATGATAGGCCTTCTGAACAAGCAACCTGAATAATGTGTCATTTAGGAATCCAAGCAGCAAAGAGTATAGGGACTTTAAATTACATATGTCAAAAAAGCATTTTAATAATCATATAAAAATTGTTCCTATTCGTTAATGGACAAAACTAAAGGCCATTGAACTTAAAGACTTCAGTTATTCTAGAATTTCTACACATGAAATCAATTGCTCTAACAGGTCGTGCCCTGGAAGAGAATGAAAGGGACAAGAATTTGAACTTTTGGCATAAGAAATGCATATATTCTGTAAATACATATATTCTCTCTATATACTGTAAACATATAAATAAAAAAAGCTGTCAGTCTTCTTATTTCAAAACTATTTCTGAATTAACAAATTATTAGAAGAGAGACAATTACATTTAGATTATTATTAGTCTTATTCATTCTGGAAGTAGCCAACATTTTCAAGGAGTTTTATTTGAAAGTAAACATAATTCTCCCCCAAGAAAAATAGCAAAAATTGTTGACTTGTCAAAATGCTGTTGTTCCTACAAAACAGGTCACATGGAGCTAAATTCTATCAAAATCATACTAACTGCAAAGAAAATGTATTATTTTGTAATTACAGACAAAAAAAATTCTTGTCTATTTTAAGTACTATTTGAGTATTATGATTTCAAAATATTAGTAAAGGATTCATGTTTAATTCTATAAAACAGAAACAAGTTCCAATTAAAAATTTTTTTGAAAAGAGAATTCTTCTAGTTTGACTTTGCTATGTTGGGATAACCAACTCAAAAATGCTTTTGCAATTTCATCATCACTAAGGTCTACCTTCCAGCATCTGTAAGCTCCTGTAGAGGCCCATATTTTTCTATATATTTTTCACAAGTTCTTAAATGAGATCTCATTTCACTCAGACATACCTAACAACGAGAAGCAGCAGCTTGTTATGTTTTATACCATGAAACATTCACGCTAATACATCACTCCAAATATTTTCTAGTTCAAAGCCTTATTACAACATTGTGGCTGTACCTAGGGAAGTTTCCTTCGACTACTGGCTGAGTTGCTCAAGCATTTTGTTACTGGTTCAGTGTTGCTCTAATACAGTTTATAATAATAACATTCAGCTTATGAGTGTAAAGTCAATTTGAGTGAAATAATTATTGGTTTGTAGTGATTTTACTTGTGCCTTATATTTTGGAATGAAATTTTGGAAGCAAAAAGGAAACATTTCTAGTCTGGGGAGAGAGACCCTCCTAGTTCCCATCCTGCTGTGTTTTTAATGGTGAAAATCTAGACCAGCTCTGTTAAAAACAAAAATATTCCAACATGAGGGCCTGATTTGATTCTGACCTCAGTGAAATCATCAGCCAAACTTTTTGGTAGATTCATTAAGGATAAGATTTGGGTTTTATATTGCTGCTGCTACTGGCTGTCCTATTTCCTTTAGCTCACAACCTCTGAATAACAATCCCGGTGAAGCACAGTCGTGAGGTCATAATTTTCTACAATGAGAAAGAATATGAAATTATATTAACTCACCATGTTGAGATATTTAAATATTATTTGCACAGAAACAGTGCAGAGTCATTAATATTACTTATAGGTTATTCTATATTCTTAACCTTTAAATGTTGATGACTGGTTCTTGTGAATCTTGATGAAGAAATTTAATATAATCCTGTCCCAGATGTCTCTGCCATGGCTTCTCTACAAATGATCATCCTGAAACATGCTCATACCTCAGTCACTTAATTGCAATTTCCACTCCCTGAGTGGAAACCGCAAATGAAATTAGGTTTCTACTAACACAGCAATCCCTGCACTGGCGTGACTGAGACACCACTGGAGCATTTGCCAAGGGTAGTCTGCCAAATATCAGAAACAACATACAAAGGTATCGTGATGCTATGATGCATTAAACACACTCTCTTTTAACATATCTTAGTGGCCTCACAGATGGCTTTACACAAGAAATACAGCATCTACAAGAAAGATGATAAACCACTGCAAATATCCATAATCAGGTCACTTGTGCTTTGCCACTGAACAGCAAAAAGCAGTGCTTAAGCTCTACTGAGTATTAAGAAGCCTAGCTAAGACGTACATAGCTCAGCCCTTCTTAACATACCTGTTACATTTGGGTTCTTTCTACAAAACCCTTTAAAAATATTGAAATAAAATCCAGTATTTAGCTACTGTTAACATCAAGGTATTACAGTTCATGCATTTCATTGCTAGTTTCAAGCAAATCTCTCCCAGATAGAAAATCCATGGCAAAAAGGTAAAGAACACATAGTGTTAACAACAAATGAACTTTTTTGCTGCATTTCTTGTGTTCTCTGTAATTCCTCACCACTCTTTAAATAGCCGTCCTTCTGAAGTTCACACATTTACTTGCTGGTTTACATTTTATGGTATTTCCACATTGCTGCTGCTAGACAGGAAGGATTTAAGGGTATTGTTTTGCAGTTAGCAAGACAAAGGAAATTATAAAAGCCAGACGTGAATCTGGTCAGAGAAAAAAATAAACAGGAGTCAGCTCTAATCTGTACAATCTCCTCCCGCAAAACAACACAGGTATAAAAATATGAGGGGGGAGAAGGACTGAAGAGTGTTCATTGTACAGAAAGAGGCACAGAGTAAATATTCACAAACATGGGAGATAATACTTGGGTTTATATGAATTTCCAAGTAAATGTATTAATTCAGTCTTAGTTCACTGTTTTTCCTATTGATTTATGCCCAGTCCTCCACCACAGAGTCCTGTTAAGCTTTTGCTCTGACCTGTGTTTTGATGAATGTAGATGGTCCAGTCTGAACAGCTGCATTTAAAACTTTGTTTGCTTATGATTAAGCAAAGTTTCAAAGCCCTTATTTAGTCTTAAGAAAAACATCTCAGTTTAGGTAGCTTTACCAAATGGGGGGTGTTTAAAAAAAAATTATATCCTCATCCTGTATTTTAACAGGTCTAGTTGTGGCCAGGAGTATTACAATTGGGCAATCGTAGTATAAAAAATGTGATATTTCCTTTCTCCAACCAAAGCCAACACAGGGAGTCAAGAAGATTCAGATCCCATAGGTTTAGGCTAGAGCTTTATATTTACAATGGCACGGGCAGAGTGTTTCAAAGCTCTTTTAGATATGGAACTTGATAAATCTAGCAAGAATCACAAAATTTACTCTTCCATCTTCATGCCGGTTGGGTTTCTCTGTTTAGACATGACCTTAAAAAAGGATCTTAATAGTGTTAGTCTTTGTGCATGGATAGATCTCTGGAATGATTTAGTAATTAGTGTTCAAGGTCGCAAACCCGTGTTTCACATTCTGTGTAATTTCGGTATGTGCTCTCCATTTTCTTGGCAATCTCAGTAGCTGGGATTACTTCAGAAGGTAGCTAAGCGCAGCAGTAAGGGCATGTTCATGCATTATTCTTTAAATTTGTAGAAATACAGGGATGACAGAATCTATATGTAGAAACAAAAACAAATGTGATAATCCCCCCAAAACATGCTTTGAATAAGGCAGAATATATATATATTCATATATATATATATATGTGAAATAGCAGCACATGACATGCCTGGTTTAACATCACATGAAATTTGTTCCTCTTAGGATATATTGTTAAGGAGGTTGTGGGTATTGTTCCTGTAGCCCCACTTGTGTTAAGGGGAGCAGTGAAAACAGACAACCTGAGCTTCCTGGTAGCACTGAAATGTATGTGACTGTGAGGACTCACTCCAGAGCAGAAGCGAGGAACCTGTCCCCGGTGGGCTGGGCAAAGCCTGCAGTCCATGATTTCAAAAGTTGCTAAAGTTGCAAATTATTTTTTTTTTTTTACTGCTACTGCTGGAAAACATCACAAATATACATAATGGTAGCTTACTGAAAGTCTTCCTGAGCCTATAAACAGAAGAATACTCTATGCCACTCCTATGATGGACAAGGATCCAGGCTGTTAAGATGAGGGAATTTCTCCAATATGTGATGAAGTCAGGAGTTGGAGAATTACACTCTGAAGTTTTAGGCAGCAGGCGCAGGGGAAGCATTAGGTTGTAGTGTGGTAAGTGGTTTGCTGACCTATCACAGGGTTTAGTGGTCACTGCAACTGCTTTTGAAAGCTTTCTGTCAGTTTGGGATATGATGGAGAAGCTTTAGTGAGTCTTCCTGTAGAAATTTTAAACATTACCGCTCCTCACTGCCTGAGCACCATTGCAAAGCCTGGGTGCTAATGGGACAGGAGATGGCCTTTCTTTGCATTAGATTGTGGCTGCCCAGCATGTCAAGATAGAGATCTGAAGGGCAGAGTGAGAGCCTGGGGCTGCAGGGAAGGACAAAAGAAACGATGTACACTGACTGACTGACAGCCCCTCTGGCTGTGGAGGAGCTGGAAGAAGCTGTTGTGCCAGACTGCAACCCGCAGTGAGCACATTGCTCAGCCTGGGTCAGTGTGTAGACAGAAGACATGAGGGTGAGGAGCTGGCAAAAGTCCTTGCACCTCTACCATAAATTTGCTCTTGTGCCCCTCTGCTAAGTATCACAGCCCTGCAGCAGAAGTGGAAGGAGCAAACTTGCCTCTGCTACCCCAGCTGCACAAATGCTAAATTTCACTTCAACTGCTGACTTTGCACTGAAACAGCTAAGGAGCAGAAACATCATCTGTTTTGCCAGTTCTGCCTGGAAAAAAAAAAAGTACAGTAGCTTCCAGAAGAGAGGCACCTAAATCCATAAATCACTGTGGTTGTGATCAGCAGATGACTCAAACCAGCTAGTATCGTTGGCTGTGCCATGCCCATTTAAGATGTCACACCCTCCTGTGCTGCCCCTCTATTGAAGGTTACCCACCTTTCCTTCTGTCTCCTCTCCCAGCCCTCCAGTCAAGCAGAAGTTCTTCTCTCAGATACTTCTACTCAGGTTGGAATTTTAGTGCAAATCCACCTGCTTTCCCAGTTGCTAAAATGCTAATCTTTGTACCAGAGCTGCTAAGACAGGAGTCTACATTGCCCCCACCACCTCTTCTGTGTAAGTACACAACTCCAGCAGAAGAGTGGAGTTGGAAGCTGAGGCAAAACCTTCTTAAGCCACTGTAAAACGATTTGCCAAGCTTGCTGGTGCACTCTGCAACAAAATTTCTAACATACTTAACAGCCTGTGATTGATCTATAGGAGGATTTCATATGTAATCTTTTTGTTTTTTTGGAAGACTTCTTCATACATTATGGCTCCACAGAGCCGTGTAAAATACAACCGAAGCCTAAGTCAGACAGAAGGTACTATTTTGCAGTTACTTCGCAGAAGTATAATTGAGTACACAAACTACAACGAGAGTACAGCCAAGACCCAACACGCTCCCTGTCCAAGGATAAACTCTGAATTGTTACACATGGCTTGCCCTGGGGCAGGTTTTAGCTTACATTATTCCTGTACTTTAGACAGGGTTGAAAAGGTTTCTTTGTTTCCCTGCGGACCAGGAGAATCTTCTATAAATAACCCTGTACAAGGTTCACCCGTGCTGTCTGAGAGCTTTCAATGGCTCGCATTAAATTTGTGATAAAGAAAAAAGCCTAGAAAGCCAACCGTGTCCTGGGCTACATCAAAAGAAGTGTGACCAGCAGGTCGAGGGAGGTGATTCTCCCCCTCTGCTCTGCTCCTGAGAGACCCCACCTGGAGTACTGCATCCAGCTCTGGGGCCCCCAACATAAAAAAGACCTGGACCTGTTAGAGTGAGTCCAGAGGAGAGTCAGTGGTCAGTGGGCTGGAGCACCTCCCATACAAAGACAGGCTGAGAGAGTTGGGGTTGTTCAGCCTGGAGAAGAGAAGGCTTCAGGGAGATCTTATAGCAACCTTCCAGTACCTGAAGGGTGCTACAGGAGAGATCAGGAGGCACTTTTTATCAGGGAGTGTAGTGAGAGGACAAGGAGTAACAGTTTTAAGCCAAAAGAGGGTAGATTTAGATTAGATATTAGGAAGAAATTCTTCATTGTGAGGGTGGTGAGGCACTGGAGCAGGTTGCCCAGAGAAGCTGTGATGCCCATCCCTGGAGGTGTTCAAGGCCAGGCTGGATGAGGCTTTGGGCAACCTGGGCTAGTGGGAGGTGTCCCTGCCCATGGCAGGGGGGGTGGAACTAGATGATCTCTAAAGTCCCTTTCCACCCAAACCATTCCATGATTCTATGACAACCACTTGGAATTTGAACCTGAAGCACATACTCACTCTAGAACTGCTCCTTTTACTCATTGATTTTTTAAGTGGTCCAGAATAACTGGCCTTATCCTGAGAGCTATCCCAAAACTGATTCTCTGGCATATCTTAACCTTAAGCAAATTAAGCTGGGATTAATCCAGACGTATTTCTGGGTATTTAACAGAAAGAAAAAAAAAAAGGAATAGAAATGTCACAACTTCTCTGTACAACCAGCAGAGAAACAGACACAGCTTACTTGACATCATTCAATCTTAAACGGACTGACTCCGGAGCTGCTTTACCTGTGCCCACTACCCACAAATGTGGGCGGGGACAGTACTACTGCTTTACCCTCACCTATATGGGCATTTCTGATAAAAACTGACTAGTTTCAGTCAGTTCAAAGCGGACTTTACCTCTCTCCCTTGGCTTTTTTTCCAGCCCCCTCTCCGGCTGGGTGAACCCCGGCTGTCCACACCCTAATTCTCTCCCATGGCCAGACCCCGCACCCCGGTGGCGGGAGACGTCCGGGGGCAGGGCACCGAAAAGCCCGGGAGCCCCGAGCTGCGGGCGGCTCTGGTACTCCCGCCGCGGTCCCGCCGGCCCCGGGGCCCTTCCAGGTGTCCGCAGGGCGCCCGCGGCGGGCGGCTGCCCCGGGGCCCGGGCCGGTTGCTGTCCCCTCCGCCGCTCCCCCGCCGCCTCCCAGCGCCGAGCCCAAGGTGCCACCGAGCCGAGCCGAGCTACCCCGGGGGCGACGATCGCGGCGAGGGGCGACTCTCCCCCGTGCTGGGAACGCGGCGGGGGAAAAATCCTTTTTTCCAACAGGATTTCACTTCCCTGAGCGCAGGGGTGCTCCGGATGGGGAGGGGGGTGAGATTTGGAAGGATCCAGGAGGGAGGAAGGACCTTGAATTTTTTAAAGCCTAAAAAAGCGTCAGAATCAAATAAATCCAGCGTATTTGTTGTGACTCCCTGTAAGGCATACTTACAAAATACTAATATTTTAAAGAGAAGTTAGAAAGCTGTTGGTGAGGCTGTTTTAACTACCAAGGTGTGTAACTCTTGAGCAGGGATGTAACTGACAAGACGCATAGAACAGTGGTAAGCAGCAGAAGGTGATCTTGAAGCCGATAATTCAGTCAACGGTTACTTTTAAAATATATTTCCATGAGCACTGGAGATGCCACTTACTCAGATGTGAACAGTAATGGTTCATATTCATTGTGCCAGCATGATGGACCATCAGCTACCACTGTCAAAGAAAATAAGGAAAGATGCAATGGCTAAAAAATTTAAACAATGACAATAGCTATTTGGGAGAAATTTCTCTTGCTTTCTCTGTTGTTAAAGGTTATGAAGGACTTGGATTCTCTGTTTTACCTGTTTTCAGCCTTTTACTTCTTCACCCAGTATTCTGGTGATAGATGTGATGGGGATGGGAACAATGGAAGATGTTAGGCATGTCCTTGCATTGGCAACGGACACCAACACAGGTTAATTTTAGTGGAAGTTAAGGTGCCCAAGGACTGCTGAGCTGTGGAAACAAAGCTGTGATTTTTGTTGACATGTTCTCTCACATTGTGCATCCCCATGCATGGAGTTTCTCGACCTGCAGTGAAAATGACGGCTGAAGCCAAGGGCGAATCCTGGAAGGAGTTGAACATGTACAAACATCACACGGTGGCCTTAATGAAGCTGTCAAAGCAACTGACCAAAGCAACTGTTGGGTTATTTTTGCATGTGATGAAAAAAAATTAAATTAGATTTCTTCTAGGTGTCCCCAAGCGTGTGAACACCCGAAGAACAAAAGTAGTATTTCCACTTACTTCTACAAGTACTGGAAACTTTACAACAACTTCAGTAATGCATTAAAGTAAATTGGGATCTGTCTACGTTTTTCTAATTTGGCTAAAAGTTTTATCTGCTCTATTAGGTACAGTTGAAATAGGTTTCAATATCTTTCAGGCAGTGTATTTTTTATTATGACAGCTTATTACTTTTTTCTTTAATATTGAGGAAATTGGAATATAGAATCAGAAAAACTAATACCTGGGCATGTCTCAATATATGTATATGTTTTCCAGTATCCAATGTATTTTCTGTAACTTAATATTTTTACAGAAGCAAAGTCAAGTATGACCCACTTTTGAGTAAGAAATAAAAAGGGAAATGCAGTAGATTAGGCAACTCCAAGATGAAAGCATCAGCAAGTCTGGTACCTTTCATTATGCATCTGGCCCACAGTAAAACTAGTAATCTCCTGTCAAAGTGATTTTCTTGGAAATTTCCATCACAGACTTGGTTTTGACGGGAGATATCACCATTTTCTAGGCCCAAACTCTGCAGTGATGATTATCTCATAAAATAGCCTTTACAGTCACGTTATTAACTCGCCAAATCAAGTATGTAGTGACAACAGAAGGACAGCAATATTTCCTGTGCTTACTCTTTCCTCATATGCTACCCCACTGATGAATAATAGGAGCAGATCTAAGAAGAATTATATCTCGTCTTAGGTAAAAAACACAAAAATCAGGAGAGCAGTATGCTGCGACAAAGTATGTTCCAGCATATGTGAAAACTTGTCAGTCAGAATCAAGTCAGCAAATTTCCTTGGTCAGTTACTGGTTTTCTTTAGTGTCGAATAAATCATGAGGAAAATAGTAAAACCAGGCCACTGGCTGAACTCTAATTTTGTCTATTGCCACGTTACGTTTAGTGTCACTTGGCTAAGATTTAAATTTCAGTTATACCCAAATTGAATTTATTTGCATATCATTGCATTAATAATATAATGTGATAAAACGTCATTAGCCACTATAAGATAATTAAGTGCAAAGATTATAAAAGAAAATCAATCAGGGACTAAAACTGTAGGTTTTTCTGGCAAATCACACACTCATGTAAAATCTGACTTAATGTAAAAGTATGAATAATGCATGGAAAATATGAAATCATGAAGGATAAAAGTAAAACGCTTTTTCAAAAGCATTAAAAAACCCAAATAAGCCCTTAAGTGCCTGCCAATCATATGTGCAAATAAAACCAGCATTGTCGTTGTTGATGTATGGAGAATGGAAGTCCCATGAAGACAGCAGTAAAACTGCACTAGAGATTTTAGGAATTAGCAACGATAATTTTCCAGTGCTGAGAAGGTGGCACACACACAGACCTGACCGTGGTGGGAAAGGCTGCAATGATCACAAGGCTGGAAGCTTGTGGTGGCATGAAATCAGTGCTCACAACTGCTTACATCAAATAAGGGCAGAGAGAGCACAGACTCAGCCAGGATCTGTTACATGTGCACACGTTTATGGCTGAGTAGGCATTTACAGGTGTGTATGTATTTATTTAGATGCACACATACAGATAAATTGTCTACATCTGCCTGATTAGTTTTCAAGGAAAAAAAAAAAAGAAATTAGGAAAAACTGAGAACGTATTAGAGTATAAATGTAACAATATTAATGAAAATCAGGGAGTGTATCAGAAGACTCCATTACATGGTAAGTGTTCCACAATATTTTAAATATTAAAATGAGCAATTTTACTAAAACTCCTTTCTGGAAAAGGAAGGAAAGACAACAGTTAGAAGTAGACAGCAATCACAAACATGTCAATAAAAATTACCAAATAAAGCCAAAGAAAATTCAAACCTAGTAAAACGAAGGACAATAGAAAGAACTCTAAAGTGTAAACAAAAGAAGGTAAAACAGCAGCTAAGACTTGGCACTGGATTGATAGAAAAGTGCTAATGGTGCAAAAGAGTGTTCAACAATCAGCTACAGTATTTGGTAATGAGCAAAAGGATGTGTTTATATATGATCAAGGTATTGGATAATTCACCAGCCCATAATGACAATGTAAGTATTAAATCACATTAATTAGGAATAAATATTTTAAAAGGAAGGCAGAGAGAACATTTACCCAATAATCCTAGAAGAGTTCACTGAGGAGTTTTCTGTCTTGCTGTTAATTATTGTTAAAAATTCTGAGAATACAATGGAATTCTTCCAATGCTGAACTCAAACAACATGGTTGGCCTCATCAGTTACAAAATATAAAAGATGAAGCTCAGTCAATAAAAGTATATTTAGATACAGGACTCGGCAAACTGAACTCAGGTTGTCCTCTGATGAACTTACAAATATAATTGGGTTTTGTAACTGTGCTGATGTAATACACTTCTGTATGGTATATAACTTAGTCCTTCATGGTCTTCAAACTAAAGTAAATTAACATTATATAATATGAATAAGATACACAGGAAATAAAAAATGCTGCACAAAACATCATACAAAGTAGCATCAAAACCATACATACCTGACCTTAGGTAATTGTATTTGCAGATGCCGAAAGCACAGATGAAGTGATAAATCACAATGGGAAGACATCACACAGTGCGATCTGAGTTCCAGGATAAACCAGACCCATTCAAAGAAAGTGAATCCTAAAAAGTCGAGTGCAACCTCCTGTATCTAGGAGAAAAAATACGTACTATACTCCTGGAAGCGTATCTAGCAGCTGAACACAACCTAGCAGCAGAGTGGAGAAGCAGCGTGCGCTTCCCTGGTAGCACTGCGATCAGTGAAGGCAGATGGCTTCTGATGGGGATAATGACACTGAAAGTTGAAAATCAGGATATTTATTGCATTAGGTTCACTGTTCTAAATGCAGAACAAATGAAGGAACCTCTTAATGCTACTTACCTAAAAAAATTTTTTCTTAAGAGACAGAATTAAACCCTACAGCTTACTTGTTGTTTACCCGAGTGCTGTGGGCTTTTTATTCAGTTTTGAAAGAAACAGATGCAGTAGAAGGGCAAGTTGGGCATATATTGATTCATATCAGAAAGCTTTTTGTGCTCAAACACAAAATTTAAATATTTGCCAGTTCTTTATTTTCTATTTTTGAGGGCTTTAAGCATTGTTAAACTAAGTATTCTGGAGAACACTTAGAGTCACAAAACTTGAAGGGGCTTGTTAGCTGTGGAGTGACAGTGATGTTCATTCATGAGTTTTTAGACTGATTCCCCAAGGAGGTTAAATAATATCATCATTTTCTCTGTGTATATATAAATCTGTCTGGTGTTGCCTGCCCTTGCTAGAGCCTCCGCCCAACGACAGAGCTGTTCTGTCAAGACTTGAGCCTTCTCCAGTTCCTCAGACAGAAACAGTCCCAGCCCCATCTGTGACCACTGAGCCACTGTAGCTGCCACAAACACCGGTGCAGAGCCTCCCCAGCACCTGCTGCCGACGCACCTCCGAGGGCTCGGGGACCAGACGTCCTCACCCAGTACTCCCCATGGGGAGGGTGTCTTCAGGCTGGTTGTTGGGGCAAGCCCAAGGAAAGGGAGAGAAATATCGTATGAGAAGGTTCTAGCAGGCAGTAGCTTGAGGAAGCTCAGCTCAGCCTGATAGCTGGTTTTATTAGCTCACAACATCAAGGGCTGCCGAAGCCATGATATGTACAGAAGACAGTCTCTGTTGAAGGGATACAAGCATAACCTTGAGAGAGAAGAGCTAGGAACATCATAACAGGACAAAACATGTAACAGTTTTCTTCCTTGTGCCCTTAATGTGGCTTCACCATCCCTTCAGTCAAGGCATAGCATACTTCAGATAACCCGTGCCCACAGATAATCTGTTCAAAATTGCATTAAGGAGGTGGGGATAACTGAAGGGGATGAGAAACAGGGCGGCAGTTCCTGAGCAGAAGTACTGGGACACATTTCCCCTGGTGTAACCTGAGTGTGCATAGAAAGAACACTGCTGCTGAACCACAGAGTGTTTCCCCACCCATGCGTAAGCCACGGTTTTACAATTGAAAATGCATGTTAAAGCACAACAACGGATGTTTGCTGTCTGGCTGAAAAAGAGCACACCAAGCTGCCTTTCCTCCTTGTTCCCCTGTCCTAATTAAAAATGCTAAGATTGTAGAGGATTTCCTCGCATGAGTTTCCTGCCATTTATGCAAGTCAAAAAGAGGCAAGTAATTCCCGCTCCCCAAAGGGAGACACTAGAACATGCATGTATGTCAGGCAGCAGCACTGACGCCTTGAAATGTGAAATTCAATTTCAATTTTTCTGTGTGAGAATGTATACTTGAGTGAACATTCAAATTTTTTTTTTTTTTTCAGGCTTCTTTTGAAAGGGATGATCCCATCTTCTGCCTGGAGCCATTGCCCCTTCCTCCTGTTTGTGCAACTTCGGCCAAGTAGTAGTGAAGTTTCAGATGTGTTAGTTCAATGCTCCAGCTGATTATGTGTTCACTTGAGAAAGACTTACAGAGACATAAAGTGGTAGCACAAAGTGGAGAGCACTCAGGGAGGGTGCAACTGGGGGTTTTTTTGTCAGTAATTGAGGCTAAACTTGGCTTCAATTATTTGTGAAACTATTCTGTAAGTAGGCATCCACATGATGACTCCTAAGATAAACAGAAACGCCCAGTAGCTATTTTTATTGCTGATTTTATTCAGCAAGCACTAGGGTTGAAAGAATTATTAAACTGAGTAAAATTCATAGATTTTACATGCTATTTGGACTGTTTCATCTTTTTCTAAACTCTCTAGACACACAGAATGAAAGGAACATGTAACTTGAAGAAATCTTGTCCAAGATAATTTTTGATTGTGTCATTACTAAAAAATATCTCTTGAATATTTCACAGAATCACAGTAATGAAAAAAATGTTGCTCTTTTCCTGGTCTTCATTTTTTTTTGCCAGCCACGATAATTTGCAGTCACAGAGATTCTAAACAGGTACTCTCTAGGAATACCGCAAATTCTATTCATGAGGACCCAAATAACAAAATGTTGGTTTGGAAATATTACTTCTTGCAACTTTTTGCATACAATAAAGGGAATTAAAAATCTTTTTTTCTATTCAATCAGCCTGTGGTGTGATAGATTAATTACATCTACTTGACTATTGTGACTTCTAAATTCTAGTAAGCTTGAGATGGCTTTTTCATGGCTACTTAGTTGTTTCTAATCCATTGAAATACCTTTTGCAGTGAAAATCTGCACTGTTGATTCAAGGACTGAATTTCTTTAAATTACGAGGTAGAGTTTATTTAGTCTTTTTGCTCTGTTTTCTCTCTTCAAAAGAAATCTGTTTGTCGAAAGACAGAGAGGCGATTCTAATCATACAAAAGACAGGAAATCTCAAACATTTTATCCCCTGGAGTAATATCTGGTGAACAATGGAAAACTCTGATGTTATCATCCCAAGGCATTTTATTATTATTGTATGACTTTGCACTACGTAGCACTTTGTTTATATAACTAAAAACCTGGAAAAAATACTCTTTGTGAGCCAGGCCAATATTGATTGCTAAGTGAGAATCTACTGTTTGGCTCATTTTAATCTTCTTCTGTCTCCAAGAGTAATTACTTAAATATGTTGAAAAGCAGGAGAGAAAATCCAGCTGAATACAACAATAATGTGCCATGATTCCTCTTTAAGAAAAAATATGACAAAAATATAATATTAAGATGTCTTTGCAAGCTCCTCTTCATTAAGCACATTGCCTTTCGCCCAAAATATTAAAATGTAACTGAATAACAACAATTTGTTAAAGTCAGTATCTCAGATCTTTTAACAACACAGCTTGCTCCAGGCAACATGAAAATTTGTAGCTTCTCTGTGGATATCAGTAACTGAAATCTATATGCTAGAAATATTTCATCTGGTTTTAAACCACAATCCAACTTTACTACATTAAAAGTAATATAAGGACATGAGAGCTTCTCAATCCTGCCTTCCTGCTGACCATGCCAGCAGGCAACAGCACCTCTGGCAGCGGCGGTAGTGGCCCAGGCCAGTGGGGGACACTGGTCCCGCTGAATACCACGGCTTTCATGGGCAGCAGACCCGCCACAGTGTGAGCCCCAGCTTCCTCTCCAGCATTGTCCTTGTGACTGGTGTGCTCGCAAATTGCATTGCAATGGCTTACAGGAAGGTTGGTTTTCATCCGTGGCATGGTATGGTCTAATTTCCTGTAAACTTTTTGCAAGCTAAACTAAAAAGGTAGCTCCAGGTCAGGATTTATTTAGTCTTTTGCTATATAGCATGGTATAAAAAAGAGATCTTTATGTTAGACAGAAAATATTGTTTATTTTCATGGCATAGCAAGGACAAGCATTCTTTCTTTCATTTTAGAGGATTTTCATGTGAATTTATCCCAGCTGAACAGATATATGTTCATGATCACGTAATGAAAAGTTCTGAAATCACAAATCTGCTTGACAATGCATTTTCACATCCCCAGCCATCTCCACATTTAAGTTCTTTAATTATTGCTCCAAGGAATTTTTCTTTTCTTTAAATTGTTTAAATCTAACATCACCGACAGCTAAGCTCAGAGAAATCAGAGTGGAATCTAAGGAACGAAACAGGTTTTCATTCATACTTTCACTTATTTGTCTACACTTCTGTGTATGTATACTGTAACCACAGCTTGCTTCACATCCATATGGCACATACCTACTTGCCTGCTGGAAAGTCTAAGCTTTGTATGATGCATATACTAACCCATATACTCCAGTATATATGTTGATATGGGGCCATGTTACGTATGTGTAGGGCTTTTACGTGTGACTAAGAGCCACAGGTACACTCAAGAGTGCAAAAATGAAACCAGCCTGGGGAAATGAGTTCAAATGGTGTCTGCACATTAAAAATCAGTTTGTTAGTCAGTCTTTTGTTAATTTAGTGACTTGATGTCATCAAGCAGGGGCTACACCCCCAGGAATTCCTCTGACAAAGGCCCCCCCCCAACCTGGAAGATTGTCCAAATACAGTTTAAAGAAACTTAAAACAAAGCTGACTGATTTAAGGTAGTCTCTGAGATCACCAGGAAAATAGAAGTAAGAGAGTCTGTGTGAGTAAGAGATAGATACAGCATGCACTTCACTTCTTACAAGGAAAGTGAGAAGAACTACACCTGTCCCTAAGTTTTTTGTTGAGTGGAGACAAGGTCATGGGTGCTGAGTTTGGACTCACTTGCTTTCCTTCTTTTCTTCTCTTCTACTTCTCTTTCTCTTCTGTTATGTGCAGACCCCATATTTATATGAAAAACTTACATTGAATCCTATGGAGTCTTTTTAGATTCAGATCTGTTAGCAAATAGAGGCTCTTAAGAACAAAGAGCTTCTGGAAAACCATTACCTTGGAAATCCTCCATGCCTTGAAGGCGAACTGCATGATCATGCATCCCCATCTCATGCCCATCAAAGGATGGCAGGGAGAGTGTCCAATTGATTCCCAAGCGCTGGAGATTGACCACTGACTACCATCTGCTCCTCTTTATGCCTCACCCTCAGGCATGGCAGGGCAAACCTTACTGTTTAACACTTGCAGCTGCAGATCTGACCTTCTGCTACAGCCAGCATGTCTTTGGGTCAGAGGATTGGCTGGGCACGTTACAGCCACTATGGGCTTGGTATGCACTTGAGGCCCCTGGCACAACTCTTACTGCCTTGCTGTGTAAAATCTTTCTTCAGAATTGCTTTTTCCTTGTCTTTTGGGAAAATGCGTGTTGACTCAGCACAAGATGAATTGTCCTTTCTTCGGTCCGTGCATGTTGTTTGTCTTGCAAACTGCAGAAGGGCATTTCTCTTGAAATCAGAGGGCTACTTGTGAAAATCAGAGGGCTACTTGTGCACAGCAGACTGTAGGGACCACAACCTCAGACATCACTGCCTCACACTGGCAGCAATTCATCTTCCACTGATGCTGGCGCAGAACAGCTAGCACCAATCACATTGGCCAGGAGGCTTATGAATGCTATCAGCAAATCCAAAAGCTGAGAAATCAGGTTCCCAGATTAACCTTGAGGAGTTACCATGTGACAGCTAACTGGCTGTAAATCTACACTGGTGCCTAACTTGCAATGATTTGCTTGTCTATCAGTGTGGTTTACGAAAAAACAAACAAACACACAAAAAACCACAAGCAATCCATCCTCCCCCCACCAATATGTAGCTTCTTGCATCATTTTAGCTAAATCTTACCATCTCCCTTCAAGTTGCGCTGAACAGAATTGCTGTGCAAAACATCACTTCTATAACTCTGCAGAAGCCTGAACCGAGCAAAAACCCAAATGTGCCCTTGAAGTTTTCAGGGAGCTGGGAGTCCATGATGTAATCTTTCAGGGGTATAGTTTAGCCTGCAACTAACTTTTAGGGAAATAGACATGTTCCGTATTTGAAAAACTCCAAAAGAATAGGATTCAACTTCAGATTGCAGCATTTGCAATTCGAAATTCTTTTTCCTCAGTCTTAAGCATACACAATAATAAAAATATTATTTTATTAACAGATGAAAAAAACCTTTCAAATAAACTTCCTCAGCAGCGGCTCAGTTCAGCAGAAAGCTCCTGCTCTGGCTCAGTGATCGGCACAAAGGAATCACAGAACTTGTAAGTTCAGGAAGCTTTCAGCCGGAGGGAGTGAGAAAGCACTCCTGGCAGTAGCAAGGAATAAGAGTGGTAGAGGCTAAGCACTTTCAAGTCCAAATTTTACAGTCATGTTCTGTTTTTTTTTACACTTGATTTTTTCTGTCTTAGTGATGTTTCTGCTCTGGTTTATTCAAGGCACTTTCTTACTATTTGTTCTCTTTTTCTAATCCCTCTGACTAAGCCCCTCCCCATCCCATCCCATATGATCTCAATTCTGTTCACCTGCTGTTTGTTTTGATCCATCTCTTCCTCTGTAAAACACAGTATATTCAGTTAAATAATTCAGATGGTTAAACCATGGAGTCATGACTTTATATTATCCATTTGTACATCTGTCCACTATCTGTCCTACCTATTTGTACACTGTCAGAATTTAAAAGCAAAATTTTGTGTGTACATTGCCAGGCTTGGGAATGATACCAGTACTTAGCGCTGATATATTGTATACATTCCTTTTAATGTGCCTTCTGTCTTGTAAATAAAGATAATGTTATCCGAATCCTCTTTGACTACGCTATTTTTAGCAACAGATCTGGGATACAACACCCTGAGCTACTGTGTTCATTGAAGATGAAGTTGTTCATCCCTCCTTAGTAGGGCAGGTGGGTCAGAGGCTGCATCAAAGGTTTTCCGTCATGGGAAAACACTACACAGCCCACAGGACTGCAGAACTGTATGAAACCAGCGTGACAGCACCAGTCCTTTGGACAGTGTTGTATAGGAAGAGACTGTCACAGAAGTTCTAAGGACCAAATTCATAATATTGGGTAGAAAGAAAATGTGTACAACATGCTTTCATACACAGAGAATAAATTTTGAGCACAGAAATGTAGATCTAGAATGCAGAGCTGCTCCAATTAAAAAACCCCCTTATGACACATTTACAAAGTTTGCTCCGTGTAAGCAACAAAAATTAGTAAGTTCTCACTCTGTAATGGGTACTGAAGATTGCTAACAGGCACACCCTGCCTGTTTTGAGAGCAACAAATAATCAAAAAATGAATTGCTGCCAGAAAGACATAAATATGGTGAGAATTTTAAAATCGTTTTTACTGGCAAGTCATGGGTGAAGAGGATCAGGAAATTTTCTGACCTATTTCAATCTACTGATACAGGGCCTGGATAAGAACAGGGGACGTAAGAGTTAATACGGGAATAGCAAGAAGGCAAGAATGAGGGAAATAGCTAAGATAAGATGTTCTGAGGTTGCCTAGCGATTTACTAGAAAGTAGATAGTTTGTATAAGATGATGAGCTGAGGTATGAAGTTCCTAGGTTTTACCAGTACAAAACCAGTTGAGACTAGACCTGCGGTTTGGACAACAGCCAGTGATTGACTGAGCCTGTGAGGTTACAAGCGGACAGGAGGAAGAGGAGTCTGACTTCATTCCCAAAGACCCCAACGACCACCACCAGAAGGCACTGCGCAGACTCAGCTGGGAGGAGATTATGGAAATGCTAATTTAAATACAAAGCGAGGATAGGTAATGCATATGTATAGGCGTATTGCGAAATATTATGAATATGTAATCATTTGCTCTATAAATTTAAGATAACGATGCCATAACGGGCGCACACAATAGGAGGAGCGATCCCCTGTGTGCCCAACACTGAATAAACATACCTACTTTACAATCTATCAGATTGTGGAGTCTGTTTTCCGCGCGTCACTACCAGATTTGTGCACTGTTCTGAAGTAATGGATTAAGAGGAATGGGGGAGAAGCACTATTATTCCAAAGCCTCCATGCTTTAAAATATCAGTGAAAAGATTATTTTGGAATAGCACTGGGGAATTTCCAAAATGTGGATGTGCCACAAACATTTGCAGAATCTTGGCCTCCAACTTCTTTTAAAAAATCTATCAAAAGCAGCTTTTTTTTTTTTTTTCCCAGTATTTAGTAACTTTAGGATATCATTTCCCATACTCAGTCCTGAAAAACAGAGAGTTGTATGGCCTATTGTTTTTCTTCTCACTGTCTACATTGAATTAATAACTAATTTTTCATTCATAGAAGAATTTGCTGACCCAGTTGATGTCATTTCCAAATGACTGAATTTTTTACGGCTTTAGGTTTTTCTGATTTTTATTTTGTTTTCAATTAGGATTTATTAATTCTGTAATATTAAGAATAAAAATAACCCCATCTTCCTTTTGCTTCTTATGCCTCTATAAATTATGCATCTGAAAAATAATCACAGAAACAGAACGGTTTGGGTTGGAAGGGACTTTAATAGTTCCATCTAGTTCCAACCCCCCTGCAGTGAACAGGGACATCTTCAACTAGATCAGGTTGCTCAAAACCCCACCCAGCCTGACCTTTAATGTTTCCAGGGATGGGGCATCTACCACCTCTGTGGGCAGCCTGTTCCAGTGTTTCACCACCCTCATAGTAAAGAATTTCTTCCTCGCATCTAGTCTAAATCTACTCTCTTTTAGTTTAAAACCATTACCCCTTGTCCAATTGCAACAGGCCCCACTAAAAAGTCTGTCCCCATCTTTCCTTAAGTATTGAAAGGCCACAGTGAGGTGTCACTGGAGTCTTCTCCAGGCTGAACAACCCCAACTCGCTCAGCCCATCCTCATATGTGAGGTGCTCCAGCCCTCTGACCATCTTTGCAGCCCTCCTCTGGACTCACTCCAGCAGCTCTGTGTTTTTCATGTGCTGAGGGCCCCACAGCTGGACGCAGAAGTCCAGGTGGGGTCCCAGAGGGGAGTCACCTCCCTCGACCTGCTGGCTGAGATGCGAGACCTCCCACTGAAATTAAGGGATAATAACGCCCCTGCCTCTGACACTTCTATTTAGGAAAGAGGTAGGTAACGTTTTAAGCCTTTCCTCAGCAGCAGCTCTTTCTCCTGTGCCTCCTCGGCTCACTTCAGTGATTTGTAAAAGCTTCCCCCCTGACAAGCCTCCCAAATACTCAGAAACCGGCTCGGAATTTCCCAACCCTACTGCTGCAACCACGCTTTATTATGGTGTTGTTCAGCCTTGCTTTCCAAAGACATAAGAGCTTTCTCCTCGTGTTTACAAGCCCTCCCCGGTAACTGTCTCTGACAGCCGGTTGCAGCCCCTCCCTGCCGCGCTCCGCCATCTTTGTAAACACACACGGCCCCGCCCTCGCCCGGCCACCGTCGCTTCCCCCTTCCCGGCCGCTTCCGCCCGTGCGCGCCCCGCCCCGGCCCCGCCCCTTTCGGCCAATCACATGAGCGAGCGCGGGGGCCCCCGGGAGCGGGCGCTACCGGAGGGGCTCGGCTGAGGCACAACATGGCGGTGCTAGCCGGTTGCTGAGTGTTTGGTGGCCGCGGCGTCGGGGCAGGTGGCTGGGGCGGGAGCCAGGGAGAGACAGCGACGGACGGAAGGACAGGAAGCCGGCAGGGCTGGGCGGATAAGAGCGGAGAAAGGTGGCGGGGCCGGCTCGGGCCCCCGGGCGGCGACGATGGCCCAGTGCGTGCAGTCGGTGCAGGAGTTCATCCAGGACTCGTTCGTGCCCTTGGTGGCCGCGCTGTGCAGCGAGGAGGCGGAGAGGCTCACCCGCAAAAACAGCCTCAGCTTCGCCGAGCTGGTGAAGCCCTTCTGCCGCCTCACCTCGGAAGGTCGGTGCTGGGAGCGGAACGGACGGGGGAGCGCGGCTTGTTTACACGGGGCGGGGAGGGTGGCGCCCCTCCCTTCCGCCCCGCGGCCTGCCGGGGGGGCGAGGGGTCCCGCCCGGCCTGCCGGGGTGGCTGTGGCCGCGCTGCCCGGCGAGGCTGAGCCGAGCGGAGGCGGGAGGAGAGAGCCCTTCCCCCGGTCCGTGGCGCGGCCGCTCGCTGGGGTGTTACCTGGAGCCGTGACCGGCGCTGCGTGTGCCGGGCTGCCCGGGGTGGCTGCTGAGTCCGATTTTATTCGATCTGTTCTGTGAAACCTCGGAAGTTAGGCTTCTCCTGGAAGTGTCACAGAGCACATGGTCGAAGAGAAAGGTGTCTGGAAATCGAGCTTTTCCAAACTGATCTATTTTTTCTTTTTTTTTTTTTTTTAACGTGACTTTACAGTTCTCTGTCTGATACTTGTACTTGACACTGGCAGTAGATGTTCTTGGATTTCCCACTGGCGGTAAAGCTGTCAGTGAAGTACCCAGTCATGGAAAGTATGCTCAGTCTTTCAGAAACATTAATTGTAACTTCAGCTGCAGGTCTTTGCTTTCTGTCACCTGTAGTTTTGTGGTATATACTTTTTTGTTGTTCCTGTGAGTATGACCTGTGCAAAGAGAAGGTGGGAATTGAGCTGGTTACATGGTGCAGGTGAAATGACTGTGTAAAGTAGCAACACTGGAAACTGACCACTTAAGAGGACTGATAGGATTCTTTCACTGTAATGCTTTAAGTTACTATCTGGATATATTTTTTTAAAATCTACCTAAGCTATGCTTTCCAAGCCACTGCTCATCAGAATAGTATGCAGGACAGCAGTGGGAACAGAACTGCTTGTCAGGATAGGGATCCAGTGATATTTGTCAGCTTTGGTTTCTGACAGACACTTGGCTCTGTCTCTTCATGTCATGTGTTGAAGAAATGGTGCAAGAAAATGAAGCTTGTACTGTCATGAGTTAAATTTTATATTGCTGTTTAAGAAATTGTATCAACTTAAAAAGCTTATGTATTAAAATCTGTGTTAATTCAGTAAAAGTCTTACTAACTGACCATTAGTGACATTCATGAGCTGTGTGAGAATGGAGCAGAGATAAAAATAATAAATGCAGAAGCTCCCATCCTTGGGGTTCTGAACTTACTTAAATATTTCTCTAGCTTCTTTGGTGAAAGGCTTTCAAAATGCATCTTGCAAACAAAACCAGGCAGACTATTCAGAATGAAGCATTCCCTCTGAAGAATATTTAATTCTGTTGGTTAGTTGTAACTGTTAGTTAAGGAACTTGCAAGCCCGAATGATCCTCAGTGTTTCCGTTTAAATGCAGACCTCAGTAGTATGTCAGTGCTTATAAACCAAATTACCCACCCTTTTAATAAAGGAGTTTAGTTATGGCTGAAGCTTAGACTCCCTCCCTTGATATAAGACTTTGAGCTTGTTACTTGAGAGATTGATACTGGCTTGATTTCTGCATTTTTTCTAAAAACCTGTGGAAGAAATATCCACTGTTTGATTTTCATTATTTTCTAGTAGTTTTTGATGTTTCTGTAATTGCTCTTCTGCAAGCTCTGCTGTGTAATAATGGACACACTCATGATCTGCGTCTGAATCCCCCATGATACAGTTTTTATTTCCTAATTTTGCAGCAGTGGCCATTGTGATGAGTCTTTGAGCAGAGGCATTCTTGCTGTTCTGCCTACGCTGCTGAACTTTGACAGTCTGAACCATCCTGTTCAAAAACCTGGCCAGAGGGTCAGAGAACTGAGAAGTTGAAGCTTTGTACAGTGGGTTTTGTTGCTGCACTATCTCTGTATTCTGATTCACCAGGCTGCAAGCCTGACTGTCTTCGTTCCAAGTGTGACTTCCTTTTCTAGCTTCATGG
The DNA here is from genome assembly GCA_011057875.1 of Pterocles orientalis. NCBI lineage: Eukaryota > Metazoa > Chordata > Aves > Pterocliformes > Pteroclidae > Pterocles > Pterocles orientalis. The sequence continues at coordinate 681,406 of WKFP01015557.1, read as the reverse complement.
AAAAGAAGTTACTGCATGCTATATGTAACTTCTTGCGGTGAAAGCCAGCATGCATGAGAGTAAGGAAAGCAGTAAGAGGCATTTCTTCAGGCAGGAGTGTAGTTCAGTGCAATAAAATTTCTCATGAGTTTGTATAATGGTAATCAATTTCTCTAGCTCCTGAATTTGCGGAGTTCTGTGACAGGGAAACATGCTTGTTGCAGTCTGCACAAACACTGTTCCTTAGTGACACTGTTAACTGTATCCTGTGCACGAGACCTGGAAACATAGGATAAGTTCTTAAATCACTCTACCTTCATAGGTTTGACCAGACCTAGCAGTAAAATTTTTCTATCCTGCTTTTCATGTCCAATGAAGAGGAAGAGTGGCATGATAAATGATCTGATCGTGGTACAGCAGGATGTGTGTACATGCATGTGCCTCCACAAGTGTGTGTTTCGCTGCTTATGATTGTTCTGATGTCTTTGCTTTGAGCACAGTTTTTCTTAAGGGAGCGTGAAATGCTGTCCTTTTTTTGTTCATACTTCTGCCTTTACTTGGTGGCTATTTCATTTAATTTGTAATGTAAAATTAGATTGGTTAGCGTTTCATCTCTTTAGAAATAAACTGTCCTTTGTACTTGTGCAAAACTTCAAAGTACATGCATTACTTTCTGAACTCTTCTGTAGTTCAAAGAGCTCAGTCACTGTTCTGCTGCTGCATTTTTAGAGCTCCATTAAAATACAGATTTTTTTTCAAGTTTAGGATTTACATAGCTTATAAACCTGCTGAAGGCTGCATGTTCGTCAGTGTTCTGGCTTAGAGAAGCAGTGCAGTTATGAAATGAATCTCCTGATTTATGTGCAAAACAGTCTTGATACACAGAGACTAAGCTGAGCTTTTTACTGTGCCTTTATCAATCGTCCTTCACGCGTTAACAGAGATGTGAAGGCCCAGACCTCTGCTTGATTCTTCAGGTAGTGTTAAACCACATGCTTCTTGTTGCTTAGTCCAAGGAGACCAGGTTTCAAGTTGAACCCCACAAACGTATGTGATGGTAATGTAGGTGTAGTGGGGGGGAGGCTCTGCACTAATCAGTATTAGGCAGAATCTGACCAGTATCTTATCAGTGACTTGCTGGTGTTGGTGTAGCCAAAAATACCCTTGCAGTATAGCAAGTTGTGATGGTAGGAAGTCCTGAACATAGGTTCAAAGTGCTCAGTGCTGTAACTTTTAGCTTCTTCACTTTCATAAGTCAGTCACTTTTTGCTATTGAAGGAGAGAGGGTTAAAAAAAAGTGGGAGACCAACTTTACTCTCCTGTAAGTCTTGACTTTGGGAGGATTTTAGTTTTGTTTATCTCTAAATTTCCATTTTTCTTTGATAAAGGAAACCAAAAGTACATTGTGTATTTTATCCCTTCAGATATATTCTCAAAGTGGCAGTCTTCCTCAAATATAGTGTTTGTTAGTAACAATCGATGCCTAATTTAACAAATGTATATATTGTGTAGGTAGGTTTTCTTAAGAACAAGCTGCTATTTTAAAGAATCTTTAAAAATACTACCTGAACTAATACTGCCTTGGTGGGAGGGAGAATTACAGTGTACACTTCAACTAGCAAGTGCCACTTTAAGATAGCCTTGGTTACTCTCAGAGTGTGTTATGTCTTAAAAAAAAGGGAGCTTCTGATAGCTGTCAGATTCTAAGTCTTATATGCTGGAGGTAAGGAGGTATAATGGGAACACTGCATTTATTTGAGCTTAGTTTTATGTTAGGAATTCCTTGTTCATGGGTGTTTTAGTCAATATTTGCATACTTTCAGCTTCTGATGAGAAAGATCTTGTTCCCATATATGTTACTACTCCCACTTTTAGCAAAATACTTTCTGAAATGATCTTACGAACACTTGAAGGAAATGCGTAACACTAGGTTAGGGATTAATGCAACACCTTTTTGGGATTCCAGGTATGTCCTTTATGCTGGTCCTTAGTATTGCACAAAATGTTATCTGTGTCTTGTAGGGAAATGTTTGCTCTTCATTATTATGGCTATTTTAGAAGAGACACCAAGGATGAGCTTTAGTATAATAGGTGTGCTAATAAAGTCAAACTGGTTTCTTAGTTCTTTGTCCCTCTATTTTCCTTTACATTTTGTCTTTTCAGTAGTTGTGTGGCAGTAGAGTTGATAATTTACTTATGTGATAAAATGGAAGAAAAAAATTCTCCCCCTTCAGCTTTCTGATAGAAATGCTGAACTGGATCAATCAAGTTTATCCAGCACAATTGCCCTTCTCTGTGTTGATGTGCACTTAAGATCAACCAGTTCAATCTGAAATGTATAGCTGAAAAAAAAAAAAGAATTTTGAAGTTGTTTTGGGCAGCATCAGTTCTCTAAATTGCTTCACACTCTCTTCCCGTGAACATCAGTGCTGGCTAAAGGTTGGGAGTGAATGTGTGATTGAGGAGTGTAGAACTGTGGCAGTCCAGGCTGGAGCTGCAATAGAAATCTTTAACAGCTGAGATGGACTGTGAACACACTTAGTGTAATCTGTCTTGGGCTGTGTAGCTTTTACTTCTGAAAAGGCTTGTGGAGAAGGTGTGGAGTGCTCTCCAGGCTGGAGGGGACAAAAAGCTTGGTTTCAGACCTTCATAGTGTGAAAGCTGTGGTTAGTTGCAAGGTGTGAACGAGAATTTTATTTTGTGCTCTGCAGTGGTTTGTGAAAATAAAATGCAGAGGAGTCAAGGGTTGTACTGTGGGGCACGTGGTAGCACCAGGTGTCCTGGGCAGGCATACTCAATGTGTCCTGCCAGCATGTATAGTCTGGCTTGCTTGGTGGTGCTTGTGCTTTGAAAAAGGCAAAATGACATGAAAAAATCAGAGCAGATAGAGAATTGTAATATCTTTTTAAAATGTCATGAGTACTTTTTTAAAAACAGATGGGTTGATAGAGTGAATCTCACAAAGATTCTACAAAGGGAGCTCTATGTTTACGAGTCCTGTGAAGCTCCAGTTATTGCTCATAGTAACATGTAACTTTTGTCTATAAGGTACAGAGAGATCGCAGCCCAATTAAATTTTAGTGAAAAGATCACAGCTAGAGCATAAGTAGAAAGGTGGGCTGGTACACGTAAGTGCAAAAAACCCCTTGGTTTTCTTACGGTTAATCACTTTTTTGTTTTTCAGGAGACTTGAGACTTTTTTGAAAAACAACAAAATCGCCAAAACAAAAGCAAGGACTTAGGGTGTAAAAGCAATTGCATATAATTGAAGAAAAAAAATGAAATTTGCCTATAATGGTATTTTTTTAATGTAAAAAATAAAGGCACCTCACATATAGCTGTCATAGTTTCATGGAGTTTTAACTTTAACTTTCAGTTAAATATTCTTGTTCATTAAGCGTCTTGCTGGCCTTTGCTGCTGCCTTGTCCTTTAGGCTTGGTGTTGACCCCTTTGCATGGGCTTGGGACACTGGTGGTATTTTCTGTCTGATGGCTTTCTTGGAGAACTTGGTCTTAATGGGAGATGTTTTTTAGTTAAGTAACACAGAGCCAAAAACATTGTAAGTTACTTTGTGCTAATAATGTAAGGCTAGCATCACCCTTTTAAAGGCTTATTTTAATAATGAATCTATGTCTGTTCTGGAATAGTTTCATTGCTAACAGTCTACTTCACTTTTTCTAAATAAGCATCCTTTCCACACCAACATCTTGCATACCTGCCAGCTGTTAGTAATTCTGTCATAAGCAGGAGGTTTGTGGACACTTTGCTGCATTGTTTGGATTTTTTTTTTTTTTGAGGCTGTATGGAATAATCCTCTATTTTTCTGGCAAAACTCTCAAGTATAATTCTGAAATCAGTGTTTAAGGCTCATAAGACTACTTGTGTTTTTTGAACAAGTATTTAAAGTGATTCAGGAATGCTGGTGTTTATAAAATCATAGAATGGTTTGGGTTGGAAGAGACCTTTTAAAGGTTCCATCTAGTTCCAACCCCCCTGCAGTGAGCAGGGACATCTTTAACTAGATCAAGTTGCTCAAAACCCCACCCAGCCTGACCTTGAATGTTTCCAGGGATGGGGCATCTACCACCTCTGTGGGCAGCTTGTTACAGTGTTTCACCACCTTCATCATAAAAAATTTCTTCCTCGCACCTAGTCTAAATCTACTCTTTTAGTTTAAAACCATTACCCCTTGTCCAATTGTTCCACAAGGAAGGGGGTGCAGCTGTGTGGGGTATGGATTTTGAGTTCTTAGTTAGTCTGAGGGGGTGTTCTTATAAGCTAAAATCGTATGCTAAGTTTTCTTCAGTCTGCCTAGATGGGCTTTATTTTGTACATGAAGTAATTTCTTGTTCTTCCTTTCCTCCTAACCCATTTTTGATACTCAAGTGTTATGGTCTGTGATCTGAAATCGATGATGGTGCAGTTTTGTGAAGAAAGGAACCTTTGAAGAAAAAGAAAAATCTGTTGGTGAAATACTAATAATTTGTGGTAACTATTTTAACTGTTATACTCTTCAATAAAGCCTATTTCCTTTATTTTTTAGTTCACATGAGAGATCCTAATAATCAACTTCACATAATTAAAAATTTGAAGATTGCTGTCAACAACATTATTACTCACCCACCTCAGCCTGCTGCCATTCGGAAACTTTTGAATGATGTTGTGTCTGTCAGTCAGCCTGCTGAAGGACTAGTAGCTAATGTGATAACAGCTGGAGATTATGATCTCAACATTAGTGGTATGTAATGATATTGTATTTTTCTGTAACTTAAAATGGAATTTAATGTTTCTAGTCTTAATTTTGAGTTTGTGGTATATATTAAAGTTAGTCTGAGGGCTGATGAGTTTTGAGTCATTGTTTTTATGGATTTAGATTTATCAAATTTTGTTTTTATATAATGTTGAAAGAGTGGCTGAACTTTATTTTTTCCTAATTATTAAGGTTGTAATTCTTCTGAACTTGTTTTGAATCATATTATTTTAATTTAGAGAGGTTTTCTTGTTACAAAACTGATATACTAACTGGGTACAGTTTGCTGAATAAATATCAGAACTTATTTACAGTGTTGGTACTAATGTACAGATTTACATTGAAGTTATTCCTCCTGGCTTCTTCTATTTTTCTTACTTATTGCTTAATGCATAGAGTTTATAAAGTTGTCATGAGAAGCTTAAGGGTAAAAAGTTTTGAGGAAAGGTATATGATTTCTTGTCTTGCCTTTTTTTTTGCTGTCATGAAACTGTGTTTCATATGTCACTGTCAGAATAGCTAGAATATTCTAAACATTTTTTTTGGATCTCCAAGAGATAAGGCATTGTGAATAATACTAAATGAGACCTAATCTTGAAAGCTGAGAAGATTAAACTCCTCCCAATTAAGACCCTAATCCATTAAAGCCTTTGAGTACATACTTAATTCAAAGTATGTATGCATTGCCCTATTTAAACATGAGTAATTTATTGTACTTAAAGTTCAGCATGCAGTGAGGAATTTGGCTCCGCTATAGCGAAAGACTGATGAAAATTCATGAGTATTAGTAAGTGATGTCATAGTATGCTGATTTTTTTTTTAATGCTGATGAAAAAATGCGTAATTCTACATCTTTGATACCTAATTTACAAGCCAAATCTTCAACTTCATGCAAAATACTGGGAGTAAAGGAAAAGACTTGAGCCTGGAAATTTTAATTGAAAGCTGTTGGAAACTGCACACATTTTCAGTTTCCGTGCTCCCATTCATCTGTGGAACTGGTGAATTGCCATTTTTATGTGAAATTTCTTTGTAGGGAAGCTTGGTTTGAATTCTGGAGACTGTAAGACTTGTAAGAAAGCAGAATGGTTTCAGTGAAGAGACTTTTCCATAACATTTCTAATTACTTCGATTTTAGAAGTGAGGTATGGAAAGAAGGGAGGAAGAATAGTGGCTGTATCAAGCCATGCTTTGTAGCTGTGGAAGCAAATAAGGGAAAAAAAAGGCGAGTTATTTGCTGCTGGAGCCTCAGATGTACAAGTTGTCATACTTGTCTATCTTCTGTCTCAGTGATTAAGTTCTTAGTTCAGACTGGCTGTATGCTTACTTGACAGAAGAAGGAGAGATGTGTAATCTGATTAAGATTATACAGAAGGACAAAATCATGTAATTTTGTAGTTTTGCGATACCCTGTTTTAGGGCTTTAACACAAAACACTGGCACAGTGTTCCTGATGATGAAACTTGGTTCTGATTACATTGTAGGAGGATGTGAGGAAGTCCCTAGCTTGTCAGGTGGCGTTCCTTTTCTATTTAGGAAACTATAAGTATTTACTGAGAAATTTATTTTTTTCAACTTGTTACAGCATTTTATTGAAAACCCATGAAAACATTTGTTTCTGTCAACAAAACATAAATCTTTTGGCATAGAAATCTGAAATACTGTAATCTGTTTTTTAATTTGCTCTTTTCGTGAATTAGTTTTCTAAGATAGCAATGCTAAAACATTTCCTTAGTGATGATCAAGTGCAGTGTATTTTGAAGGAAGACACGAACATTGTTCAAGAAGCTCATGTATGCATGTTCTTGACACTGGGATCATGATCCTGCTCTTTTTTAAAAAAGTTTTGGAACTGCGATAGTGAATGGGTTTAATTGTTTGTAATCCTCTTTTGTTACACTTGTTTAATAGTCTTATAGTTCTGTAATCTTCTTGTACCGAGAGACCTTGTTGATTGCTGAAAGGGGGTTTATGTGCTGCCATGCCTGCTTCTTGCTTGTATTGGTGCATGTGGAGAGTGAGGAAAAGTGATCCCCCTAGAGACTTCCATTTTTTTTTTTCCCCAAATAAGTTTTCAGCTGGATCACTTACCTGGATTTGTTTGTTCAGGGCTGAACGCTGCTAATGCTGGCATGCAGCAATGCAGGAATATGATGGACATAAGGGAGAATGTTGGGGCAACTATTTTCAGCAGCTAACATCTTCAGTTATGTTAACTGTAGTACTACAGGCTGAGAAACCTCAGAAATTAGTGTTACATCTAACTAGAAAAATAGAAATAATTTATAAATACTACTTAATTCTTTACTACTATATATATATATATATATTACACATTTTTATTCAAGCCCAGAGTTTGGGCTGAACCAGAAATTAATATTGAATTCTATCAAAGTACACTGTCAAATGTTGAAGAGCCTGAAATGTTCATGATTAAGATTAGCTGGAGTCAAATATCTTCAGTCCCTGGTGGGCCTGCATGGTATAGGTTTTCAGCTTTATGCAACCAGAGCATAAAAGCCAATAGTGTGTTTGCAGCTGACCCTTTTTAGTATAATAATATCGTGTTTTTTCTATCAGATCGCTCAGTTAAAGCTAGTGTTCCTTGGTACAGTAATTGGAAAGAAACACTGATGGAACTGAACACATCCACGTTTTATTCAGGTATTTTTTGTGGCTGGTGCCAATTTGCCAAATTGCCCTTTATTCCTTTTCCATGTGCCCCATCCACCTTTCCTTATCTACTACAACTGTTTAGCACTTTTCTTGGCGTAGATGTGTGTTCCTCCATTTTTTTCCCCCCTAAGTGAAAAATCGTTGGTGATGGTCGCTTAATTTTTCTTTTAGTCATATTTCTGCTCCTGTTAATCTAAGTCATTTGGTCTTTCCATAGAGTCAGTAAGTAGAAAGTGGTGGTAGAAAATGACCTGATGCTATAAAAACACTGCCCTGTTTGATTCTATGGTACTGTATACTGTCCCTGTTCTGTATTTCAAATGTAAATACTTTTCTGCTTCTCTCTAGAACTTCCGTTGCAGGGGATAAGTAGCGAGTTTCAAACTGGAACTAAAGTGCTGACTGTAGCACATATACCTCTGCTATATTGACATTCTTTCTGGAGTATGACTCTCTTAAAAAGGCTTTGTAGTATGTTGTCACGTAGTTTATGAGACTTTTTGCTACCAAAACACGTTGGTTATTGACCTCTCAACTTACAGTGAAGGTCTAGATGAGCCAGATTTTGATGTTTTTCAGTATTGGATACTAATGAAGTTTATGCCCTCGGTTAGTAACGGCTGTCCTCTCAATAGTGTCTGTTCAGATGCTGCTAAGTGCCTTCCTTTCTTAATGTGATAGAGTACCAGTATGGGTGAAATTAATCTTGGTTAGTCAGGTAGTTAAAAAGTACAGAACTTCCTGAAGTAGGCTTCTCGTTATTTATGAGTATTACTTCTCATTTTTTTTTCTTCACAACTTCTGAACACATTAACAAGTTTGCCTGAACTTCAGTTCTGCTTGGTTAGTGTACTGGAAGTATATTACTAGAAAAATGCAAAACATACAGGTCTGTGTATCTAAATGGCACAGTGTTAAAAGTGTTACATCTGTGAAATTTTTTCAAATATTGTTTTTATTTTGTATAGGGTGCATGTTTATTATTTTAAGTATATACTATAAATTATTGCAGTCCTGTAAATGCTCTGGAGTGAATACTGTTAATGTATGCTATGGTTGTGTAGAGGGAATCCAGTTGCCTTTGTAGCCACTTTCAAGGTTCTTAATAGGCTAAATGAGAAAGAGGAAGGGGGGAAAAAACCCCACCACAGGAAACAGAGTAGTACTTTCCTGTTTCTAGCTGTGTTAGACTTTTAAACTTTTTTGCTATGGTTCAGCTGTTAAAACAGAAATGGAAAACTGAAAAAAGAGCTTGAAACTACAATGTGGTTGAAATTTCTGCCTTAAGTAATTTAGCATTGTTTGGTTTGAACCGGAGTTACTACAAGGCTTTGTTTGACTTGTGAAAAATATGCATGAGTCACTTTCTCATGGCTTGTTTTTAATAACAGACTTTGTTTTCCTTAATTTAAATAGTTGGCATATTTACATGTAGGACTTTAGTAAAGCCAAGAACTTTTTATACCCGGGATGAGCGCTCAGAGAGCAGTTGCTGGAAAGGCTATAATGAAAAGCTAGAAGTTTGCCTCCCATGGATCTTTTTTTACGGGAGGTGCTGACTGTTAGACGGAGTTCAATTATGAAGTATGACTGTGTCTGACTTCTGTGTGGATGAAGCTGATGTAAGATGGCCTGACAATGCAGGATTAAACAAAATGCATTACCTTAACGCGCCAGAATAGAATTCCGACATAAAAATGAAACTCAGTTTCCTGAAGTCATCTAAGAAATAAAGGTGGTGTGGTGTTTTTTTTTTTTTTTTAGGAGGGAGTGGGAGAGGTTTGCAAAGCATTAGAAATTCTTATGTGAGTTAAATAAAGGAATGTGTTTTCTTGGGGCCATACAAAGAAAATAAATACCTTCAGGATATCTTATAAATGAATTTTTACTGTACTTTTCCTGTTTTCTAGTTTGTAGGTGAGTTTACACTGGATTCTAGCTAACTTCAGGTTGAAATCGGGTTATTGGAAGTAGACCGATTTTTGCTCTGGGGGTCTCCTTTCCACTCAAGGGGAGGAATTGCAGAATTGGTGGCATAAAGCAGGCTTGAAAGAAGACATAATTCATCGTTGGTAGACTGATAGTTGGAGGGGAAGGAAAAAGATGAGATTATGTTCACATAGTCTTTGTATGTCCTAGACATGCTTGATTTCTCTTGATTTGTTACTCTTAGAAAAATATAATCCCTATTGTAAAATGTTTGAACATGGCAGGTTAACATTATAAGGCTTTGATGGCACAACTTGGATCTGAGCTTTTAGCTTCTTGGATCTATACTTTGCCAGCTGACAGCTGAACTGTTTATTTTAGCAGGGCAGAGGAAGGGGACTACTGCCAAGCTGAGTCACAACACTTGTAAAAAGCTTTTAGAAAAACTGGCAGGATAGGGTTCTGGTAATCCTTAGTTCCTCTGCATACTCAAAAACTAATTTCGCTTCTTGGTCAATTCTTACATTCTTAGCTGAGGCAAATCCAATGGCTGTTAGGGTTTTGATTTGTTTTTTTTCTTTCCCAAATCTCTGTGTGTGTGCGTTTAAAGGGGTGGTAAGGAGTAGTTACTATAAGAAGGATCCAATACCTGTGAGCCTACAATACTGAGGAACTTAGTGCTTAAAAATGTTACTGTTTCTCCCACTTGTCTATATTTTAGATGCTTGGTTCTTAGACTGTTCCCTCTTCTTTCCCCTGCCTTGCAAACCTTGTCAGAGTTTGCAGGCTTCACTTATAGCTGTAGTCTTTCATATTTCCTTTTTGTGAATGAGTAAACAGCAGTTTTGCAGAATATTTTAATTTGTCCTATCTTATTGTGTATTCCAGCTACTACTCCATGGTTTGAGTCTTACAGAGAGTGCTTTCTTCAATCCATGCCTGCGTCAGATCATGAATTCTTAAACCACTATGTTGCTTGTATCCTTTGAGTGTTACAGACCTCTCTAGCAAAGGCTGTTACAGATGGCTGCAGGAACATAGTGTAGGAGACTGAAATTTTGCAATAATTGTTTTTGTCATTATGATTTCAAATATCTTTTTTTAGTATGTCTGCGTATTAATTTTGTAAGGGGGTCAGGGTTTGGTTAGGGCAATTTCTTTTTTAATTGCACTTTGTGTCAAACTGAACTCTAAGCTAATACCTGTAAACTAAGCTTTCTCATCCTTTCTGCTGTAGCTCTTACTGTGATCTGTTGACTGTCCCTTATATACAACAGAGGCTTGAGTGTTTGGGATGCACCTGCTGCTTTTTATAGTGTTTTCTAGCAGATGGAGGGGGGGAGGTTGATGAGGGTATTTTGGAAAAGTGGTGAACTTTTGAGTTATTTGGGACAAAAAGAAGTCTGGAAAGATGCCTAAATGCTTTCACTTTTTTTTAACCTAAAACTTAGGCTTGATTTGCTTGTGTACAGGGAAAATAAAAATATTCACTGTTTCATGATGTAGCTGGCATTTAGCTTTACAAGAATTATAATGCTGCAGGTTTCATAACACCTACTCTGTTCTTAACTCTTTACTGTACTTTATCATTACAGTATGGTGGAACAGGTATGTTAGTAGCCATTAGAGAGAACCGTTTGTGCAGAATTAGTTTGGCGAGATATTGATTCTGGCCTTTGACTTCTAAATTTTAGTAACATTTAAACTACGGCTTGTTTTCTGGCTTCTCTGAATTAATGTCTTTGATTTGGTGAATAGATGTAGCAGAGCAGGGTGTTCCTTATTAATGAGTTGCATTGTAGTAAAGATCTGAACACTTCTGCTTTTTACGCAGATGTTGCTGTGTTTACGAATGCTGGCTGTTACTGTTTCTCAGGTGAAATCTTAAGGAAGTCCCAACTTTTCTTGGAAGTCAAAAACTAAAGTACACTGGGGGTGAATTTCAGGTATATGTTTCATACTGTTAGCTATTGCATATCAGCTTAAATTTGGATTCAGTGTCAGAATTGGAGCAAACTCCTGTTTCTTCTCATGTTACAGATGTTAGTTAACTGACCATTTAGTGTGTTTTGTTGATATTAAGGCCAAATTCTAATTTCACATACTTTTGTGGTAGTGTGTTTTACAGGCTTAAGTATTGTATTAATCTATTTTATTTTATACACTTCTTATTTTATTACATGATCAGTGGTTGTTCCTGAGTTCTTCTGGGAAATGTCCTTAACGTGAATATAGGTATGCTTGTAGTTTCTTCTAGTGAACCAGAGCCTGTGGAGCAATTTCTGAAGCTGTCTCAAGAACAACATCGAATTCAGCATAGTACTGAATACTTATATCCCAAGTGGTTTATACCAAACACACTCAAATACTATGTGTTACTGCATGATGTAAGCACAGGAGAAGAACAAAGGTGGGTCTTCTGCCTTCAATGGACTTAGATGAACTCTTTGACTGAAATGTTTGTGTTTATAAATTCTGTTGGGATTAGATACGTAACAGGATCCATTAACAAGCATGCTTTTGTCAAGGTAGATATCCTTAAGTATTATTTTTAGATCTGCTTCTTGTGTTCATATAAAATGAAAAGAATCAGTCCTAGTTTCTTGAGGTAGATGCTGTCTGTGCTGACTTGCTGAACTAATACTCAAAGATTCTCAGTTTTACTCTTGCATAAAGAACTGCTTTAAAAATAGGAGAATTGTCCTTTTAATTCCTATGGGTAATAGTCTAAAATAGCTTGTTGCAGTGCACACTTAGAATAGAATGATTTGATATCAAGACAGGGTAAATGTTGTTGTATTTCTTTCAGAGCTGACTCCATTTATGAAGAGATGAAGCAGAGGTATGGAACTCAGGGTTGCTATTTACTGAAAATAAACTCTCGGGTGTCTAATAGAGGAACAGATGAACAGATACCAGATCCTTGGAGTCAGTACCTTCAGAAAAACACTATCCAGAACCAGGTATTATACTATACTAAAATCAATTTATAAGGTTGTCTTGGGTCAGGACCACCACCACGTGGTCGCGACCACCCCAGCCCCCCCTTTCCCCCTCCCCTCCCGGTAAGATGGGAAAGGGTAGGAGAAAAGAAAAAAAAATGGAACCTCGTGAGTTGAGATAACAACAGATTTTTAATAACACCACACAAGGAAAACAAAAGGAAAGAGAATATAACAATAAGACAAGGTATAAAATACAATGGAAACACTGATACAATGAACATCTCACCACTCGGAGTCTCACAAAACCAACCACTCTGTCCCCCCCCCAAGACCCGGGCATGACGTCAGCATGGTATCGAATATCCCTTTGGCTACCCACCTCCCAGCTTCTGTGAGGAATTAACTCTATCCCAGCTGGACCCAGGACAAAGGTGCATATGAAAGCCCATTTGAGTTATGTTTTGCCTTAGTAGTATTAGTGTGGCCAGCAGGTTGAGAGAGGTGATTCTGTCCCCCTGCTCAGCTCTAGTTAGACCCTACCTGGAGTACTGCATCCAGCTCTGGGGACCCCAGCATAGGAGGGAGGTGGACCTGGTGGAGTGAGTCCAGAGGACTGCCATGAAAATGCTCAGAGGGCTGGAGCACCTCTCCTATGAGAACAGGCTGAGAGAGTTGGGGGTGTTCAGCCTGGAGAAGAGAAGACTCCAGGGAGACCTTAGAGCACCTGTCTGGTACCTGAAGGGGGCCTACAGGAAAGATGGGGAGACGCTCTTTATCAGGGATTGTAGCAATAGGATGAGGGGTAACAGTTTTAAGCTGAAAGAGGACAGATTTAGATTAGATATTAGGAAGAAATTTTTTTACTGTGAGGTACTGGAACAGGTTGCCCAGAGAGGTTGTGGGTGCCCCATCCCTGGAGGTGTTCAAGGCCTGGCTGGATGAGGCTTTGAGCAACGTGGGCTAGCGGGGGGTGTCCCTGCCCATGGCAGGGCGGTTTGGAGCTAGATGATCTTTAAGGTCCCTTCCAACCCAAACCATTCTATGGTTATGTATGTGTTTCTACAGAATGGGCTAATAGTTACTCGAGATGCTTCTAGGGTAGCTATGACTTATTTTGAGGGCATAAGGTGAGTCCTCTCTCAAAGAACTGTCCTCTATACTACTTAAATTGACAGTAAGGAGCACTGAAATGCTAGACTCTCTGAAACAGACTGGCAGGAGCACCAAAATAATAGACCTGTGCTTTATTCACTGACAAGAGCAAGTAACATCAGAAGTGTCCCATTGATAGTAACTGTCTACCTTCATTTTGATTAATTTTCTTCACTCTTAAAAGTTTGGATTTTTTCCTGGTCTTCTCTACTTCATGAAACTGTGGGTGTTTTATTTTGTAGGGGTATGTGTGGTTTTTCTGGTAACTTCTTGCAGTCCAGTCTGGTCTGTCATCTGCTAGGATAGCAAATGATAGTGTGTATTAGCTTGGAGTCATTAGTTCAGTTTGCCATTAATGTCTGTGTTTTTGGCTTCAGGACCAAAAATACGCCTTGAGTTTGCTTTTGACTGACTTGCAGTTTTAACTGCGTCTGATTAAAAGGCTGGTTTGTGGAATCATAGTTCTGTAACAAATCTAGCTGGCACTGGAAAGTCAAAACATACTGTGTTCTGTAAGCTAAGAGGACCAGTAAGTGGTGTTCTATCATAAACTAATTAGATCTTTTTTTTTTTGGGTCTCATGTCAGCTGTCTAACATAAGGTTTGTTTTTGTATGAGCTTGTTCGGGAATTGAGGTAGTGTGTTTTCACTGCTGTAGGCTTTGCTGTATAGGAGTTGGAGTTGCTTCTGACAGTAAAGCTATGTGAGCAAACCAGAATATACTTGTTTCTTTTTTTTGTTGAATATAATTTTTATCTTTACAATAGGACAGGTTCCTAAAACCTCACAAACTACTTAAGAAATTAATATATACAAACAAACATGTTTTCTTAATTCAGTTAACTATTATTAAATTTAACAACTAAATACTGTTGTTTGACTTTTGTCTGTGTGGTCTGGTATTCTTAAAATTCTGACTTTCCCTCTTTTTTTTCTAGCAGGATTGTTACGAAGATGGTCCTTATACTGTCTTTTCAAACAAGAATACTGATCACTTGATATCAGATGGCTTAGACAGTGAAATTAAAGGTATTTTTTTAACTTCTATTAAAACATTGATGTGATAGCATTTGTACAGCTGTCTCATGTCTTGGACAGTAATGACCTGAGTGATTTGTTAGGGAGTTCAAAGTAGTAGTTTTCTACATCCTCGAAGATAATGTAACCTGGTGTCCACAAAGAAAAACATTGTGGTGCTGATCTGCTGGGTTGTTGGTAATTGGTAGATATATCTTTAATGAGATGGCTATTGATATATTGGGTTCATCTTTTATAAGATAAAGCATGTTGTCTCTAAACTCTGACAATTAATGAGTAACATAGGATTAAGTGGTTAATTTTCATCAATCCCGATTAGCGTGCTCTGATGTAGCTTAGAAGCTGAGTTGGGTTTTTTTGTCCTTGTTTTTGATTTTTAAATCTGGAAATGACCGAGTAGCGACTTAGAAAGTAAGTTGTCTGGAAGAACTTGCAATTATGCTTGTGGATGGCAGAGGACAGCAAATGAAACAGAGTGCTAACTAATGCATGGCCTTAAAAAAATTTTTTTAAGGCAGCTGTGTGGGATTCAGATGAGAAACATCACTAAACAGGGAAGAAGTGGAGGTACCCCACGCTGTCTGGCCTGACTCAGCCTAGATCCTTCAGACCTAATTTGAAAGGCACAGGGAGACCTAGCAGATGTAGGAGATCCTGTAGTTGCCTAAAAAAAGAGCTTTTGAGGGCCTTACAGCCTGGATGTAGTCTTTAAGCTGCTACTTGAACTTTACATACCCAGCTTTACATTTCATTAGTAAAATCCATTAAGGAGTTGCTTTCATAGCTCAGCTTTGCTCAGTGCTAGTTAGGGCCAGATAAAACAAGCTGATTTTATTATACAGAAAGGAAATAATAAATAAGGGAACTATTTGAGCCTTAATGTGAAACAATATCTCAGTCTAGTTTGGCTACCTAGATGCAGTAGTGGTCAGCAGGTTGTTTTGTGTCGTGATTGCTCAGAAGGGCATGGAAAATTAGGTGGGTTTTTTTTTTTAGCCTTAGAAACAGAAAAGAGTGAATGGATCCAATGGAGCTGTTGTAATAATTGCTGCATTTCCAACTTTTCAGAAATGTTTTACTTTGATTTTAAATTTTTCATAGTTTTCCTTCAATGTTGTTATTTTTGGTACTAGGCACCATACTTGAGGATTCTTTACACTGTAGTTGAGAGCCAAAAACATACATACTTAGCCATGTTGTAGTTCCTGAGAATTCCCTGAGCTTTCTGAAGAATTTCAGGAGTGATGTAATAACTTGAGCAGACAACAGCAGAGCACTACCCAGCATTGATCTGTGGTGGAGAATAACTGGTGAATAGGTTTGCTTAAAAGAGTTCTGAGTAAGGAAAACTTTAAAGTAGGTTAATAAAAATGACGTCTAATACCAAAAATGTCTAAATTTGTATTTACTGATATTTTTGTTTCAATCTTTCAATAGATGGCCTGTCAAATAACTTTAAGACTCACCCACTTCAACTGGATCATCCCAGTGGCAGTTTGGATAGCACGGATTACATGAAGGCTACTGCATCATTGCAAGACGCAAAGAAATCAAATTCTGGAACGCCTCATGGTGCTTGTTTAACACTCACAGATCACGATCGAATTAGACAGTTCATACAGGAATTCACATTTAGGGGACTTTTGCCACATATAGAGAAGACAATTCGGCAACTTAATGATCAGGTCAGTTTATTTTTAAAAACACTGTGCTATTATAAGAAAAAACAGTTGGGGCATAAATCCAGTTATCCAAAAATCTGTTTTGAAATTATTACTTCCTTCTGCATCTAATGAGTCGATGATCTTCCTGGAAAGTGTGAGTAAATTTAAGAGAAATAGCTGAAGTTATCAATTTTGTTAAATTTGTCTTTTTAAAAATAAAACAAAAAACAGAAAATTGTATCAACAGAGCTTCAGTGCAAGGTGGCTTCTTGGTGAAAGCCTGTCTGAACTGTTATCAGGGATATCTGTCCTTGCTCCTAAAACACTAATATTTTGTGCTTCTGGATGATTCTGGCACAGGGAACAAAATGTACCTTTTGTTTTTCAAGATGAGGATGCACAACTAAAGTTAAGAAATGTATTTTCATCCATAATTGTCTGCAAAAAAGCTGCATACTTCAATTGCTACTGCTTGACTGGGGGAGAAATGCATGGGCTCCCTAAATCACACAATTTTGTTTTGATCTCGGCGGTTTTTGCAGCTGAATGTTATTTTCTCACAATCTAGGATATTTTGGAAGTGTTGAGGGTTAATATTATGCCTATGTTGGGTCAAGGATGTACATTAAAGTTATTTCCATCACAGTGAGGGCCTTTCTTTTATGAGTGTTTCACTCTTATATGGTCTTAAACAGCTGGAGAGATGGATTGACTTACATTAGTACAATCAAATTACTCTATTTAACATTAGACTTGGACCCAAATATCAATCTGTCATCTGAACTCTGTATTTTGATTGAATTGTCCATTCAGGGTATAGTTTTAAGTATGAGGGGTTTTGACACTGAGTATCAGTGCTCTCTCCCTGAATTGAGTTTTTTTAGGAGTTTGTATAGGCTGACCATGTCTGGATACATAAAGTGTAGCAAACAGCCTTACCATTAGGAATGTATAGTACCTTCCTAGTAGTGGTAAGAAAAGCATGATGTTACAGTTTTAAAAATTATCTTTAAAAAGAGATGTAGTTTGCCTTAGATCTGGGGAATGGTAATTCCCTGTGGAAGATTCCTTATTAGTGTAAATTACCTAAGAGAATAAAGTTGTGTAACCTTGCTTGCAGGTATGACTAGTACCCTTGATGCTTGAAATCAGTGTTTGCACTGTGGTGATGCTTTATGTGGGTGATGATGAGGAGGATGTTCTCTCTGGAAGTATATGCTGAGTTTAGATTTTTAGGTTGGACTAACACCAATAGTGAACCTCACAATAGTGAACCTCAGCTGTCTGAAGTAGGATAAATGAGTTGCAGCTTCTCTCTCAGTGTCGGTGATTCATTCTAAAGGAGTGTGCTTGTGGTTATTTTATTGTTTTTATTTCTAGTTAATGGAAAAAACAATTTAGGAAGCCTTAATGAAGCTTGGGTTTTTATATTAGTTTAACTTACATTAGTATATCTCTTGCAATGTAATGCTCTAATTTAGTGTCTTTTTGCAGTTAATATCCAGGAAAGGCTTGAGTCGATCACTATTTTCCGCTACAAAAAAATGGTTTAGCGGCAGCAAGGTTCCAGAGAAAAGCATAAATGAGCTGAAGAATACTTCTGGTTTGCTGTAAGTAATTTCAGTCCTTACCTTTAGATCTAAAATGAGAATGTACCTCTTTTTGGGGGGTAAGGGGAGGGAAAGCCTTATTTGATGGTGTTCTGCAGAGTGAACTAAGTCAGCAGTAGTGTAAAAGACCTTAATTGGATAAATCATGAAAAATATAAAGTACCAGAACTTTAAACAGTTTCTTTCATCCTCTTTTTGAGTCATCTTCCTGCTAGATTTAGAGTGAAGCTTTCTAAGTTACAAAGAATTGACCTTTTTAACAGTAGTAGTAATGAAAAGAAGCTCTGGTCTGCAGATTTTTTAAATTAGTACAAGCTTCTTCTTTTCTTATTTAAGTCAGACCCCATGTATAGGTGTTTTTGTTGATGTAACTAGGTAACTTACAGTGGTTGAGTATTAAGTATGTTGCTTTTGCAAGTGCATTTGAGAGCTAAATTAAGGAGAATTTTATACTTTTTGCACCTGCATTTTACACTAAACCAGGTTTTAAATTTTACCAGAATATTCATTCTTTATGCTTTGTAATTTCCCTTGATGAATGAACATGTATAATCATAAAAAGCACTCTCTTCAACTGTCTTATCTTAACCACAGAGGTCTAAATAGTTCTTGACTATTAGCCAATGTCCCTGACACTTATGTACTACAGCTTTAAGTTCATATGTTGAGTTGTCTTTGGATCCATAATCAAAATATTGTTAATTTCAGCTTTTTTATTGAATTCGTAAGCATGGTTTGCTTCCTACAAAGTTTGACTAACAAGCGTTTGTGAAAATGTATTTGATCTTCACTGAAGTGATTAATATAGATTTAACTAATCAAAAGTTAGACTGATGCTTGCAGAAGACAAGGAACTTTCCCAGTGTTTTGTGCATAAGGCATTGTTTTTTAGTGGGAAGAGAAATGGGGAGACAGGCTGAAAGAGTTGGGATTGTTCAGCCTGGAGAAGAGAAGGCTCCAGGGAGACATTATAACAGCCTCCCAGTACCTGAAGGGTGCTACAGGAGAGATGGGGAGGCACTCTATATCAGGAAGTGTAGTGAGAGGACAAGGGGTAACGGGTATAAGCTAAAAGAGGGTAAATTTGGACTAGGCGTTAGGAAGAAATTTTTTACTGTGAGGGTGACGAGACATTGGAACACGTTGCCCAGGGAGGTTGTGGATGCCCCATCCCTGGAGGTGTTCAAGGCCAGGCTGGATGATGCTTTGAGCAACCTGGGCTAGTGGAGGGTGTCATGCCCATGGCTGGGGGATTGGAACTTGATGATCTTCAAGGTCCTTTCCAACCCAAACCATTCTGTGATTCTATGATTCTATGAAATGACTACAGCAAGGTGAACAAAGTTGTGGTTTTTTTCCTTCACATACAGCTCTGTTTAGCTCTAACAGTTAATCTTACTGAGCAGTTTCGGTGATAGCTGCATACTTTTTTTTGGTATTTCTTGGCTAAGAGGAGTGCTTGCTTTGAATGTTAGTAGAACAGTGAATCTTGTTAATCAGAAAGGAGGGTGTGAAACTAAGTCACGTGGCAGAAAGGAAGCAGCTTCACTTGTCTTAGCTGTTTTTATGGGTAAGGCTGAAGCGATGCAGTTTTTGTTCCTACTTTTTGAATAGAAATTAAGATGAGAGGGGAAGACTTTATGGAGCATGTCTTGCTCTTTATTAGAAATATGACTTTGAATTTAAATATTTGTATTTATAGGTATCCACCAGAAGCACCAGAGCTTCAAATCCGGAAAATGGCCGACTTGTGCTTTTTGGTGCAGCACTATGAACTTGCATATAGCTGTTACCATACAGCAAAGAAAGACTTCTTAAATGATCAGGCAATGCTTTATGCAGCTGGAGCACTGGTTGGTACTTCACATAACATAAACATTCTTTGAACTTTTCCTAATAATCTCTAATATTTGTCTGAGGGCAACAAAATGCAATCTCTTCCCTCTATGTCCACATTTGCAAGGGTCTTGCCAAATTTGCTGCATATCTTTAACAAATCCTAAAGTGTTCTCAAATCTATTGGCTGCTGTTTTATGAAGGGCATCAAGATCTGAATAAAAGGTGAAGATTTAATTCTTAATGTGAAATATGGGAAGGAGAATACCTAGAATGCAGCTTGGATCTTTAAACTTGTAGTCTGATAACTTAAACAGGTGTGAAATAATTTTATAGTATCTCTTTTTGGGCTTTGGCGAAACACTTATTTGCTAGGAAGTCAAGACCGTCACTATAAACACGGTATTGTACTATTGTTTTGTTAAGACTCTTGAGGGATATAGTTTGAGTATGTCACTGCTGAACTTCACTGTGAACACATAATCATTAATTTCTCTTCAGAATTAATGTATATGTGAATAAAATAATTTTCAGTAAGATCAATGGGAACACTGGGGAAAAATACACTATATTTTGTGGACTTTAGTCTGGTTAACTTGATTAAATTTGAAACTTTGTGGAGCTATGGAAGCATTCTTGTACACTGTCCCGTCTTGATGTAAAACCTTTACATAAATGTGTGTTTTTGCAGTACAAACAGTTCTTCTGCATTTGGATATTCTGAAAAGTTATCTTAATTTCTTAGTGATTGGTTTGTAGAGGTTTTTTCAACCTACAAGTCTTAGTAAGTAAAGACTTACTGCAGAAAAACTTTGCTATCCTGTCTTCACCCCATAAGGAAGGAAGTAAAATTTCAGAGTGCATGTTTACTAGAGTTTCCTTGGAAGCTAACTTCATCTAAGCAAAATTCAGGAAACAGTCCTTAGCTTAAAATAGATGGTAGTGGTACTTTATCAGAAAGATTGTTCCTGCAATAAGAAATTATCTCTTGGACTTGTAAAGCGGTACTGAATCAATGCTTCTGCATATTGTTGGGGTACCATCAGCTGAAAACACTTCTCTGAGTGTGTATAACTTTCTTGCTGCTGTCTGATTAATTACAAGCAGAGCCATTAATAGGCTATTTTATTAAACCTTGTATCAGTTATTGTGTTGGGTGTACTTTTATATGCTAGTAACCAACTAGATGAAGATCTTGAACTAGTAGCTGTTGAAATGTGTTCCTCAGCATTTTGAGGTTTACAGTTTGTTGAAAAAAACTATGGTGACAGTGAGGAATTTCTCTTGTAGGAAATGGCAGCAGTATCGGCTTTTCTTCAGCCTGGAGCTCCTAGACCATATCCTGCTCATTATATGGAAACAGCAATTCAGACCTATCGAGATATCTGCAAGTATGTTGTTTACTTTTGTACTGATCCAATGAAAGTTGAAAGACCTGGTGGCTTAACTTTCTTCCACTGCACAGTGATGGTGCCAGATGACTAAAAGATCACACATGGTAACTTTTTAAAGACTAAGATGTGATAGTTGATCTAGGATAACATGGAAGGGGATCTGTGAGTGCTTATTAAACGTGGGTATTGGATTTACCTGATAAGATTTTGGTAGTGGGGAGCCTGCAGGATTGGCTTCTGCAAGAAGACAGCACAAGCTGCCCCAATGTTGGACAGAACCCGTTTTCACCCCACTTCAAAATGGACCTGCTGGTGCCCAAGGCTGAGCCTCTCAGCAGTGCTTGTGCTGCCTCTGTGATAACACACTTAAAGGTTAAAATTGCTGTGCAGCAGCTTTGAGAGAGGAGTGAGAAAATGAGAGAAACAGCCCTGCAGACACCAAGGTCAGTGGGGGGGGCGAGGTGCTTACTTGCAGTCCATGGAGAAGATCATGGTGAAGCAGGTTGTCTCTGAGGTCCACAGTGGAGCGGGGCTCCACACTGCAGCCTGTGGAGGACACAGTGCCAGAGCAGGGGGATGTGGCCTGAAGGAAGCTGCAGCCTGTGGAGAGCCTATGCCAGAGCAGGTTCCTGTCAGGGGCTGTGACCCATGGGGAATTCACACTGGAAGTCAGTTCCTTGAAAGACTGTGCCCTGTGGAAAGGACCCATGCTGGAGCAATTCAAGAAGAGCTGCATCTAGTGGGAGGGACCCCATGCTGGAGCAGGGGGAGGAGTGAGGAGGAAGGAGTGGCAGAGATGAAATGTTATGAGATGACCACAGCTCCTTTTCCCTATCCCCCTGCCCTGTTTGAGTGGAGGAGGGGGTAAAAGAGTTGGGAGTGAAGTTGAGCTGGGGAAGGAGGAGTCGGGAGAAGGTGTTTTAGTTTTGTTTTTATTTGTCACTATCCTATTGTTATTAATTGGCAATAAATTAATTTAATCTTCCTCAAGCCAGGTCTGTTTTGCCTATAACTGTAATTGGCGAGTGATCTCCCTGTCTTTATCTCAGCACGTGAGGTTTTTAATTTGACTTTCTCCTTTGTCTTGCTGAGGAGGGGCTGCGATAGAGCAGCTTGGTGAGCACCTGGTACCCACCAAGATTAACTCAGCACAACCTGTTTCTGGCTGTTGGACTTCTCATTTATCAGTTCATTTAGTTGGTTGGATCACTTTACTTGGTATTTTTATACACACAATACTATCCTCAAAAGTATTCTCTAGCTTTGACTTTTGAAAAGCTGCTGTTATAGCAGGATAAGACGCTTAATGTGTCAGTCTGTAGGTGGTTGTTTTGCAGGGGATGACCTTTCATATTTTTCTTTAAAGGGACAAACAACAGAACATCAGTCTGATGTGATGTGGAGAAAATTTGTCAGAAAAGTTTTCCATGGTTTATTTTGATAAATATTTATTAATACACTTATGTTTTTGCTTTAGGAACATGGTTCTGGCTGAACGCTGTGTGCTGCTTAGTGCTGAAATCTTAAAAAGTCAAAGCAAATATTCAGAGGCAGCAGCTCTTCTGATTCGTTTAACCAGTGAGGTAAAACACTTAGTAGCTTTTTCCACTCTTGTCCTCCCTGTTTGTTTACTTACCCAAGCACTTCTAGCTTGCACTCTAATTCTTGTCCTATGATATTTGCTAGCCAAAGGTAGCAAGTATAAAGCGTGAATTGAAGAAAACTGTTTACACTGCAAGTAAAGAAACTAGCAGTGTTATTTGTTTTCTTCCTGGTCAAGTGACTTGCTTGACTTCTTTAAACATGCTAAGTGTGCATTTGTTATCTTTGGCTTTATAATTAATTTTTCTTTGACATCTACTTAGCTCTTGTATGGCATATTTTCAGTTTAAGAACTCATGGGTTAAAAGTGGCATGACTTGCCACAGCTGTAATGGATACTATCCCACATATAATCAGAAGTTATTACTGTAGCTCAGTTGCTATGAGTCATTAGAATCTTACTGTGTAAGTGAAAGCTAGTCTGAACACTTCTGTAGTATTAATTGGTGGAAATTAAACATGGAATTAGCTTCTAACAGGCCAGAAAGGATCTTGCTTGAAAAAGAGTGAAACAAATGTAATACCAATAGTAGTATAGCATCTTCTATATAGCTTGGAGGAAGGTCTAACTGGCAGTTAGTTCTGGCTTTGTGGCCAGCTGTACCAAATGTGATGCTTCTGAGACTTTTCCTAGGGCAAATCAAGCATGAAATAAATGTGCTTGGTTCTGCAAGTTTCTCTCTTTAGCGTTTTGTAGATTAATTTTTGCCCTTTCAGCTTAAACATGCTACCAAAATTTATGTGACCCCTGTAAGTTATTTAAGCAAGGAATTAAAATAGTACTGGCTCTGCATAATCATTTTGACTTAAAGTTATAGGTAGTATGCTTGTAATGCCTTTTGTCAGTTGCAAGGAAAATCTTTGTAGTATACTATATAGGTGTCTCAGTGTATTTGTAGTCCAGACCCATACTTAAACATCACCAGTAACATGGAGTTCTGTTTTGGTAAAATCAGGTAAATTCTGGTCAGATTGGTTGAAGTGACATAGCTGTGTCTTGGCATAACAAGAGAGGGGAGTAATAAATAAGAAATTGTACACTATCAAGAAATCGTTCTTGTGATACAAATTCACTATTTGTTTCTAGTCTTACTATCTGAAGGGAGAGGGAGGGGAGAAGGTAGCAGAGTGCTTCAGGGTAAGTGTTAGAAGCTGTAGCCTGAATAACTGGAAAAAGCAGCAAATATTTATATGCCACTCATACTGAAATAGGTTGATATATGAATCTCTCCACTCAAAAAAAAAAACCAAACAGTGTGTTTGGTATTGAACACTATACCTATAACAAAGTGAAAAATAGTTTGTCTTATTTTTTTATATGTTCATATAATGTTTGTATATTAAAGAAATTTTGACTTCACAGCATTATTACAGCTTGCTTGTCCTGTTACAACAAGGCCACTATTGTCTTTATATATATAAAATATATATACTATCTGAGGCTAATTCTTGTTTTTGCTTCTAAATAGGATTCAGATCTTCGCAGTGCACTTCTGTTGGAGCAGGCAGCCCATTGCTTTATAAACATGAAAAGTCCCATGGTTAGAAAGTTTGCATTTCATATGATATTGGCTGGCCATAGGTTTAGTAAAGCAGGCCAGGTAAGTAGTATCTTTCTGCATGGAAAACATGCCTCTATTTTGATACTCTGAAAAGCATATTAAGTGTGTCATTAGTCTGGAAAAAGATGCTTGGCTTCTGATGCTTTTTGTATTAGTCAGAAGTATTTGGCTCTGTGATCTTCTGAAAGTGCTGTCTGCATTGATCAGCATTGTCTTCTACTTTTGTATTTGAAGTAACACTGAAGATCACCAACTTGAAACTTCAGTGATGTGTGTTTTTATTTCTGGGTCTCAATTTTATACACAGTGAAATAGGAGGCACTTTATATAGAGAAAGGAGTGTTTTTACTCTTGAGATAGGAGTGAGTTGCAGGAGCTAGGGATTTGTTAAACTCTAAATTTGTTAGAATAATAGCAAAATTTGGATACCTGTTTTTCCCAGTTGTTTAACCACATGCTTTTTAGTGGAGGTGCAGGTGTAAGTACGATTACTACAAGATAAATAAAAGCATCTTTTTATGGCTGCTTACACTTAACTACAATTAAACCAATACAAGTCACATTATTTTTACTCCATTCACATTCCTGTGCAAGCAGCTCTAACTCTGTGGTAAGTAAACTCGGAGTTTGTTGGATATAACTTGTGTGCTTTATTTCTGCCCAGTTGTGGGCTTGATTCCTGCTAAGTTTAACCACCGGAGTTCAGTTACAGGGCTATCCCTGAACACAGTCGGTTTCAGTTTACTGATAAGCTGCAAGCCTGTGATAGAAATAGATTTGTAATGCAAATCATTAATACAGGAGAACCCAAGCATCAGAATTTTGTTTGAAATAAAACCCTGTAGTCTGGGGGGAGTGTTTTCTGAGTC
Source organism: Pterocles orientalis (assembly GCA_011057875.1). Taxonomy (NCBI): domain Eukaryota; kingdom Metazoa; phylum Chordata; class Aves; order Pterocliformes; family Pteroclidae; genus Pterocles; species Pterocles orientalis. Next base: position 656,399 of record WKFP01015557.1, on the reverse strand, counting down.
TACTCAGTCTCGTTTTTTATCATCCTGGTGGGGACCAAAGAATGCATTGTTTTGCTCTTGGCTTCTGTATTTAAAATCACAGATGTGGAGAATAGTAAGAGTATTCTCTTCCCCTTGATTCTCTTCATGCAGGAGTTAGTACAACACATTACTGACAGGGAGCTATTGATCAGAGGTTTTTTATTTATTCTTATTCCTTTGCCTGGAAAACTGCATACTTTTGTAAAGCTGTGACTTCGTCTTCATGTAGCAGTACTCTCGTTATTTGTGTCTAATTCTTGTAGGGATTCTGGTTTCCAAGGTATGCTTTTTTTCAGTGTTACAGTAAATATAGGTTATTGTTTTTTCCCTGTATCTTTAGAGGCACTAAAATATTAAATACTACTGAACAGAATTCAGCCAGGCTGCTCAGCTGCATACTTTAATACCGTATTTTAAAGTGTCCGTAGTATCTGTTGATGTTAAGGATTTACTGCTTTTACTATCATCACTGTACCAATTTGAACCCATCTTAGATTTTTCCCATTACTGCTGTAAATAAGGGAATGCTCTTCCCTTTTTTTAGAAGCTGAGACTTGCTTCTACAGTGATTGCCTATGCAGACATTCAATACCTAGGCTTGAGACTGAATGCCCAGGTCCTGATGTATGTACAGGAAAGGAACTCTGGAGCTGATTAGTCCGGGCAGAGCATCTATCTCCCAATGGCTGATGCAATTATTTATTTTGTCTTGTATGTGCTGTAGGGCTGTGTTTTGTTGGTTTGTTTGGCATGGATTTTGTCCCAAGTGTGTCTACCAAGCAACAATTGACTGGAAATTTCATACTGGAAGTTCTGTTACGGAAGTGAAATGAAATGTGTTAAATCTAGCTTATGTTCTGAGGCTTGGCAGTAGACCTTTGTAGGCTTTATCAAATCAGTCCTAAAGCAACGCAGAACACTATTTGAAAAGTAGTCGTTATTTGCTTACTTTAATTTACTGTCTGTTACACTAGCCTTTGAAAACGTGAACTTAATCTGTAGTCTAGGCTCTGTACTGTAGGAACCACCACTTCTGTGCTTAGGTTAACATTGACTAGATGCTATGAGACATGGTTCTGCAAACATTTCACTTAGCGTAGTGGGGGTGGTGGTAAAAACCTTCAGTAACTTGTCTGGTTTACTGTCCAATCTTCCTAATACTCCAGTTACAATGAATGGTTAATGGGATTATTTAAGAAATAATCTTGTTCATTTTTCTTGCAGAAAAAACATGCCTTACGTTGCTACTGTCAAGCCATGCAGGTTTACAAAGGGAAAGGCTGGTCTCTTGCAGAAGACCATATTAACTTCACTATTGGTCGCCAGTCCTTTACGCTTCATCAGCTTGACAATGCTGTGTCTGCCTTCAGGCATATTTTGATCAATGATAGTAAACAACCTCCAGCTCAGCAAGGAGCTTTTTTAAGAGAATATCTTTATGTTTATAAGGTAAATGACTTTTCACTGTCTGTATTCCTTGAGTAATCAGTAATTTTATTACTAGTAATTTTCTATTGAGTCATTACATGGTCGTACCTGCTTTGTTCTAAGGTTGGTTTTTTGTCTAGTTGATGTGTTAATTTTTTACTTCAGGCTTCAAAAAACCAAGTGTGTTGCATCTTGTGTGTATTAAGTGTGCTTCTACTGATGGATATTAGTGTACTGACTCTGTTTATTACAGTAAAATGAACTCTTTAAGGGTCATGGCTGAATTGCAGCTTGTGATAGTTCAGTTTCTCTTAGAGGAAGTGAATTTGTTCTTTTATAATTGGTTGTAAGTTTGTGAGTGATTCTATATTGTCAAATACCGTGTGCATTATGGGGTGTTTAGTGCTGATATCACCACACAACTTGCAGTTTTGTAGTTACTGTCTTTTAAAGCTTGTAAACAGTTTCTGTGGTGTTTGAAGCTATGATAGACCTTAGTCAAGACTTGTATTTGAGTCCACAGCTCAGCTGTGGTGAGTCTTGTGTAATGGTGATGGTCTAGTGAATGCAGTTTATCAAATTCTAAGTTAAGAGTCAAGCGTTGCATCAAATAAAGCTTGTAACAGCCATGTAGCCACAACAGTGATTAGAATGCTCGATTAAAATAATTTTCCTTTTTCCATAAAGACTTAGTGAACTTTAGTTTAAAGTTCACTACTGAAGAAAAAATGCTGCTTTAGACTGTCAAAGCAGAAGAAACTATCAAAACTGTTAATTGAAATGTTTCATTACATCTTAAAAGTACCACCTGTTCAAACATTGAATGCATATAACTTGGCTTCTTTATCGTTCAGTCATTGGTAATGTACAGCATGGACATAATTATATGCGCAATGGCATAACACTCTGTTTTCCTCATTTGCTCCAGAATGTAACCCAGCTATCACCTGATGGTCCCTTACCACAACTTCCTTTACCATATATTAACAGCTCAGCAACACGTGTTTTCTTTGGGCATGATCGAAGACCAGCAGAAGGTTAGAAAAGTTTATGTAAACAGATTGAAGTTCCTTATTTATGAAACCAAAATATATGCAAGAGATGGTGTAATTTAAAAAAAAAATCTATCATTTATGTAAAACTAATGTGACATGGTAGCTTAAATAAGATTTCCAAAGGAAAGCTCAAGTTTAGTATCTACTCGATGTTTTCAGACTTTCTGTGTAAATATGAAATCTGTGCATGTGGATGTGCTGAACTCCACTGTTTTTCATAGCTGGAAGGCTTCAATGCAAGTCTGAAATGAACTTCATGAAAGGGATTATTAATGCTTTAGAAAGTGCTAGATGCTAGTGATAATGCTAATACTAGAAATTAGCTTTACCTCCTTTGGATGAAATATTTGAAACACTGATTTCTGAATGTAAAGTAAGTTGAGTGGAAGTTTTTATATAAACCAGGGCTGTACTGTAAGGCTGTAATCTGTCATCGAGTAAAGATAATCTGTAATGAGTATACAGCGTAGCAAGCTGAAATCTTGGAATTCCACAATTTGTAAGTAGAAGTGTGCTCAAATTATCCTCAGATTGGTCATCCATGTGTGTATTTCAAAATGTCTTGCAATTCACTGACTTAAATCAATTGTAACATAAAAATGACAGTGACTGAGAAGCTAAAATATTTTAATAATACTTACCAAACTCCCAGTGCAGTCCTCTGTTGCATGCTGTTCTCATCTTCTAAGATTACCTTACTTGTACTAGGTGAAAAACAGGCAGCTACACACGTAAGTCTGGATCAGGAGTATGACTCGGAGTCATCACAACAGTGGAAGGAACTGGAGGAGCAGGTTGTTTCTGTGATAAATAAAGGAATAGTACCTTCAAACTTTCAACCAACACAGTTCTGTTTAAATCGCTACTCGGATAACTCCAGATTTCCACTTGCTGTGATAGAAGGTAAAGTTAAGATTTTTACACATCAGAAATAAAGCGAGTTAGATAAATTTGTACAATATTTCCTGTGTTAGTGTAAATTTAAACCAATGTGTTTGTGCAAATTGCTTGCACAAGAATGGCTTGAGTTAGGTAAATCTTCAGATTGTTGTGGAGATAGCTTGTTGTCATTGGTTTTTTGCACTTTTTTTGACAGAACCAATAACTGTAGAAGTGTCCTTCAGAAACCCTCTGAAAGTTCCGCTTCTTTTGACTGACCTTTCATTGCTGTGGAAATTTCAACCTAAAGACTTCAATGCAAAGCATGGTGGAGAAACAAAAGAGCTGGTAAGGAAAGCTTCATCCTTTTTTCAACCACATACAAACAGTTACAAACAGTACAATCATGAAGTGTATAGTAACTGAAGTCTTTAAAGTTTTGTAGTATGAAAAAAAAACTCGTTTAAGTGTAAATTAAAAAAAAAAGAAAAAAAAGTAGCTACTGAATTTCTTTTTACATTTAGGTTTTCCTAGATCCACATGGCACAAAGCAGCCAAGTTAACAAATGTACTGTAATGAGTATTGTAAAGCTTAATGCAAAGCAAGATACTTCTCACATTTCATTGTATGTGTAGTACATCTATTTTGAGTCACAATAGCCTTGATCAGGAAAGAGAAATGACTTGCAATGTTAATAGGTATATTTTCAAATACCTTTTTCTTACTTGAGCTACTGTATGTAGTGAAATGTATGTTCTGAAAAACTGTGCTGGTGTGACATAGGAACATCTTGTTATCTCAAGTAGAAGAAACTTGTATCAAAAATTAATATGTTGAATGGTTTAGATGAACTACTTACTACTGTTTAACATTTCAGCTAGTACTGCCAAAACTTCCCTCTGAAGGGCTGTTCTCACATTCATATTTTTAAGGTTTTAATATGTTCTAATACTGAATATTACAGTCAATTCCTTAATAATTGGGTTTCCTGGCCAAAAGTGTTTGGAACCAGGACAGTAACATAGTGATCTCTAAAGGTGCTGTAAGTGTTTGCCAGAGTTATAAGCATAGTTTCGTATAAATAAGTCTTTTCCTTGTGTTCTGGTCTGAACTGCTGCTTTAATGGTATGATAAATATTTCTGTGTCACTGAAATTGGTTTGAAATTATTCCAATTTATAGTGATAAATCTTACATTTCTCTCAAGTAAATGTTTACTGAGCTCTCTATCTGCTGCTTTAATTCAGGAAGCCTGAGAAGCTGCATGTACGGAACCTGCTGGTCTTAATTGTCTGTAGTTTGAGACTTGTATTCCTTGAACACTTTAGGAAAGGTGTGGGAAATAATAGTTATGGTACCTTTTCTGCCTAGGAGTAATAGTATCTTAAAAGCTGTTTCTTCTTTTCAGGGAATGTGTGATGATGATATGATAGGAACTGAAGCAATAACAGAATTTTTAATTAATAGTGAGGAGACAAAAGTGGTAAGTACTGGACTTTGTTTTAAGAATAGACTTTTCAGTGTTGAACTTCAGGGTGGACTTCAGACTTGTAATCTGAACTTAATGCTAGACTTACAGAAGACATTACTGATGTATGAAGTGCTGAAAGTTCTGAATCTCATCAGTGGATATAAATGTCTGAAAAGAAGATGTGACAGGAAGCAGCAGGCACAAACTGAAACACAGGAAGCTTCACCTGAATATCAGTGAACGCTTTTTTTTTTCACTAGGGTGGTGACTGAGCACTGGGCACAGGCTGCCCAGACTGACTGTGGAGAGTCTATCCTTGGAAATATTAAAAGCCACTGGGGCATGGTCCTGGGCAGCTGGTTATAGGTGGCCTTACTTAAGTGGGAGAGTTGGACACGATGACCTCCAGATGTCTTTTACAATTTCAACCATCCTGTGATTCTGTTTCTGTTAAAGTTCATTTTTGTTATGATTTAGGATTCTTTCCTAATGTAATGAGCATCTCTCAGCTGTGGACTGGTTTGGTAAACTAAACATATAAGAAATTTTGAATCCATTAAATGACCTGCAGTTATTGTATGCCGTTACATATGACATGACTATAAAGTAAGTTTAGCAGTCAGTGTCTTTAGCAATTGGGTATTTGAATGTAATGCTTTTTTTTCTAGTAGCAACAACAACAAAAATTTAACATATCTTCACAGGCGAGACTAAAGCTCTTTCCCCATCAAACAGGGGAGCTACATATTCTGGGAGTCGTTTACAATCTTGGCACTGTTCAGGGTACTGTGACATTAGATGGGATAGATCCTTCTATTGGATTGCAGACAGGTAAGTGTATTATTCCCTTCAGCTGTGTGTGTCTAGAAGGCAGAGACATGGCTTCTGCAGAGTAGAACTAAATTCTAGTGTATGTTTGAGTATCATGCTGCAAAGCGTTCCTTCAGGTGAGGATGCAGAAAGAAGGGAAACAACTGGAACAGGAAAAGAATGAATTGGCACCTGCAGGAATTCCACAAGAAAGGAAGTAACCTCTACCAAACCCATACTTATTGTTCCTTTCAAATCTGGAAATTCTGAAACCATTGGAAAAAAAATTCTATCTATGCTATGTTGAATCTATAACAATTTTCAGACTCTTTTGCCGTTCATTTTTCTTCTGTGTCTTTCCTCTCTGTTAGCTTTCAGCTTTTGTCTGTGTTGCACTGAAGTTCTTTGCATAGATTCCCAAATTAAAATTTGGCTTATAGAATTATTTTTTTAGCATCTTGACTTCATTTTGATTCTTTGTACTTTATATTAACATATAAATGACTTATTAATTGCATGTTATTTTATCCGTTTTGTTGAATTGTTCATCTGAAACTGTCTCACACAGAAAATTTAGTTGTTGGAGGACATGGGGATTAAAGCAGATGCTTGAAAGTGTCTAAAATAAATAATGAAGGTTGATTAGCAGTCTGTGAACTGGAAATTTTGCAATAAAAAACATGTTAGCCTGTCTTTTAAGGAAAAAATAGTGTTTTGGGTGACTTTTTTTTCTTCTAGCGTGACAGAAATTGGGAAAGGAAAGAAAGAAATCGCCTTCATGCTCCATCCCCTCCCTCTACCCCCCCAAATTGTAGTCAAACTATTAAAGGGCGGAGTAAGTCCACAACAATGGATAACTGCCTGTTTGAACTTGCAATAGCAATGCACTCTGTGCAACAGTAAGCTTTGTGTAGTTCTTTGTCAGTGATGCTGCTTGATCATTGAACACTGCGTGTGCCCAGTAACAGAAAAATAAAAATTATATTTGAGTTTGGGTAGAGAGCTTTGGGTCACTTCTCAGAAAAAAGTTAGGAATTACAGTTGAAAAAAAAAATCAAACTTCAAAATAAATTGTTTCAGGAAAGTTTGTCTCCAATGGGTTATCTGTACGAGGACGACAAGATTTAGAAATCCAAGGGCCTCGACTTAATAACACAAAAGAGGAAAAAACATCTATTAAATATGGACCTGATCGACGTTTAGATCCTATTATTACAGAAGAAATGCCTTTGTTGGAGGTATGTAGCTACTTTCTGTTGTCAGTTTCGAGCAAATAGCTGAATCCAGAGCTCAAATGTAATTCTAACAGTAAAGTCTTAGGCTTTGTTAATGCCTACATCTTTCCGTTTAATTTCTGATCTGTCAGTACCAATCTTATGTTGGGCTTTTTTTTTTTCTCCAAGTGAAACTTGAGACCTTCAGATTAATCTTTCTGAAATTGTTCTATTCTCTTTAGAATTTTAGTTTGCAACAGCTTTAGTAGCTCCCTCAAATTTCAAGGTGGGGGGAACAGACAAAGAAGCTTTTTTTCTGTTTGCTTGCCATTCACCTAGACTAGTTCTTCAAATTGGTTAGTTAAAATACAGCGGTTTTTCTTACTAGGGGTATTAAAATGGTCTGACTAACTGGTTAAAGACAACACTCTACAGAATAGAATATTTCAGTTGGAAGGGACCTACAGTGATGATCCAGTCCAACTGCCTGACCAATTCGGGGCTGACCAAAAGTTAAAGCATGTTGTTAAGGGCATTGCCAAATGCCTCTTAAACACTGACAGGCATGGAGCATTGACCACATCTCTAGAAAGCCTGTTCTGATGTTTGACCGCCCTCTTGGTAAATAAATGCTTCCTAATGTCCAGTCTCAACCTCCCCTGGTGCTGTCACTGGGTACCAGGGAGAAGAGATCAGCCCTTGCCTTTCCACATCCCCTCCTCAGGAAGCTGTAGAGAACAACATAATATAAATGTGTTAGTGGTTGTTTTCATGCACATTCATAACTTGGCTCAATGTTCAGGTTTTTCTTTTCTCCTGTTCTCTCCCATACAGGTGTTCTTTATAAATTTTCCTACAGGGCTTCTCTGTGGAGAAATCAGAAAAGCGTATGTAGAATTTGTGAACGTAAGCAAGTGTCCTCTTACTGCACTGAAGGTTGTATCCAAGCATCCGGAATTTTTTACTTTTGGTGGAAATACCGCTGCTTTAACTCCACTAAGTCCTTCAGCTTCTGAAAACTGTAGTGCTTACAAGACTGTTGTGACAGATCCTACCTCTGTGCATACAGCACTGCTATCTTCAGCTTCTTCTGTAGACTTTGGGGTCGGCACGGGAGTTCAGCCTGAAGTAATACATGTCCCACTTCCTGATGCTGTTCTTCTTCCTGGGGCTTCAGTACAGCTACCAATGTGGCTACGAGGACCAGATGAAGAAGGTGTTCATGAAATTAACTTTTTGTTTTACTATGAAACTGTTAAAAGACACTCAAAAATGTGGTAAGTTTTTGTCTGCTTTTTTTTTCTGTCATACTTATTAGACATATTGTAAGCATAAATGTAAATTTACTGAATTTCTTTCAATTGCTGTAATAATGTAAAAGGGGCCTCTTATCTGCTATTCTAAATAATTTTTTTCTACTATATATGATCTAATTTTTATATGAAATTATATAGGCTATACTACTATCAAAGTGGTAATTATTGAAATAATTTAATAGAAGAAGCGTTAATAGAATGCTGTTAACACATTTATTCCTATTTAGTTTCTCTGGAAGCATGTCTTTCTGAGGTATAGGGGGGAAGAATAACTTGTAATAATAACTGTTTCTGCATGTTATAAGACAAAAGCTTGTGATCTTGGAACAAAAGATTTTTGTTCTTAGTTAAAATGTGGTTAGTAATTATATTATGATGGTATTTAATCTCCTCCAAAGAGAATAACTTTCAAGTTTGAATTGCATGCTGTTGTATAGTTCCTCTTTGGACCATTTTAAGACAGTAGACAGTCAAATTTCACGCCACAAGCTAACAAATAGTGCTTTCTTTGAACTTTACTTGTAAGTTGCCTTTTTGTGTCACTAAGGAAGCCTTAGTGTAGCAATCTAACAAACAGCCAAATTCAGAAATTAAGACTGTCTCTTTTCACCCCTGTCTTTCACTCTTCTGCAAATACTGTTTTTTGCATTTCTACCTCATAGCCATTGGAGCTCATAGCTATAGCTGAGAAAAATGTGCAACAGGCTTTATTCTAGATTTAGGCTTTAGCCTGCTTTTTCATTTTCTGGGAGAGAAATTTATTGTGGAGCTGTGTGTGCTGGATTTGTTTGTCTGGAGAATGTCTCTGCCCACCTTAAAAAGCAGTGCAGACTAGGAGGAGTGGATCTGTAATCATGACTGAGGACCTGGTGTCCTGGTTTAACCCCAGCCAGCAATTCAGCACCACACAGCTGCTCACTCACTCCATCACTCCCACATTGCCCTGTGGAATGGGGGACAGAGTCAGAAGGGTAAAAGCGAGAGAAGTCATGGGTTGAGATAAAGGTAGTTTAATAGGTAAAGGAAAAGCCATGTGCGCAAGCAAAGCAAAACAAGGAGTTGATTCACTGCTTCTCGTGGACAGGTGCATGTTCAGCTATCTCTAGTGAAGTAGGGCTCCATCACAAGTAGCTGTTATTTGAGAAGACAAACACCGTCACTCCGAATGTCCCTCCTCCTTCCTTCTTTCCCCTAGTTTTATTGCTGAGGATGTTGTCATATGGTGTGGAATACCCCTTTGCTCAGGTGGGGTCAGCTGTCCCAGCTGTGTCCACTCACAACTTCTTGTGCACCCTCAGCCTACTTGCTGGTGGGTTGGTGTGAGGAGCAGAAAAGGTCTTGCTTGACTCTGGCTGCTCAGTAGTAACAAAAACATCCCTGTTATCAACACTGTTTCCAGCACAAATCCAAAACAGCCCCTTACCAGCTACTGTGAAGAAAATTAACCCCGTTGTGGTAAAATCCAGCACACCTGGTCTCTATATCATACAGATTCAGGATGATGGTGGGGTGCAGTGCTACTTCAGATAAGCTCTAGTCACATGGGCTGAATATCTGCTTGTGGCTGGAGCTTGTTTTCCAGGCTGATTCTGAGAAAGAAACCAAGTTGGTGTGCTGTGAGACTGCTCTGTAATGGAAACCAGAGCAGAGTAAGTTGAAGATGGCCAAGGGACTGGATCAGCAATGTGTTCCTGAAGTCAAAGTAAAGTTGTGCAAATGTACCCTTTGGTATTTTAGAAGTTACAGAAAAATTTAAACAAATTTAACTTTTCATTTGCCTTTAGGCTAGTCTGTAGGAATAGGGAATTTGTCCCCCTACAATTTTTTCATCCTTTTTTTTTGAGAATGGTACTTTTCTCCTCAGAGTCCATAGTATTTAGAAAGTGAGGTGTTTCAGAGGTAGAAGATGGTTGTTTGGGGAGTATATTTGTTCCCTACTGTACTGAAGTTTCCAGAGGAACTTAAGTGATGTGATCTTGTTTAACAGTGTTCTTTGTAGACCGAGCATAGCTTAACTTCTCAAAAAATCCTTTAGTTTGTGCCACTTCAAAGCTATACAGACATCTGTATATCTGTCTGAAGATTAACTGCAAAACTGTTAAGTTTCTCCTGTAGAATGTGACATTACGCGAAGTAGAGTTTAGGAAACCATTGATTTCTACTCCCAGAATAAATATCGCGTGATGTTTCAGCATATTTAGTAGGTAATACATATCAAATTTTTACATGCCTTTGTGGGAACACAAAGCTTCTACATGGGAAAAGCTTGTGTATTTTGATAGTGTCGAAGAATGGAAGTTTACACATTTTTAGAAAAACAGGAGGATAACTTTGACAAAGGGCTTGCTAGCCTAGAGGTTGAGCAGAATAAGGCAGAGTAGTGATGGTTCTAGAAGTAAACTTTTAAGATTCTCTGTTCAGGGGAATTTGTTGAATGCAATGCTATTCTGTCTAAATGCTTTTTAGTAAGTGTTTATGCAGGAGATGTGACTAACTAGTGGGCCTTTTATGGTTTATTTACTCAGACTCTATTTTTCAAAGCATGTGGTGACATTAAATAGCATAATGACATCCCTCTGCCAATACATGTCTGTCTGCTTTCACTGTGCCAGTTGTCTTACATCTGAAATATTTCTGCTGTGTTTTTTTTTTTTTTTGTTGTGGTAACATATGAAGCTTTTTGAAACTGTATTTCCAACAGTATTTTAAACTGGCTGTGTGTTTGAACAGCACCTACCCATGCAGCACGGCTTAAAAATAATATAGATTTGTTAGGAAGCTAGACAGACAGTGTCTCTTCAGTGGTTGAAAGGAATAAATTGTCTAATAACCTTAATATTGATGTAATATCGATGACAAACAAGAGCTACACTTACTGATGGCGGGGTCTGGACAGCATTGCTGGTTGTTCAGAATGTCTTTTTTTTTTTTTTTTTCCTTCCTTCCTAGTCATAGAGTATTAAGGCACACTGCAGTTATTTGTACTAGCCGGTCTCTGCATATTCGAGCTACTGTCTGCAGAAGTAATGCACTTGAAGGTGAAGAAGGCAGAGGGGACAATCTACTCGTGTTTGTGGATGTAGAAAATATCAATACTGTAAGTTCTTACTTTTGGTAATAATGCTGTTCTAAAGCTCAGCAGATGTGTCACCAGTAGAACCAAGACTTAAGCAAAAGGTTTTTTACAACTTTGGATATATATCATTCCAGGTACTGTTGGGAAGAGTACTAACAAAGTTATATCTTAACTCTCTGGAAGTCTGCTGTAACTGTCTCTATCCTAAGCAAATCCCAGTACTGTAGTTTGGATTCTCTTTTCTTTTAGGAAGACTTAGTTCAAATTAATGGATGTTCTTGATGATCACAGCTTTCAAGGTAGTTCTGAATGAGACAACCTGTGCCCCTGACAACCTTGCAGTGAAAACACTGGTAGAGTTAGTGGTAACATGAACTCAAAATTTAAGCTCCAGCTTGAAGGAAGTTTCTGTGTTTTCATTTGTTACCGAACTCTAAAAGGTGATTTCCCCCCTCCCCCCCCCAAATATAATCCAAATACAAATGTTTGTTTTGATCTGGTCTGAGTTATCAAAGCAGATGAAAATATTTCAGTTTTTCATACCACACTAATTTAAATTTACTCGTTTTTTTGGTAAAGCTGCTTCCATTTTTTCAACCACAAAGCAAGGTAATTGAATCCTCTGTTTATAGAGTTCATAGACACTTAGCTGGTAGTGGAGTCACTGAGCTGATTTGTCACTTTGTTTTAAAGGTGTGTACACTCTGTTTTTAATTTGGCTACTAAAGTGAATATTGTCCACTCCCTCCTTGAGGAGGAAGGGATGTTTTATGAAGAACTTAACCAAATTAACAGAACATTTTGTGAGACTTAATTTTTTACTACCGCCTCACTCTTTCCAAGAAAGGAAATCAACCCCAAAAGCTACTTTTGTGTATATATTTAAAAAAAAAAAGTTCTTGAATTTCTGAGACTTAGCAATCTTCCTGAAGTAATCTTAGAAATTAAGTGGCTTTGTGGACAGTGTTCTGCATTGGAGTTAAAAACCTATGTTTCATTATAGTCATCCTAATCTAAAATACTAGCTTGTGGGTATTTTTCTGGGGGATCTTTGTTTTTTCTCTGTGTGGCTTTGTTTACTGGAATTGGCAGTTGCTGTGAGCTGGTGTTTTCTGTTACACTGGGTCTTCAGTCTCTTCTTGTCTCTCCTTAGTAATCTATTAATGGATGATGTGAGTAAATTAAGATTCTAAGAGTGCCACCTTGCAATGAACACTTCTGTGTGATGTGGAACATCACAATTGTGACTGGTCTTGTTTGACATAATTTTTGTTTCTTTCTTAGAGTGAGACTGGTGTTAAAGAATTTCATATAGTGCAAGTTTCAAGTAATAGCAAGAACTGGAAGCTTCAAAAATCTCTTAACATCTCTGAAGACAAAGGTGTGTGTGTGTGTGTCTTAATCACCTAAAGGATGGCAAGTGTAGCTTCTGCCTGACAAGGACAGTTAAAAAAAAAAATCTTACAAGGAGTTGAATTTGGCTTTCAGAGTAATTTCTAAAGACTTTGTCCCTTTCAAACATACTACAGCCCTTTTACTAGTTTTTCAATAAAAGTATATTGACAGATAACTTTCAGACTTCATTAATTTTAAAAATGGGCTTAACTTAGTGGTAAACTATTTCTCTGGTGTAAAGAAATCCATGTCTGGCTTGGCTGATTACTTGCCTCACAGGAAATATGTTTGTATTCCTTTACTTTTATTTATCAATGCTAAATTTAACTGATCAATAGAATATTTGAAAAGTGCTCTATTCAGTTGTTAGAAATATGCCAGAATTGATAGTGCTGTATCTTACCTTAGCTAATACAAGCTGCTAACTTTTGAGAAGGCTAACTATCCCAGGCCAAAAAAAGGTGCTGTTGTTGTGTCTAACAAATGCTGTCTTGTATGCTGACCTTTTATGTACTTAAAAATTGGTTTAGACATGTATTCCTCTTGTGTTAATATTGAGGGTGAACCAGTCATACAAACTAAATCTTTTCTCTTCTGTTTCTTCCTTCTTTCTTTCTTTCTCTGTATCTCCTTTGTGTTATGGCTAACTTTCTGCTCTAGAAGCAGATGGGAGAAGTGAGCAGAAGATGCATCTTTAGTACCGTGCAGTCACAGAAAATTAATCTGTTTACTATTGTGCAGATGCTCAGCTTGATTAGTTATGCTTCTTGAGTGTCATCAATGTGTTTTTTATTTGTGAAGTTTAAAGGCTGACTTTTGGCTAGTGAGGAGGGACTGGTCATGTTGAAGGGAAAAAAAATCCTGCAACTTCTTTCTTTCAGATACAAAACTTGCTAGCAGAGAGAGAGCGAAGTTATGCTTTAAAGCAGTAAGATGCAAAAACTCAGAAGGTAGGCTGTCTCATGAATGTGGTAACTTTTTGAAGAAAACACTATTTGGGTGCTGTACACTGAAGTTGTGACTTCTCATGATTCTGAAACAATGCCTTCTCTTTCTATCCTTAGAAAATTACACATTTGCAGACATTGTCTTTGGAAATGAACAGGTAGGTGAACTGGTGCAGCTGCATGTTTTGTATCCTTATATGAAAGTATTCGGTGAAAGCCTTTTTTAAAATTTCAAAATGGGAATAGTGCTTTCATAGTTGTGAAGTTGAGTTTTGCCCATGAAAAATCTAGGTCAGGTCTTTTTTTTTTTTTTTTGCAGAGATGGTAAGGTAGCATAGGCAAGTGGATAGTCTGGAATTTTGCATTCCTTTCCAACTCTTCAGAGCAGTTCTTCTGAATATTTCCCAGTCTTCTAGTTTTCTAGTAGAGATCTGTGGATGTCAGATTCTTGTTCTGTTTTTTTTCTTAACTGTATTTTTACTAAGATAAATTAAAAATTCTAATTACAGCTTATTCTAAAAATAATCTAGAAACCTCTAGTGCATGTAGGTACCAGAACATCAAAACACCTAATGTAGGTTGTAGTCAGTTCAAGGAGTGTGTTTCTTTGATTTTTCTTAAAAGTTTAAGATTCTAGACTACCATTCTCTTTTAATCTTTTTAACCATACAGATATTGTCTGAGGAATCCTTTTAAAAATGATCTTGGTACAGTAAATGCTTTTTTAAAACCTGAGGAAAGTAGGCCATTTCATTTTGTAGGCTTTTACATTGAAGTTAGGACTAAAAATCTGCGGTAAATGATCCCTCTCTTCATTTTTTAAAGTTGGATGAGCTGCATGAACTTCAGCTTTCTTGTAAGAAAATGTTTTCTGATGGGGAAGGAGCCTTCCATTCTAGACAGTTACTCCAAAAGCAGATTTTCTCCCTGGGTATGAATAGTCTGCTGGTGTAACAGCTAGCAGGTCTGCAAGAGCATATTCTAGAAGGACTTAACATTTTTGAAAGGGAAGGTTTAGAAAGCTAAAGTGTCTTTCTTACACTGCTGTCTCCAAGTATCATTGCTGTCAGTCATAAAACTGCTGCTTCTTTATCAAGCTTCTGATGTTGGAAAAGCTCAGCACAAATTATGACAAACTTGACAGTACAGGACTCCTGGCTGTGCCACTTACACATGGGGGGTATGCTGTACAGTCTGTTATCTTTGCTATTGCTAGCAAAATGTAAGTTCCTAACTTTGATAATTCTAGCTAAACTGAGGAAGATATTAATAAACAATAATGACTTGCTTGTGAGTTAGCTTGTGAGTTAGTTGGACAGTTCAGCTCTCTCTGAGAGGGCTGACCTCTAACAGGGCAAGCGTGGAAACGAAGACATGTGACATCCTGTAGGTTTGCAAAGGGAAGCAAGGCAAGATAATGGAACTGTAACAGAGCTCATCATTGCAGTATCTGAGTAAGTTGTCAGCTTGCATCCTGTTCTGAGATCACTTTCTTGCTTTTTTCTTTCAGATGATAAGCTCAGCCAGTCCTTGTGCAGACTTTTTTTTCCAAAGCTTATCCTCTGAATTTAAAAGAACACATATGCCATCTCATACTCATGCGTCTCAAAGGGATGTGAAACAATCATTTGATGAGACAGTCAGATTGATACAAAGATGCAGTGAAGTTGATTTGAATGTTGTTGTACTGTGGAAGGTATGTATGGTTGTGGCCTTTATGAGAATTTGGCCACAAAATATGACTGTTAGAACATAATTTAAAATGGCATGCTGAACTTTCAAGCGTACTTGTACAAAATTCATGGCTGAATTTTCTTCTGGAAAGAGGCAAATAAACTAAAATGGTGTCAAGAAGCAAAGACAGACTTCATAGCTATTACTGTAATAATAATGCTTAAGTGGTTTTACATTACTCTGGATGCACCCAGTTCTTAAGTTTTCCTCTTAAGAGACAATTCTCAAATCTTAAACCAAGAGAA
Source organism: Pterocles orientalis (assembly GCA_011057875.1). NCBI lineage: Eukaryota > Metazoa > Chordata > Aves > Pterocliformes > Pteroclidae > Pterocles > Pterocles orientalis. Next base: position 640,808 of record WKFP01015557.1, on the reverse strand, counting down.
CTGTTAATGCTTGCTCTTATCATAGAACTGTAAGAGTGACCCCAGTCTGCTTTGGAGAAGATGGTCTCATTTACCAGAATGCAAATACTAAGTAGAGGAGTTTGGCAGTCTAAACTTCAGCAGTTGTCTGTGCTTGCAAAATGAAAAGCATACACATAAAATAAATGTCATGCTAGCCTTTACATTTTGAACGGTACAACATCTTCCCCTTAGGTTAGGTGTAAAGTCAGTATTTCTGTATTATGAAGCTTGTGATAGTTTCTGATCTGGTAATGTCTTTGTGTTATATTCTGTAGGCATATGTTGTGGAAGACAACAAGCAGCTTATTTTGGAGGGCCAGCATCATGTTGCCCTAAATACAGTTGGGAAGGAGGCTTTTTCATTTCCTCAGAAGCAGGTAATCTGTGTAGTTTTCCTTTACAATTGCTTTGTTCCCAAAACAGACTTGATGTGTTTTCCTGTAAATAAGTGTGATCAGTTTGGGTGCTTTTGTAGAATCTAACATCAGATATGTGCTATTGCTAGATAATTTGGACTGACTTACTTCAGCTTTGATTAGTCATCTGTATTGAAATAGTTATGCTCAGTTTAAAGATGAGAAAAGCAGTATACAAGTGAGTATACTGCTGTACTGTTGGCGGGGAAAAATTTAATGCAATTGAACAAGAGCAAGTGTAGAGTCTTGCATCTGGGCAAGAACAACTCCAGGTTCCAGTATAAGTTGGGTACTGACCTGTTGGAGTGTAATGTAGGGGAGAGAGACCTGGGGGTCCTGGTGGCCAGCAGGATGACCATGAGCCAGCACTGTGCCCTCGTGGCCAAGAAGGCCAATGGCATCCTGGGGTGTATCAGAAGGGGGGTGGTCAGTAGGTC
>WKFP01015557.1:620176-639914 GCA_011057875.1 Pterocles orientalis | reverse complement strand
AAAACTTCTTTACAGTGAGGGTGACAGAGCACTGGAACAGGCTGCCCAGAGAGGTTGTGGAGTCTCCTTCTCTGGAGACATTCAAAGCCCGCCTGGATGCGTTCCTGTGCGATCTGATCTAGGTGTTCCTGCTCCGGCAGGGGGATTGGACTAGATGATCTTTCGAGGTCCCTTCCAATCCTTAATATTCTGTGATTCTGTGATTCTGTTGGAGTAAACTGCTCTGTGATATTTCAGGGTAGAACTAGGAGCTTATTAATAGTATTAAGTCCAAAGTTAAGAATTATTTAATGAAGCTAATAGTAAAGTGGTGGAATTTTTTTATGGAGAGTTACAAAATCAATTTTATCAATTCTATTACTGTGCACACTTCAGTGAAGACCTTTAGTGTAAAATGTTAGAATAGAAGAAACACTGGAGCAGTTAAAAAGACATTGTAAGCTCCATTGGAGTTCATCAGTTAATAGCATGTTACTTCACTTTGAAGTTTTATAGCCTGTTTGATTGTTCAGAGAAAATAGTATCTGTAAGAAACAGATGAATGTGTCCTGGTATAAGAATCCATAAAAACTATGGAAGCTATGGATAACTTCTGTAAAAACATCTATGCTAGATGCAATTTATGTGTGTGAAGAAGACTAATATGCAAAATAAAAAAAGAAACAAGTCTTGTATTTGTTTAGTCTTCTGCTGAGCAGCACCTTGTTGTTCTTGCTTTGGTGCCATTATGTTTTTACTGATGTTGCAACCATCATGTATAACTTGTAGTGAGCTCCTACTCAAAGTTGCAGCAAGTAGTACTATACATGAATTTTGTCAAGAAAGCAATATAGGACAAATGTATCTTCCTATAAATACCATGCTATAACCGTAAGTAGTGAGTTGCTCCAAAGTGGTGCGCTTGCCTTTGGTTCATAAGCCTTTAAGTGTTTTTATATGATTAAAATGATTTTTCCATTTAGTTCTTTGTGCTGTGAAATAGGAATAGATTGAAAGAGGCATGTAGTTTGAGCTGGCTGGTGTTCATTGGTACTGAAAAATAGAAAAATTTAAGCTATGGTCTGAAGGTCTGAAGACAGTTGAAAAAATTGTCTTAACGCTCCCCTGCCCCCAAAAAAATGCCTTTGTGTGTGTGGGCTCAAGCTATGCTGAGCAATGACAGCTGCCCATTCTGGTATTATCTTTCCTGTCTTAAGGTGCATGTAGAACAGTAACACTGTAGACATCTGAAGTTAGAAAAGAAAACATAGTGGACTTCTACTTTGGATCTCATTGAGGTCTAGTTCTGGCAAATGGGTGGGAGGAGTAGTAGGAATGATTCATATCTGCATCCTAAAGTAGATCTCTGAACATGCCAGTGATATAAATTACATTTCTTGTTGACTGCACTGGAACTCTAGTTGTCTGAGTCAAATTCAGCTTCAAACTAAGAGATGAATCCTGCAACCAGCAACAAGGAGGATGCAGATGTACCCTCAACTTGTTTTGAGGAATACATGCTACTATATTAGACATCAATTATATTGATCATATTACTCATCAATTATTATGACTACGTTAAAATAGATGCTATGTTGATTATTGTATTTGCTTTCTTCAAACATAAGCAACATACTTCCTTTGAAGTGTTCTGTAACTTCGCTGGAAGCAAAAATGCATCTGCCTTGTGATGCAGTTGAAATCTGGTATAAGAGTGGTGGTAGTTATTTTTAATAAATGTGTAAATTCTGTGTCCTCATGGTAACCAAAGCCAGGATTTAACTTGGATTTTAAGAGCCTGTCGTCTCAGGACTGCTAATGGTTAAGAAATTTCGTATGCTTATGTGCTGCTTTTTTTGGTTTTTTTAAATGGGCACTCTATACTGTGAGGAGAGTAGGTAATTTCCTCTGAGAAGGGAGGTGAGGTATAACAAATTAAGTGATCTGAGACTTTGCAGCAGTTTGCTTTGTTCACTCCACACTTAAGAATCAAAAGAATCCCCAAAATAGGATTAAATAGTCTTTGAATTATCTTTTCTCTTGCATTAAAGTTTTTCACAAGCAGTGAAAAACTGAGGGGGAGAGAATTCCAAACCCAAATATTACTTCTAATTTAACATTTTCGGTATATATTTTTGAGACTTATTCAAATAGTTTGTCTTGTAACTCTGTATTTATTCTCTAAGTTATAAACAGAGTTCCTTAATGTCTTGTGCTGACAGAAGTTGTTTTCTGTTGTCTAGACAGCAGAGGGAGATGAAGATGTGTGATTTTTGCCAATGCATGTTGGTTTCCAGTTCTTAAATGAGAAGGGGCTGCCTAGATCTGAAAAGATGTATCCTGTTCAAATGTGTAAATAAATCTAAGAGCCCACTCCCTGCATTCCTATTTGTGGCTTTTTTTCAGCAACTTTGTTCTTGTCTTGAGCTGCTTCTGCTGTTGCAACCAGCAAAGGAGTTTTTGTATCTCTGTAGCAATATATCCATCCCCAACCAAGAACAGTCTCACAATAGGCATGGAGAAAACATGAACAAGATTTCCCTCTGCACCCCCCCCCCTTTTTTTTTTACCCTTCTGAGAAATGACTCAAATCTTAGCTGAATTTGTCAAATAACTACGTTGAACAAGTCAAGATAGCTTGCTTTATATTTGGGTTAAATTCTATGTATTCGTTGGCTTTTGCTTTTTTTGGTCCATTATTATATATCTCAGACTAATTCTTTGCCAGCTTTTAAGGAGTTAGTTTGGATTTATAGGAGCTTCTAGAACTGTTCAGGGAAGCAAAGCTACAGTAAAGCAGTGCAGTTAGAAAAGCAGTAGATCTGCATTCCTTGGCACTGTTATAGCTCTCAAGAAGTTCTTCCAGCAGTTGCTGGTAGATTGGTAGGTGGTTGCACTGATGTAAAGTCATCTTTATCATCTGTCTGAGCTAAGATGTTAGACTGACTGAGATGCAAGCAGAGATAGTTACTTCTGCTTGTTCATTGTGGAATGTGCAATGCATAAAACAGGGATGTGGAACAGACAGCAGGATGCTGTTATGCTTGTATCGCTGTCCTGGTTTCAGCTGGGACAGTTATCTATCTTCATAGTAGCTACTGTGAGGCTGTATTTGGGATTTGTGCTGAGGCTGATAACATACTGGTGTTTATAGTTGCTGCCAGAACAGTCAAGGACTTTTCGGCTTGTCTACTGTGCCAGTGTCTGCAGGTGCAGGAGAAGCTGGGAGGTAGTACTGCCCCAATTACAAGCCTAGGATTTGATCTTAGGTTTAAGACTGAGACCCAAATTGGCCAGTGGTATATTCCATATCATTCACATCATGCCTGTATGTAGTTGAGTATCTGTCTGGAAGTTCTTTCTCTTTGGGTTGTCTCCCTTCCTCTTGAGGTTGTCTCACTCTTGGTTGGCTCTTAGTCTTTTGGATGCTTGGGCTTTTATCTTTTCCAAGATTGCAGTTTTGGGACTCTCCTTGCTCTGGGACCATTAGCTGGGAAGAGGTTGAGCCTTGGTCATCAGGTGGTGAGCAGTTTCACTGTGTATTGTCTCTTTGTATATATTATTATTATCATTATTTTCAGTTTTGTTGCAGTTTAGTTACTAAATTGTTCTTATTTCAGTCCACGAGTTGCTTTTTCCCTTTACCCTTTTAATTCTCTTCACCATTCCCAGGAGGGGGAAGGTGAGTGAGCAGGTATATGGTGATGTGCTGCTAGTCAGTGTTCAAAACCACGCCAATCACAGTGGCGTAGCTTGCCATAGTGTTTGAGAAAATCAAGATAAAACCTTGGATTTCTATAAAACACAAGACAGTGAGGTTTGAAGGATGCTTGAAATCTTTATCATGTTAAAATTTCTGTATGTACCCCCATAAGAACAATAACAGTAAAAATTTATACAAATTTTGCTTGACTTGAATGCAATTGTGTCTTTTTCTTCCCATGTCTGTTCAAAACAGCATTATGAATGCTAAGCTTTTTTCTTTCTAACCAGGACAATGGTAACTATGACTTTGAAACTGATTTTTCTGTTGTTGAAGACACCTTTTTTGTTTACATTACATTGCAGGCTTTTTTTTTAATTTAACTAAATAGCACTGCTTTTGAGCATAGGTTACTGACACAGTAGACTTATCAGGTAATGTGAACTACTTACCTTTTTATGTCCTAGAAGTTTGGAATCTTAACGCATAGTGTGCTGAAGGAACACTTAAAGAATGTGGACTCTTACAGCATTTATTTGTTTTGTATAGAAAGCTTTGGGAATAAAATGGAAAACATTTGTCTTCCTATCCTTTTTGTCACTTGCACTTCTTAAAAAATGGCCTTTTGCTGAAGGTAGGGAAAAATGCTAAATATTTTTTCCTTGAATCAGAAACAAAAAAAGTCTGTCAGTGATATGTTATAGTCACTAGCAAGAATACCTGAAGAATAAATCACATAAGGTGTTAGTAAAGTGAAGAGGTCTGAACAGATGTGTTAGCAGTAGCCGTTTTGAGTCCAAATAGTAAAAGCCTCACTAAAAATATTAGCTGGGTGTTTGTAACTAATGGCTTTTCTTTTTTTGACAATGATACTGGTGTGGGTTCTGTTTATCTTCTAAAACTTGCTTTTAGGAATTGAGTTGTTTTAACTAAAGATTAAAGTACTATTGCACCTGAAATACAGCTATTCTGTCTCTTGTTCTTGACCTCTCTACTGTAACTTGGTAAAGCAACAAAAACTTCAAATTCTTTAAAGGTCCATTCTGAGTCCCGTCTGATCAGTATTGTTTCATATTGTTGTCTCCTAATATTTTTCTAATCTGCTGAATTAAATCCAAAAGATTCCAAAGGAAGAGCACAGTGTGGTGTGGTGGGATGGAAGTAGTAATGTGGGGCTGGGGCATTTGCCATACTTCTGTTTGGTGAAGACTTCACGCTGGTGGAAGGTGAGAAGCAGTCTAGTAGAGGCTTGTTGCTTGGGCATGCTGGCATGTTGGGAGCAGAGCATCTGTACTTCTGAAACACATTAACATGGGAGTGTAAAATTAATTTTGATTGAAGTCTAGATGAGATAATGTATATGAGTGTGTTTTAGATCAAGCGTACTTTTTTTAAGATCCTGTTCCCTTTGTTTTCTCTATGAAGTGGTCTTGTAATGCACAAAGTAGATACCTTCCAGGCAGAGTTAATCTGGATATGGTATAGTTCTGGGCTGCTCATTCAGTCCTGTGGATTAGACCAGTGCTAGCCTGGAGTAAAATCCATAAAATGCATATAGCATGGATGTGGGACTTTTTGCAATGTTTCCTATCAGAGATGGTAATTTTTGGTAACACTGCTTATTTAATATAGATACCACTTTGTGAGGCAGCAATAGTTTGATTAGAAATAGGAATTTTTGAAAGGTAAGAGAGGATAGGACTTAAATAACTTTATTTTTCCTAACAGTAAATTACTGGAAGTGACATCTTATGCTAGTTCAGAATTTTTTTTTACAGAATATGTTGGGGGGGATACTTAAATCAAGCACAGGTTGTTGGAGTGGATTTAAGACTTTCTTTAAACCAAAACCAGATTGGTGGGAAAGCAAAATTCTTAAGGTAAATAAACAGCAATAGCTGAAGTGTACATTTTTCACTGTTGTATGAATTAATGTACCAGTTACTGCCCCAATTTGGGAGGTCTAGCTTACATTATTGTCACAAATGAAATATTCCAAATAGCTGAAAAATTGTATCTGCTGCTTTACCCACTGACGGACTGCAGAGCTGATGGTAATATGTGTTTTCAAATGCGTTACTGATTGATGTCTTAGTGAAATACTGTTCCTAGGATCATCGTTTCTGTAGTAAGGAGCTAAAATTAGTGTAGATGAGTTGCATGGTGGAGGAAACCAACTCAAAATCAAAACTAAGGTTTCAAAATGGGAATTATCTGATCTAAAATGGGAAAGGGAGAAAGTAGCATCACTTTGGATCTCTCTTGGTCTCAGTCTTATTCTGTTGCTTTCATAAATTGTTTTTTACCTGTGCATATCATTGTCCAGGTGTTTCCTGTTAAGGTTTTCTTCTATGCTGTGTGTATTGGTCCTTCATAGTTGACTGACCATGTTAGTAATCCTTTTGGTTATGTGTAACTTGTGATTTATTTGGCAAATGTGCTGAATTTCCATACAACTTGGAAATCAAATTGTGATGTTTAATTTTTTTCTGATATGTTTAAGAGCACATTGACCCAGTCATTGGGAAGGTTGTTTTTGAAACTGAAAACTTTTGAGTTGTCTCATTCTGTAGAAAAATCCCTTTAAATGACTGCATGTGAAAGTACCATCACTTCCATCCATCTGATGAAAAGGAAGAGCTTTTCAATTCGAGAGTGCATTCTAAGAGATTAAAAAATATGTGTTATGGGTAGACCTGTCTATTACACCTATCAGATAATGCATATGTATATTTTGACTTTTACAACGTTTAGCTTAATACATTTGCTGGACATGTATAAAAACAGTGTGAATTATAAATAGCTATTTCAGAAGTGTAAGTAGGGATAATGTACAACCAAGTTTCAAAGTAGCAAAACTTCAGACTCTAAAGGTTCAGGCTTTTTTGTGGCTATTGAGTAAGTGAAGATAGGGAGATTATTCTACTCAGAACACTAAGGTTGTGTCTCGTTTTAAGTATATTTGTTTGAAGCTGGCCTTTGGGCAGGAAAAAGCTTTCTAAAAGTAGAAACAACACTCCTAGCACCAGTTGTGCAGTTTATAGCTCTTAGTAAAGGAGCCAGCAGTGTGGTTCTGGTGCTACTGCCTGTTGTGTGTTTCTAGTCAAAAGCCAAAAATCTTAAAAATGCAGCTATAAAATTAAAAAAAAAATAACAAAAAAACCCCACTGCCCTCCTCCAGTACTTCCAAACTCTTCTTATGATGATGACTCTTCCAGTCGAGCTTATCTGTACCTCTGTCGGTGTTTATGAATGAGACCTTCAGATTACACCTTCATAATTTTTTAAAGGGAGATCTTAACCATTGTTGTGGCCTTCTTGTTATACAGTATATGGTGCTTGCTGTCTAGTGGAGTCTGTGACGCTTGTGGAGGGTTGCAAGGAACCATAATGAGTCAACAAGCAGGTTACAGGTGTCAGAACTTTAGTTTTTGCCTTTAAAAAGGCAATACTCCATTTGGGCTTGTATTCTAGGAGCTCAGCAACAAAGTACCACCTGTTTAATTCTTGGTTTGTTTTACTTTGTTTCCAAGTGTAAATAACCAAAAGTCTTGAGGTTAAGTGCTTAGCGTGTATTCTTTAAGGGAGGGTAGAGGTGCCCAAGTAGCTATGTGCATCTTTTTTGTAGCCTCGCTCAAATTTCCCAAGCTTCAGAGCAGGGCAGGATGCATCCTTTATTGCATCCTTAAACTTAGTATTTCTTATTAGCTGTTTCTAGGTAGCTCCCTGATCTGTATGCACGTCTTCTTGGTTACCATTTGGAAGTGCTTAATTCTCTTTTGAGCCATTAGGTAAGAGAAACATGTGCTAAATGTCATGTCGTAGCCATTGTTCTAGATACACAGTTACCAAAAAACTAGACTTTTAGCAACTGAACTTGAAGACACAGACGTATTTTCTGAATTTGACACCCAGAGGCTGGCTGGAATGAAGATTTAGCTCTGTGATGGTGAATGGTTAATCTTACTGCTTTCCAGTCCTTCAACAGAGGTGTAATATTAGAACTAAAGGTTTGAAATATTAATGGCACTCTGCACTGTCACCAGTGAATGTTCCTGCTGCATTTCATGATGTTCTTGTCCATTTGTAGAGATAAACCTTCGTATTTGTCTTTTGTAGGGTTTTAAAAAAATACTCGGGAATTCTGATTGGGAGGACTTGGAACAGGTAATTCACTCTAGGGCAAACTACAGTGTGTAGGATATTGGTATGTGGTTGAAGAGGGCGTTGAATAATTGGTTGGACTGTAATTTGAGGGAAAGATCTATTTAAATGGAAACCTATAATCTCATCTCTGGTGTGTTTCATGCTGTTAATTTTTGTCAAGTTAGGTATCTATAGGGTAGGATGGAAATACTGAATTCATTCAATGTTTAAAATATATTTTATTGTTACTGTGAAATATCTTTTTTTCATCTCAAATGACTTTTTGAGAAAAATATTCTTCCTTTTGAGAGGAGAGAATTACAAGCCTGCTAAAAAATGTGATGTCTTCTGGTTATTGCCATCACAGGCAAACAGTGACTGAGGTATTCATATATATTGCAGAAAGCCCAGTGGGGCTGTTACTTTGAGTCAGCTTTTGTTGACTGGAGTCTTTCTTTTCAACTTGAAAGGTAGAATCCATCACCCTTAAACAAAAAGTAGTATTTGCACTGTACAGACTTGTTGGTGGCCTTTTAAAATCTTTCACATGCTTTTAGTAGTCAGTCACACTTGCTGAAAATTCATTTTTCTCCTCAAGATGGACTTTTTGCAGGATAGGTTCATAAGGCAGCCCCTTCCTGAATATATCCTGCTTGCAAAACAGATTAGGTGATGTTGGACGAGTTACAGTAGTGTTGTAATGCTGGACCAAAAGCAGCTTGATTGCTGCATTTGGTATTGCATTTAATTTCTTCTGCTTCAGAGGCTGATTCTGCCTGTGGGGTTAGGATGAATCCCAAGTAGCGTGTCAGTGCTTGACATGGGCTTTCAGCTGGGGAGAGAGGTAACTTTCATATCTGCAAGAGCTTGCTATACAATTTTTAAGATGCTCTGCATTCTTAAATCCTTTGGTCACTGTTAGAATGTTTCTATAAATGTCTGTTTTCTTTACTTTGGATCCATTTGGGGAAACTTAGGTATTGGCTTTCCTATTGTGAACTTCCCAGGGCAGGTGATGGATTTTTTTTTTTTCGTTAAGTGCAGCTGCTGGATAGGGAACTGTGTAAATACTGTCCCTTTTTCTTAAAAACAAAACCCAAACACTAACAAACCACTTGCACAGATAGTGTTTTCACATGCAGCTGTGAAATTTGTCTCAAAAGAAGGTAACAGATAAATCATATCAGTTTCTCCTCTAGCATGCTTAAATGCAAAACACATTGGAAAAAAAAAAACCTGTAAGCTTCATGATGCTGTAGACTTCTTTCCCTGAAGTTGCAGTTAATAATGAAAAATTGTTTCTGTGACTGGATTTCTTGTGTTGCATTGCACAGTACCTTATGTCAATATTTTAAATGTCATTCTGAATTTGTGTTTCAGGAATTACCAGAAACGGTTCTCCTAAAGTTTTTTCGACCAGAAAACACAGCAGTACCTGCAAGACCAACACCAGAGCAGCTTTCTAATCTTATCAAGACAAGTCTTCATTATCCAGAGTCTTTCAATCATTCTTTTCATCAAAAAAGGTTAGTGTGATGTTTTCTTTAGAAACTTGAAATGTTATTAATTTGACATAAATCCTCTTGAGAGATGCTATGTGGGTTATGGTTCAAAGGTGAAAGAGTGGTATCCAAGGGTGAAATCTTGCTCAATTCTTAAACTCGCTGCTTCAGAATTGTATTGGAAAAATGGAAGTTTCATGTAGAGAAGCAGGTTGTAATATTGCAGTTGACAGTTTTAATGTTAACTAGTAATGTTATTAAATGTACTGAAAGAAAAACAAATACTCTGTTGCCTTTGTGTTTATTTTTGGTGGCAGAGTAACCAGTGTGACTACTTTGAGAAGCTAGACAAGTCAAAAGAACTGGTATGTCTACAGCCGAGATGAGCTGCACATGATTCTGATTTGAGTCAGAAGGAAAGCTGGTAGCAGTTTAGATCACTGGGGCTTGTCTTCTGGAAAAATATCAGAATTAACCTCTGTCAGAAAGCAGACTGCTGGAATGAGTTAGCTGGATCCTGTAAGATCCATTAGTCTTTCTAAAATGATCTGAACAAAGCTCTCTGGATTCACTTCCAGATATGAAACATTGTACTTGAGGCATAAAGATACCAATTTAGGTTTGAGTTGTTTTATCTGAGAACTCTGTTATACTTTTTTCCCAAAATTCAGTTAATATAAGTAAGTTATCAAAAGAAAGGGGTTTCTTTCTTTATCAAATCTAAAAATTTAAACATTTCGTAGTTCTCATTAAAACATGCAACCTTATAAAGCATCTGTTATTCCAGTAAAATTAGTTCATATCTTATTCATTATAGTTGCTAATTGTTCTTTTCTTGTTAGTCAAGTTTAGGATATTTAAACTGTTAAGCAATGGCAAGGAATTCCAGTGGCACAAATCACTTGTTGCATACCTAGAGCTGTTTCAGCTACAGTAGTTTGTGTAGCTGCCTGTGAATATCTTGGTCTTTCTTGCTGCAGTGTTATTTATAAAAACAATCATACTCACTGTAAACAAGCAGGATATCAACTAACTGTATTAGCTTTATTCAGGGTAAAGGTTTAAATTAACAACCAAATGTGTATGTGCCGTCTGTCCAGTTTGGGCACTCTTTTGGCTGAAACTTCAGGCCAGATGCCAGCAATTTCTCAACAGGAGGCAGTGCAGAGGAAATTATCTAGGCAAAATATGCTAAACAGTGGTTCAGAGAGTAGCATACTGGACCATGTTACCACAATTTGAAATGTCTCCTGTCATAACAGGAGATTTCCTATAGACTAAGGTATTTATTTGTGCTTTTCCTGGTCTTTCTCAGCTGGATGAAGGAAGTTGGTGACGTCATTTGGCTCAATAGCTTTTAAAAGTAACTAGTCAATGTAAGTGATTATATTGTTATGTACATTGTTTGTCTGCTGCATAATAGACAACTACATGTTTATATTACTTGAAATTTATTTCAGCTATTTAAGAATGTTATTAAGACTGCCCAGAGTAAGTCTTTTTTCCTTTACTATGGCACTATTTCTCCTCACAGCCTTTGTCTGGTACCTGTCACTCTCCTACTTTCCAATTGTTCCCAGGCTGTTGTAGATGTGATGATTGATTTGCGGCATAAAACAACAAGGTAATGTGTGAATGTTGTTAAAATAACATTTTCTGAGAATGCTTCCTATTTTGGGGGGAATCTTGTAATGCTTTAACTGTACTGAATATCTAGAATAGGGTTTTTTCAACAGTGGCTTCTTTGAAAGAATGGAAGGTGATAAAGGCTTTGTACCGTCAAATGGGAGTCTTTGCCTCTGACTGTTGCTAAGACAGGACCTTGAATTATGACTTCTGAATGGTTAAACTCTGCAGCTCTTTCCTAGGAAAGTAGAAATATTTTTTGAACTAGTGAAATATAAGCTTCAGCAGACTTACTTTATTAAACATATGTTGTTGGTTTTTAATTTATTTTAAAATATCAAGCAATTAGTAGAAAGCAACTTTTGAAATTTAAACTTAAGTTCGTCCTCCAGCAGTGTGGCTTCGTATAAAATGTCATATAACCTTAGGTATTTGTGAGGCTTCCCCTGGGTTTATCAGTTAATTCTTATTGACTGGCATTCTGCTTAGAACTGTAGTATTATGTGCAAAAATATTAGCATTTTGTGAACTATTTCTAGAATTTTTATTAAGGATTTCTGTGGGAGAGGATTTAGTACCCAGCTCAGCTCTGGGGCCCCCAACATAAAGACCTGGACCTGTTGGAGTGAGTCCAGAGGAGGGCCACGAAGATGATCAGAGGGCTGGAGCACCTCCCATATGAGGACAGGCTGAGAGAGTTGGGGTTGTTCAGCCTGGAGAAGAGAAGGCTCCAGGGAGATCTTATAGCAGCCTTCCAGTACCTGAAAGGGGGCTACAGGAGAGATGGGGAGGCACTCTTTATCAGGGAGTATAGTGAGAGGACAAGAGGTAATGGTTTTTAAGCTGAAAGATTTAAGATGGATTTAGATTGGTTATTAGGAAGATGTTTTTCTATTAGGGTGATGAGGCACTAGAACAGGTTGCCCAGAGAAGCTGTGGATGCCCCATCCCTGGAGGGGTTCAAGGCCAGGCTGGATGAGGCTTTGAGCAACCTGGGCTAGTGGAGGGTATCCCTGTCCATGGCAGGGGGGTTGGAACTCGATGATCTTTAAGGCTCTTTCCAACCCAAACCATTCTACGATATATCGCTGTTAATTCTTCTACTTCTGTTAGTGTAAGGCAATTTAACTCATGAATAATTTGGGTGAGACGTCTCCCTGCCCCCTGGTAGATGTTGTGCTACTTGGTCTGCTTACCGTGAAACAGACTTTGAGATCCCTGACTGAATATTCTTGGGGATAGGGCAGAGTCAGATTGTGAAGGACATGGGGTAGACTTAGTCATGGGGAATATTTTGTTTCTTGCCAACAGTCCATCCAGACAACTAAGGAGTTAAAGCCCCAGGTCTTAATATACAGGTTCAGAAATAGGGAACAGAAGATTTAAGTCTGTTTTATTTATCAGTTAAGATTAGGAAAGCTATTCACTGATTTGGTCTGTTTTCACGAGATGGTCATATTTAGCAACAGTGTAGTAAGACGTGTTAGTCCTGTTCCTTGAAACTTCTTAAAAATGAGCAAAAAAACCCAACCCGCCCCACTCCCCTCAACCAACATGTTAATGCGATGTCTGTCAAGCAGTGTATATGTTAACTATTTCTGTGTGACACAAACTCTGATTTAATTCTAGTTCATGGGACAGGCCTTAGAATGCCTTACATAAGGATTCCTAAAACTGACAATTTGCATCTTGTTACTATGTCTGTCATTGGCGTTGTGTGCCAGTTACATAAAAAGCTGGGAATACAATGGAATTCATCTTTATGCATACATTTATAACTCATGTTCTATATATAATGTACAGTATATTAGGAACCAAATAAATGCTTTAAAGATTTGTACTGATTCATCTGAGCCAAGGGGAGAGCTTCTATGAAGAGTATATTAAGTGTGAGTCAAAGAACATTAAGAAGTATTTGGCAAGAAGAAAGGAGCCAGAGTTAAATTGAGCTGATGGGTGGACATAAGGATCCATAAAAATACCCGGGGGGTACCTTAGGTACTCTGTCTCCAAGTGAGTGTATGTTTGTGGGGATGGGTGTGTGTGCTTATGTATGTAGATGTAGCAGGAAAGAGGATAGATGTGATCTTTTTTGAAGCTGCATTTAGTATCTCGGTACAATGTTAAATGCAGTTCTGTCTATACCTGTGATTGTGAATGTTATCCTTTCAAAGTCTAGCTTTGTCTTACTGGAAGAACCTTAATGTTGTAAAGATAAGTGTGGGGGTGTGGTGTGTGTGTGTGTGAAACAAAACATGATATGTTTGGGGAAAGTGGTGACTTAAAGGGAAATTATTGTAGGCAGGCAGTCAGAAATACTCAGCAACTTTGAAGACATAAAAGATAACCGATGGTGGGCACTATTGCATCCAAAGACTGCCAGAATACTAACTTGAGTTTCCAACTCCTGGCTTTTGAAAATAAGTTTTCAGAAAGCATAAACGAGCATCTCTTTGTAAGGGGCCAGTGATGGACACACAGCGCATTCTGAAATGTTGGGAAAACTTGAGGCTGAGGGAATCATGTAAACTGTTATGTATACTTCAAATACAGAGAAATAACTTTGTTGATCTTCTTTTTCAGCCCCGAAGCACTAGAAGTCCATGGATCTTTTACGTGGCTTGGGCAAACACAGTACAAGCTTCAACTTAAAGGCCAGGAGGTGTATAGCTTGCAGCTGAAAGCTTGCTTTGTTCATACAGGTGTCTATAATCTCGGAACCCCCAGAGTATTTGCCAAGCTAGCGGACCAAGTTACTTTGTTTGAAACGAGTCAGCAGAACTCCATGCCTGCACTAATTATTATCAATAATATCTGACCACTTCCTGAAAAAAATCACACTAAAAGACAAAATAAATGGGATTTGTTTCTTATATTAGTGGTTGACATTTTGCTGCAGTTTTTGGAAATAGCACCTCAGACATCTAACTTCTTACTAAAGATTCTGTAGGAAAGAAAATAGCAAAATATTCAGACTACTTGTCAGTTTGTTTCTCAATGCAACGCACGTTGGACTGAAAATGTTTATCCTTTTATAATGTATTTCTTCTCTGGTAATTAAGATATTCATAACACAAAATACTCTTTAACTTCAAATCTGAACATATTTGTATGTCCTGTGACCTGTCAAAAATGCGGCTTGACTGCTGTTACAACTTCCAGCATGGTGTGTTAATATTTGTGGCTGTATTAGGATATGGTTCAGGAAGAAACCCTCATTGGCTGTCTCCTGTCTGAAACCATTAGTCATGAGAAATCCCAGCCTTACTGTGAAGTTCAATAAGGTGTCTGATATCCATATCTGTTTCTCAATTCTTTAGTTTAAAATTTTGTTTTGAGTTTTCATGTTTATGGAAACAGGTGACCTTTCAAGGTTTACATACAAGTCCTGCCGAAGGTGTTTAAAAAATAATTTCTTCAACCAGTTTGAGTATTTTCTTTCATCTCAACACAGAATGCACTATTTCACAACCATGAGATTGTCATTTAAATTGTCACTTGCTTTATTATGTAACTATAACAATTGATCTGTTTTAAAAAAAATCTACTCAAGATTTTCAAGAAATGTATTATATTTATAACAAATGTACTGTAAATAGAATAAAACATACACCATATTCACTGTATTGACTTGTGGCCCTTTTTTCCTTCCTTTTTCATACAGCTGTAGCAACAGGTGCTGATACTGTATACATATTCAGTACTGTCTTCATTTTGGTGCTCTCTGCTTAGGTGAAGTTCCTGTCCTGTTGCCATGTATACTGTTGGTGTACGTTGAAACTTGTAGTGGCTGCTGTATTTGCCTTTTGAGTTCTTATCCAGTATTTCCCGGTACAACCCCAAAATTTAGCTGTCTGGGAAATCTCAATTACTTGTTACGTGCTGGGGATTTTTGATTTGAGTGGTAGCTGCTGAACATAGGGAAGGCTATGAAGCAATGAAGTGCAGCAAAACCAGCTAAGCTAGGAGTTACGATTTATGATGGGTTAGCTGAATACAAGGGAAATCGGGCACCTAAAGAAACCCAAGACTTGTGTCAGTCAGTCTGCTGTGTCTGGGGCTGAAGGTAATTCCTTCATAGGACAACACTGACACATGAAACAGTACAGCTGCCTTCAGATATATATTTTTCTTTTTAAACAAGGTTTCCAATTTTACTTATATACAGTACAATTGTTTTGCTGTCTCTGGGTCTTAAAACTTCCTGGAAAGTCTTAGGACCTATTCACAGCACATGATGTTTTGTACTCCTGCTTACTGTCACACCTTCAACCTACTTCTAAGTAAAGGTGCTTAAGAATACTAAAGAATGACACCTGGAAGCAATAGAAATGAATAAGTGGTTGAATGGTACAAAAAATTCAGTTTAAGTTAACACCACAGGTGTTAAGGGTCTGCATCCTGTCTCTCCTGAGGTGACCTGGGGTGTATCCCTCATATTTGCTGATGCCCAGAGGGCAGCAGCATGGTCTGTCACCAGGCCCAGCCTTTTGATCGCATCTAGTGTTGGGGTAGCACAAAGAACTGATACAGCTTAGAGACCTGCGTGTCTAAATAGTGGTTTTATCCTAATTATTAAGGGGGGAGGGAAATGGCCTACAGTCACACTTTTTTTTTTTAACTGGCTCTCGGTGTTACCAGCTCCTCTTCAAACATCTGAAGCTTAAGCCTTGTCTAAATTAACCCCTAGCTAGTGCTGTTAATTGCAGAGAAGATACTGACAGTCCTTGGCAGGGCAGGGTTTCTCCCTCCAGCAGCACCAGGGCAGTGCTGTGGCAGGCCAAGGGGGAAGGGGTGGCATGGCCCAACCCTGTGGAAGTGAGAAGTGGGAGATGAGACAGGAGCACTGTATATCTCTCTAGTTCTGCAATGTTTTTCTCTTAGACATTAAAAAAATATATTTAGTGGTTGTCATATTACTACTCGTGTCTTTGCTTATAGTAGTGAGAAGTTGGAATGTCATTCTGCTACTGCCTATTGTACTCACTGAGCATTTTATCGACAGCTTTGTGAGATGTATCTATGTTACCTTTAGAATCGAATTAATGTCTCGGGTGCCATGTGAAATACGCAGGAATTGCATTACTGAAGATAGGTGACGGCTCTGCTTTTGTATCCAAATTAGAGCTGAGCACTGCTGCCATCTAGCGCTTTCTGCTTCCAAATGCAGACTGTCCTGGGGGAGTGTGCATCGCTGGGAGCGAGGGGGTCCGCGTCAGCAAGCGGAGCTGGGCTGTGGCCCTCGTGGCTTGTAATTGTTCATGTGTCGCAACTGGGGAGAGCTGGGATCCAGGGGCCAGCTACTGGGCAGCCTGAGTGTGCGAGGCCAGCTGCTGGAGGGCTCCACGCTGTGTATTTCCCACGAGCAGACCTTCATCCTGACCAGCCGTTTGTGTTTGTATGACTACTATGTTTCCTCTCTGTTCTGATCGGTGGAGCTGGCCATGTGTAATGTGTACGTGTGCACCTATTGGGAAAACATGCTCAGCCTCCCTCCTGGCTGGAGCCAAGACCATGGACCTGCAGTAGCCTTGCCTCTACAAGGACAGATTTGGCAACTCCTAACAGCATTTCGGTACCATTCAAAACTTCAGGTAAAAGAAAGGGGGTGTGTGTGGAGAAGGTAGGGAGAGTTCATTTCTATAATTAGAAACTTGTCAATAGAAGTGTTGAAGATCTATTTCCCTCCTACTGAGCCCTTACATAGAAAGCCAAATAGTGTTTTTATCCTTTTTTATCCTTCATGTCATAGATAAATGTTACTGATTAAGGATTCAAGTCTTGAAGCTAACAAAGAGAATGAGCACTGCTTCACTTTCAGTTTTGGCTGTGGATAGGTTTTACTCAGATGCAAATTCTGTGGTGCCTTGAAACATCAGCTTTTCTGTAATGAGGATTATGTGTACCTTGGTTAGTAGGCTTTTAAAAACTTTAGTCCTTGCTTTGTTTACTAAATGGCTTGGGAGTCCTACTGGAATTATTGGTCTTCTCTCAGGACAAAATACATCTGAAAATTCCATGAACTATGTCTATATGTACAATTTCTTGTTGTTTGGGAAAGTTATTGGTGTTAGGAAGTGATACTGTTTCTTGAAACATACATTCAATTACACTGATTTCCCTTTTGAAATAGGGCTTGGCTAGGTTCAGCAGCAGAATACAGGGGTTCAAAGTTACTGTTCTTTTGGCAGTTGCTTGTACTCTGATGCTCCAGAAGAAACACAAAAGGTGCCATTGTAAAAGTGGAAGAATTTTCACTTTTAGCATTTGGATTTTTGACAAAGATCCTGTTTAGTAGCAATGATGTTCAGTACCTGTGGCCTTGTGGGTCCCACTGCATAGGCTTTATTTTGAGCTATTATCAGACATACTCTTTCCATGTGTAATAGAGCCATTTATGTATAGAATATTTGTTCAGATAAAAAGATAAAATCAATTACTTTAGGTTGTGAGAAATACTCAGTCAAAATGCTTGTGTGAGTGGAAAAAGCCTGTGCCTTGAGGAGGAGGGTAGTGTATACATAGTATGATGAAAATGAAAAAAAAAATTATGGCTTTCATTATTTAAACCTGAGGTCACAATAGCTACATAATGTGAGGAAGCTTTCTTACTGATCACACTGACTAAAACCACAAAATCAATATTTTTGTTATCACTTAGTTGTAAAATGCAGGTATAGCTGCCTCACAGAAAGCACTCACCCTGCCGTTGGAGGAGAATGGGATCTCATGCGATAAATCATGGCTATGCTCAGATTAATGGCAACAGAATTTCTCTTCAATTTTGTTCCCAAAGATAATAATGAAATATAAAACCAGGCTTTCACCTCTACTCAAAATATTTTATTTTAAAGCTCATATTCTAATTCAGTACCTGCTGTGATATAGAGCTGTCTACACTAAAGTGTCATCTAGCCTGGGTATCAAAAGTCAGGTCTCTGAATTGCAATGGATACAGCAGAGATGATGTTTTTCAGAGAGAGATGGTTTTCACTTATTTCACTCTTATTTCATTGAGATAAAGGATTACTTCTGAGTATGTTAACATATAAAGATGTTTGCAGTAATGGGAATCCACTGAGGGAAACTCAGCTTTTCTTCATATGCACATTGCCATTATTTCAGTCACTTGAAATGTTAATGTTTTCTGTCCTTTCAAAATGACACTTAGATAATTTCATGGACAAGATTACTTCTGTGGAGTAAAAAATATACTGGAACAGAAGATAATAATTTCCTCAACACTTCTGTTTTTAAAACCATGAATGCTGATTAAACTTGTTCCAAGACTGAGTGATTTCCTGATCCCATTAAATCAAGATTTATTTACTATGTATTTCTATCAGTTTACAGGAGTAAATCATTAATTTGTAAAATGTCACTCAGCTAATGAGTTCTGCTAATTGCTTTAGTGGTAGATGAAACAGTGAAAAATTAATGTGGTTTAAAAAGTTGCTTATAGACTATAGCAGTGTATAAATCAATTTAGCTGATGCTTGCAAATGTGATCCCTCTGGGTTTTCCTCTTTTTAAGTTAGAATAGATGTGGTGTTCCCCTCCTGATAGTTGGGGGATAGTTCCTTACCCTGTTTCCTCTAGGATGATGAAAATTCTGCTAAAAAAACCAACCCAAACCTGTAATAGTAGGTTTTTACTTACTGAAGGAAACTTAGTGATAGTCTTTAAACAAGTGCCTCATGATCCCTAGGTATTTTGAAGCCCTAGGATGAACGAGAGACTTCTGTATGTCATGGAGGTTGCAGAGAAAGTAACAGCCCCTCTGGACCAAGAAATAAATACTTCTCGAAATTCACAGGCAAAGTATTTCTTTTTTTCCTATCCTTGTGAGGAAACATCAGGCGATATGCCCAGCTTTCCTCCCTCTCCCTGCTGACGCTACTGTCAGCGGCATACTAGAGGGAGAGACAAGAGTGTGCTTGGGACATGGGCAACCAAGAATTTTCATAGAAAAATTATTGAGCGTAGCGAGACACAAAAAAATAACATAATGTATAGAAAACAATTGTTCAACTAAACGGTAATTTTTATCCCTAATTGCCTTTTTCCTGTTTTAGAAGAAAACACATTTTACACTTTATTGTATTTGTTAAATGTTATAGTACTAAAAATGTACAGATGTATAAGAACTGGCTTTTGACAATTTGTTGTGGGTTAAGCAGAGCAGAGTTAATTTTTTTTTTTTTCCTTTTCCCTTCTCTTCATAAATAGCTAGCGAGAAGCTGTGTTTCGGATTCCTGCTCAGGAGAGAATTGATAAGAGAAGAACAGAGAAGAACGTTTATAGTTATTGCTAGGATGTTGCTATTTGTTCTCAAGGACGAGATACATTCAGCCTCTCTCCTCTCAATAGACAGAGAGAGAGCCCGGCTTCTAGCTTGGGATTTGCTTTTAAGTCAAGATTGAGAAGCAGACTGACCAATTATTCCATCCTGTGCACGTCATACCCAGTATTTAGGAGAAGACTCTTCGAGGAAAGCTGTCTTTCCACTTCTGGATTCATCTCGCTTTGGGGAGCCTGCGTTCGCACTCCCAAGGCCTTTTCCCCCCCCTCCTCCCCCCACGGTTGCCGTTAGCTCTCGGCCCGGGACACTCGTTTATCTCCGTTCCATGAGTTTTGGCATCCTCCCTCTCCCGGAGGTTCGTTAGCTGTTTTTTTTTCCTGCTTCGGTCAGCTCTCGGGTTGGGACGCTTGGACTGTTATCTCCGTTCCGTGAGTGCCTCCGGGAGCGGTGCACCCCCTTTCCCCCCTTTTCCCCCCCTTT
>WKFP01015557.1:578652-610120 GCA_011057875.1 Pterocles orientalis | reverse complement strand
CCTGCCCAGATGCAAGACTCTACACTTGCTCTTGTTAAACTGCATTAGATTTTTCCCCGCCCAAATCTCCAGCCTGTCTAGGTCTCGCTGGATGGAAGCACAGCCTTCTGGCGTGTCAGCCACTCCTCCCAGTTTCGTATCATCAGCAAACTTGCTGAGGGTGCACTCTACTCCCTCATCCAAGTCATTGATGAATATATTGAATAGCACTGGTCCCAATACTGAACCCTGGGGGACTCCACTAGATACAGGCCTCCAGCTAGACTCCATCCCATTCACCACAACTCTCTGGCTTCTTTTCTCCAGCCAGTTCACAATCCATCTCACTACCCGATCATCCAGCTTGTACTTCCTCAGTTTAGCCGTGAGGATACTGTGGGAGACGGTGTCGAATGCTTTACTGAAATCAAGATAGACCACATCTACTGCTTTACCATCATCTACCCACCTGGTAATGTCCTCATAAAAGGCTATCAGGTTGGTCAAGCATGACTTCCCCTACAGGACAGATATAGCGCATCAGGTGCGCTATATCTGTGCTGTAGGTATGGAAGCTATGGAGCTTTTGATCAGATATTAATTTTACTTCTCTGTTTGTGAATTGTTTGTTCCGTGTTGCCACATTGCCATGATCGGAATGTCAGTTCCAGGATTCGGGGAACTACAGGAAAACCATAGATTGAATTTAAGCAGGCTACTATGCATTGAGCTAATGACAAAAGCCTGAATGCATTATTTTTTAGTCTCTCGAAACATTAGGCAAAGAATGTAAATCTGGAATTTACTCTCTTAAAATCCCATGGTCTATAAAAAAGTAAATGATTTTTGGGCGGTGAGCTGCATGAGTGTAGTGCTCCTGTGGTTGGTAGAAGGGACAATTGAATTTATTCTTTTTGCATAGTCTTTGAATATATATATTTTTAATGTATTGCTGCTTGTGACTGCTTAGACAGTTGTTTTGCTGAGTCTGAGTATTTGTTAGAGAGTTTGAGACTTAATTAGTGAAGCTACAGGAGATGTATTTATTCCTCGTTTCTTCAGCACCTCATAAACTGGTTATACTTTGACCTGAAACAAAAAATGCTTCTTAGCTATTAAACACATCTCAGCTTGAGTTTCCAACTTGTTTTTCATGAAGTCTAAATTCAGTTCAGGCGAGTTCTGATGAAAAGAAAGTTAAATACTGGGAACTGTGGTTTTATTCTCATATAGTAATAGATAAGTTTTTTTTATATTTGTCTGCAATCCAGCTTCAGTTTTTCACAAGTAGTCAGGAAATACATATTTTATTAATTTTTTTTTAAATATGGACACTATGAGATACAGCCTCTGTAAGTATTAGTGGCTTGTGGAGGTACCTCTGTTATTTTCATTTTGGAACAAGGGGTTGCTGCCCTGTAAACAACCAGAAGGATTTGGACGTGCACTGTATGCCAAGACTGTTTAACAGGGATATTGCTAAGTGATGCTGAGCTAGTTTGACTCCCATGTTTTTCAGAAGTTATGAGATGCTGGAGGAATATGGCAAATTCAACCACTTTCATCACAGTGTTTACATCCTTGGAATAAGGCAAGACCTGTAGGGGCCACTAATGTGTATATTTTTAAACTATCTGATAAAGACAAAGACCAGTAGGGAGTGAGTGCTGGCAATTGTGTGTGCCTTGGCTTTTGCTTCAACTTGTTATACAGTAAAAGGATAGTGTCACTTTTCAGAGCAATATGTACTGACCTTTTTTTGCACAGAGAAGAAAGGTCTGCTGGGTGATAGTGAGGAATGTGGCAGTTGTGCACAACTACTTGCACATTTGGGTTGACTTTCTCAGAGCTCTGAAAAGGTTTACAGACAAGGAGTCAGTTAGAATTGTGTAACTAGCAGGTGGTAGGATGCAAAGCCTTTGTCTGCCACCTGTAAGGTGTGCATGGCTTCAGCCCGGTTCGGGATTTAACCAGGATGTTCTGTGAGCAGTTTTTTTCTTTACGTTAGGGAATTGCAAACAATTCACTCTGTCAGAGAAACCAGCTTGTAAGACAAGAGTATAGAATGAAACCACTATGTGAAGGAGAATTAGCTGAGGTGGCTAAAGACATCTGCTGACAAGATAAAACCCGATGTTAAGCTATTGTGTCCTTCGCCCCACCGACATCCTCTTCCCCCAAAACTAAGTAATTCTTCAAGAACAGATATGGAAATACCTGGGAGGAGATATAATCCAGATGGGACTAGTTTTGCTGAAAATGTATTGAGTGGTTTGATGTAGGTCTGTGGCAGATTCAATTCAACGCCCTGTATATAGTGTTTCCCTATGGCACTGTGCCTGGAGTCACTGGGGTCTCAAGAACCTCTCAGAGCTCCAGAAACTGACACTTAAGGGAAAAACCTCAAAGCAGCTTTCCAAGCATCCTGCAAGACCTCAGGGCTAACAAAAACATATCATATCAGGCATAAGAAATGCTCCCTTAAGTCACAGAGAATTAGACTCCATATAGGAAGGTGTCTTCAGGCAGCAAATGCCTCTAGAGCCTGGTGCCATGAAGACGATCTAGAAATTCTGAAGGAGCTGCCCTGGAGGAAGGTCATGGAAGGAGACTTCTTCATGGTTATCTCCTGTGACTTGATGCAAGTCCTATAATGTCAAGATGCTACAGCCAATAAAAAGTTTTAACAGATCAATGTAAGGGAGAACACTGAAGAGATGTGTAATCTTCATACTGGGCTTTAAAGTATAAAAAAGTTGCCAACTGGAAAAAAAATGCAACATATGTCAGGTGGACAAGAGGGCAGCTAAGAGAAGCAGTTGAGGACGACGACAGACACAGAAATGATGCAGTTAGTTTCCTTTCAAGAAGCTGGACAACGTAAATGAGACAACAGAAATCCTTGATTGTTTAAGTAAAGAGCTTGAGGTAGGAAATTAAATGTCTTGGTGTAAAGCAAAGTCTTTTGAAGGGCTGATGGACACTGTGTGAGAGAAGTTGTGACCCAGCCACAGATGGGGAAGGATGTTTCCTGGTCAGCAAAGACAGCTGTGAAAGCACGCGTGAAGAAAACCTTTTCTAAGAAAACAGCCATAAGCTCCAAAGAAATGAGGAAAAATCACAAGGATAAAACAGATGTTATCTGATGGAGAATTATTTAGCAGGACAGGAAAGGATGGTTTTAAAAGAAAGACTTTGTTGGGATTGAACTAATGAGCATTTGTTGTAAGTTTTCAAGTTTGATTTAGAGAGAGACATCATTATGGACAGTGGCCTTAGTAAATTTTAGCCATCTAAAATTAGCCTGTCTTTTAATGTAGAGAAAGAAAAAAGCTGTGTTAGGCGTTGCAGCCAGTCTGATGATGGCAGTGCATGGGTGGCAGTTGGGACCTCACTTCTTGGGAATAAATCCACATCTTTCCTCCCGGGGAGATATGAAGGAGGTAGATGTGGCCCTAGACTGTGACAGATATTTCTGGTAAAATAGAGGTACTGAAGGAACCAGTGAAGTACAGGATAGTTTCAAGGGAGTGGAAGTTTGACTGGTAGGCAAGAAGGACAGGATCTTTCCACACCCTTTATAAATAGGTTAATTATGGGAGGGTACTGGGAGAGAAGAGACAGACAAAATACACCTTTTGTCATTTTATTTGGAAATGGTAAACAGTGCGAATAAAACTGGCTCTGGAGAGGTATGGATGGGTATCATGGTACTGAGAGACTTGGTGGCAAACTAGAAGACATTTAATTTTGAGTGTGGAGTACGGAGTAAGCGATTATATAAGCACATTGAGGACCACCTAGCTAGCTATCACAGCTCAAGAAAGAAGTTTTGTAGTCCTAATGGTCAGCTCTCTTTAACATTTGTTCAGTGTTTAGAATAAAAAGAACAAATGAAATAGAGAATTAATTATTTCATTGTGCAGTTCCACAACGTGTTGGTACTATTTGTGTTTCCGGACTCCACATCCCCAGAACTATGTAGCAGAACTAAAAAAGGCATAGTAAAGATCAAAAGTGTAGAAAAAAATGCCCTACAAGAAGAAGAAACTTGCTTGTAACTCCATTCCCAGCCTGCTCCCTGTTTCTCAGTACTTTGTGTCTACCGTTACTTTCTGTGAGCAAAATGCCAGAACAAGAGAGAGCCATTGTTTAGGAACCTATTTGCTGGTTTGAGGTTGTGGACCACTGAGCTGGGCCTGCTTCGTAATTAACTTGTGCTTTCTGCAAGCATCTTCAAATGTTGCCTTTTGCGGTTGTACAGAGACTGTGCCAGATCCCAGTTGAGAATGATCAGGTTTCCTTGTGTTCTTCCCATCTCCTCCACTTCAGAAGCTTCCCCAGCCCTGGCAGGATACCAGTGTGCGGAGGCAGCTAGGCTGCAGTGCGTGCAGAGTTAGTAAATAGCGTGATTTGGATGTTGACATGCTCTTTATATTTTATTTGGGTAAAGCAGACACTGATGACTGCTGAGTTGAGTTTTGTCTCACAGGTGGTATTGGAATGGAGTAACTCTTGAGACATGATGGATCTAGAAGGAAAAAAACAGCCCAACAGGGCCTGTGAGTTAACTACTTGTTTAGAGAGGGATTTAAAAAAAAAAAGTTTTAAAATGCCTTGCTGTTCAGAGAAATTGGGCTTGCTTGCTGGGGCTGTAGGCACCTGTTCTGCCTGTTCTCTGAGCGTTGCACAGTGTTTATCTGTCAGCAGTGTAACTGCTGGGAGGGATGGCAATTTGACCAGCACATGAGGTACTAATATTTATAACCCACTGTGTCTTTTAATGGTCTCTGTTAAACACAGGGGAAAAAAACTTTTGATGAAAGAGTGGAAAATCTATAAAACTACACATTTCCAAGGCCACCAATGACTGCAGAGAGATTCCAGTTTTTATAAACAGAGTGAAAAAGCAAGCAGAACTTTTTCTGAATTTGTGCCTGGTTAAGGAGCTGTGCCAGTGTAACAAGGGTTTTATAGTGCATAAGAAAACTGAATGGATGTAGTGGGGAAAATGAAATGAAAAGAGCAATTGGCTGAAGGTGACTAACTCCAAAAATTTTGCATCTGTGGAGGTGGCAGCTCCTGTTCCCTGGAATCTTCAAAAGCTTCGCGTATTCCTGGTTATTTTTCAATTGAATGACAAGAGGGCACAGCATGTCCTGTGTTTTGACTTTGCTTTTGTTAGTGGTTTGGATCAGGAAGAGTATGAGTACACGCTTCAGAAACCTACTAAGTGTTTGTGAAGTAATTGGTAAAAACACATTCTTTTCCCCATGTGTGGTGATGTTTTCCAAAAACATCCTGAAAGAGTTTCTATTGTGAATTAAAATTCTTCCTTCTATCTGTCTGATTTGGTGTGCCCAGACGGTGTGAGATCTATGAAAATTCATTTTGCTTCCCTTGATATCTTTTTGTAATTTTTTTTTTTCCAGGAAGGATACAAAGAAGTCTGTGGTTAATGGCTACCTCTTGGTTTTTGATGAAATCCTGGAAAATTGAGAGATCTTCTTGAAGAGGGAAAATTCACAGCTATGCCAAACATATTTGTGAACAAGCTATTAAATACAATGTGAAATTTCTCTTGAAAGAAGATCTCACTGGGGGAGTGGTTCAGAAAGAATGAGCTGAAATCTGGCACACCACTTCTCCGTGCAATATCATGATGGCTCAAAGGTGACTTGTATCCTGTTACGTGAAGGTCAATTTGTGCACATCTATCTCTTGAAATCTTAAATAGTTCTGATGGGTGATAGAGGTACAACAAATGGGAATCTTCAAGCAGCCCCTCTGAAATTATAGGTGGATTAGAGAAATGCTAAAGATTTATAGAAACTAGATTCTGTATCTTGTGGTGAGGCCATAGCTGACTGATATTAGAGGTTTGTGTGTTTGTGCCCCACAAAGCTCCTTGCTGAGGTCAGGACCCTCTATGCTGCCCTGGCCACTTGAGGGGTCTGTTTGCACGAGCAGAGAGGAATAAGCCACAGACTTGTGTTTGTGGGCTGCAGAGGTCATGGCCACAACTTTGAGGATATTGACTGAAGGACAAAGTTCAGGGAGCAGAAGAACGAAAGGTTGGGAGCCTAGAGAAAATACCACCTAAAAGGAAGGAGTGAAGAATATTGAAAAAAGACTTGTTTAGCTCAGAAGCAGAAGTGGGAGGGGGATGCAAAAGCATTTTGTCTATTATTTCAAGGCTGTTACAAAGAAGACAGGGATAGTTCATTTTGGACAGCTCAGGAAAACATTAGGAAAATCTTTCCAACAGTAATGCGTTTATGAGCCTGGTAGAACACCAACACTGCCATGGGAGACTGTGGAGTCTCCCTTATGAGACACTTTTAAAAATGGGCCATAAAAGCATCTGGCAGGAAGGGCAAAACTAGAGCTGATCATGCTTTGTCATCCTGTGGATGAGACCCACACTGAAGAAACAGAAGTTAGGACTGTTTCTGCAAAACCAAACAAACCTAAACCATAAAGCTTTTTGTGTGGAATGGGGTGAGTGGTGATCTTCCAAGGAGAGTAAATGATCCCTGCATCACACACAGGTTTTAGTTGAGTATGTGGGAAAGAACTTAGCTGGCTGGGCAAACGTTGGTCTCCTATCGTGCTTTTCTATTTATCTGCTGGGATGTGAAAGCTCCTTATCTTTGTTTCTGATCAACCTGAATGCTTCAAGGAGTAGTCTTAGACTGTGTGATCGGAGCCTTTCTGGTTCTTTTGAAAGACTTCCTTACGCAGAGGTGAGAGAAGAGCAGAACGAGTGCTTAAAAACGTCAGGTGAAGATATCCTGACTGGGAGATACATACATATTTATTTATATGGGATATTTATATGGGTGTGTATATATATATATAAACACATGATAAAACTGTATTCTCTCTTGTGAAATAATAAATTTATTTTAGAATACTTTAAAAATAAATGAGTAAAATAAGTGGAAAAGCAGTTTGAATTTCCTGGTTCTGTGCTGGGAATATTAACTCTGAGAATGGAGCTGGATTTAGTGGCAAGAACTTCACATGAAGTCATACTTTGTTCTAGGGATACTTTTTGCGGTTAGTTTTATCACCGTCTTCCCTAGTAAAATCCAAGTAGGGTAAGTAAGTCCAAATGCATAGGGGAGACTCCAATCTTTGCTTTAAGGACATGGAAAAGTACAGTTCCAGAAACTCAAATGAGTGATACAGATGGAATCTATGCCACTGTTCTGTCATCTGTAACCTACCTTTCCTTATGCTCCAAATGAAAGAAGAACTAAACAACCCCCTTCTTTTATCTGTTTTTGTTGTTTTGGTTTGCTTTTTCTTTTTTCAAGTTTCAAATTATTTATTTTTTGTGAATACATTTTTGGTGGGAAATAAATTACTTTCTCATACCCATGCTAAATATGACCCAGTTAAGGACTTTTTTTCCAGAAAAAATCTTTCAAGTATGTAACTTTAATCCTTTTGGAAAGAGGAATTAAAGAAAACAAAATTGAAAAAAATCTGATGGTTGGATTTTTTTTTCCAGATCTTGATTTTTTTTTTCTAATGATCATTCTTAAATTTAAATTTCAAAAGTTTCCAACTATATCTAACCATTTCTGAGTTTGTTAGTCAAATCTAGCCAGGGCCTGCTAAGTAGTTGAAATTTTCTAAATTTGTGCAGGAAATGTTTAGAAATATTTTTTGGAATACATTTTTTCCCATTCTTATTCCTGATGACTTTATAAGCTTTGCCTAGGTGGTGGTCTTAGGTTGGTGCAATTACAAGGGAATATACTTACTGAAAGACTATGCTACCCAACTCGGTGCATACACTTTCCTAGAGAGGAGCGCAGTGTGTTTTAAGGTACAGACATAAGATCAGATGAAAGCAGAAAACTCTTTGCTGCCTAAGATTTGCATTAAGTATTTTCATAAGGCTATATAAATACCAAAAGCAAAATTTTGGGAACTTGGCATTTTAGCTCTGGCAATAATGGAAAGTGGGACCTTTTTTCGAGTATAGACATGCTGATTCTTGTTCCCACAAGTGGGTGCCTAATGCTTATCTGCAGCTAAAGAGCTAGAATAATTTTTATGGACCTAATTTTGTACGTTGTAGATATCCCCACACAAAACAAATCTAAGACAAACATTCTGCTTAATGAGGTAAATGCACCAAAGAAGCAAAGGAAAAACACAGGGACTGATTCAACGCTGGTTTTCCCCACTTATTAGCTAGAGTACTTAGTTCTGAAGAAAAAATTGTTAACAAAACTTTATTTTTTCCTGGAAAATCTCAAAACCAGATTTATTTTTGGTGGAATTGTACTATTTTTATTTAATTGGAGAGTTTCTTCATGCCTGGGATTTCACAACGATGGAAGAAAATAGAGAAAACCCTTTCATTCCTCCTTCCCAGAACAGTCTTTGGCTTCTTGCTTGAGGCACTTTCTTGGGCTGGTAAGACTCAGGTTCACCTAAGTGGGCCTTTGCCTAATTTGTATGAGGAACTTGCTTAGGCAGCTGTGGAAGATTTCGTAGCATGGAGGAAAAGAAAACTCATGTTCTGTGAATAGCTTGCCATATTTCAATTACTAAGTTAATAGCTCCCAGTTTATCTGAAGTTTGGAGCCAAAATCAGGATCCAATGTTTCTTTTGGCAGGTGAGGATAGTATGCTTTATGTCCTTCTTGCCATGTAATTGTATTTGGGGAGAACATTAAGTCTGTTTGCAGCTTTTTTACACGACTGATCTTTCTCTGAGTACTGGACTCTCTACGCACTAGTATGCAGAAGATGAGCAAGGAAAGGGATTTTAATATTCTTTCTGGGAAAAGGTTTGCTGTGCGTTGCCTGCTACTGCCAAACAAGTCACTGAATCACTGGATGGTTGAGGTGGGGAGGGACCTCTGGGGATCATCTGGTTCAAACTCCCTGATCAAAGTAGGATCACCTAGAACAGGTTGCCCATGGATATGTCTAGGCAGGTTTTGAATATCTACAGGGATAAGCTCTCTGAGCAACCTGCTCCAGTGTTTGGACACCCTGAACCGTCAAAAGTTTTTTTTCCTCTGTTTAAACAAGATTTCCTGCATTTCAGTTAGAGGGCTTTGCATCTCTTCCTGTTGCTGGGCAACATGGAGAAAAGCTTGTCTCCCTCCTTGTGACTCCCCACCCTGACGTATTTATACACTTTGACGAGATCCCCCTGAACCTTCTCTTCTCCAGGCTGAGCCCTGCTAAGTTGCTTAGCCTCTCCTCATATGCTGGATCCTCCAATACTTTAGTCACCTTCCTGATCTTTCATTGGCTTTTTTCCAGTTTGTCCGTGTCTCTCGTGTACTGGGGAGCCCAGAGTTGGACTCAGCACTCCAGCTGTGACCTCACCAGTGCTGCATAGAGGGGAAGGATCCTCTCCCTCAACCTGCTGACAATGCTCTGTCAAACGCAGCCCAGGAGGCTGTTGGCTTTCCTTGACACATGGAGACATTGCTGGCTCATGTTCAGCTTGGGGACAAGCTATCCCAGGGGCAGGACTTGGCGTTTCCCTTTGCTGAACTTTTTAAGGTTCCTTTCAGCCCGTTTCTCCTGCGTGCTGAGGTCCCTCTAAATGGCAGCATGACCTTTGGATGTATCAACCACTCCTCTCAGTTTTGCAAACTCTGCAGGCCTACTGAGGGTCCACTCTGTCCTGGTGCCCAGGTCAGTAATGAAACAGTATTGGCCCCAGGATTGACTCATGGGGTACTCCACTGGTGACTGGTCTCCAGCTAGACTTTGTGCTGCTGATCACAAACCTTTCAGTCCATTAGTTCCGACAGTGTTTAATCGACCTTACAGTCCACTTTTCCAGCCTGTAATTCTCAGTTTGTCTGTGAGGTTGTTATGACAGAGTGTTGAAAGGCTTGCTGAAGTCAAAGTAAACAATATCCACTGCCTTCCGCTTTTTTGCCACAATTTTCATTTCATTGTAGAAGACTATCAGCTTGGTCAGGCATTGTTTCCTCTTTGTAAATCCATGTTAACTGCTCCCAATTATCTTCTTGTGGTCAGTATGTTTGGAAACGGTTTCCAGGTTTATTTGCTCGTTAACCTTCCTATGGATCAAGGTGCGGTTCCCCAGATCCTCCTTCTTGCCCTTCTTGAAGATGGGAGTGGTATTTGCTTTCTTCCAGTCACAGAATCACAGAATGTTAGGGATTGGAAGGGACCTTGAAAGATCATCTAGTCCAATCCCCCTGCCGGAGCAGGAACACCTAGATCAGATCACACAGGAACTCATCCAGGCGGGCTTTGAATGTCTCCAGAGAAAGAGACTCCACAACCTCTCTGGGCAGCCTGTTCCAGTGCTCTGTCACCCTCACCATAAAGAAGTTTTTTCCTCTGGAACTTTCCCAGATCACCATGACCATTCAAACATAGACCGTTCAGTAACATCTGCCATCTCCCTCAGCACTCATGACTATGTCTGATCAGGGCCCATGGGCTTGTGTATGTCCAGTTTGTGTAAATGTGCCTTCACCTGATCCTCCTCCATGGAAGACAGGTTTTCCTGGCTCCAGACTCTTCCTTTGGTCTCCCAGGGACCTGCGATTGCTGAAGGCAGGTCTTACCAGTAAAAACTGAGGTGAAGAAGGCATTCAGTACCTTGGTCTTTTCCATGTTCTTTGTCACCAGATCTCTGCTCATTCAGCGGTAGCCCCACAGTTTCCCTAGTCTTCTTTTTGCTGCTGATGTATATGCAGAAACCCTTCTTTTTGCCCTTCATGTCCTGTGTCAGATTTTACTCCAGATGGGTCTTCACTTTCCTGACACCATTCCTGCATGCTCAAAATCTCTATATTCCTCCTGGGACACCAGTCCCTGCTTCCACCTACTGTGTGCCTACAATTTTAGTTTAGTCAGGAGCTCCTTGTTCATTCATGCTTGATTTCCTGCTACTCCGGAAATTAATTTTGAGGAGGTGATCCTTGAAAGTCAACCAGCTCTTCTGGACACCTCTTCTCTCCAGGTCTGTATACCACTGAAGTTCAAGATTGTGATCTTGCTATTTGCCTCGCTATTTGCCTTGTTCCCTTCTCTCAGAAGCCTGACTACCATCATCTGCTACTCGCAGAAGCCAAAGTTGTACAGACTTCACATCCCCGATCTGTTCCTCCTTGTTTGTGTCTAGCAGACAATCTCTTCTTGCTGGTTCCTTGATTCCCCTTTTTTCAGGAGGTTGCCATCAATCCATGTCAGAAGCCTCCTGGATTTGTATGTGCCCTGCTGTATCGGCCCTTCAGCAGACACTGGGATGGTTAAAGTCCTCCATGAGGACCAGGTCCTGCAAACATGAGACTCCTAACAGTTATCTGAAGAAGGCCTCGTGTACTTCTTCCTAATCAGGTGGTCTGTAGCAGACACTCACCACAACAGCCCACATATCTACCCTCTGACCCTAATTCTGTGACTCAGTTCACAACCATGACTTTCCCCAAGTGTCCCTCAGGCATGCACAGGAGTGGGTGGGAATGGCCCAGAAGAGTTGGCCTGGCAAAGGAAGCATGCTGTTGGCGGCCTTCTTTCCCTTTTCCTTTCACCCACCTCTTCCTGCCCCTAACTGTATGTGTGAATGTCAGGTGCTAGAGCAAGCAGAGCAGAGCCTTTGAGGAGGAGGAGCAAGTTGCAGGCTGATGACTTGCAGCATGCAAGCTGGAAACTTGTTTGGGCTGAGCAGCTTAGGCTCTTTATATCAGGTCTTTGAAAGAAACGTGTGATGTGCTGGACCACCTCTCCTCTGGGACGCTGATAGAACAGAGACAGCCTAACTGCCCTGGCAATAGGGCTGCAAGCAGATGATCAGCCTCTAATCAGACACAGAAGAGTAGCAGGTGAGTCCCGAGAAACTGCAACATTCAGCCTTTTTTGAAAGGACGGAACTGTGGAAAGCAAACTTTGGGTTTTTGTTTGTTTTTGGTTTTTTTTTCCCCACTCTCTGCTGTCTCAACTAGCAAGTTATTGAGTCTGAGGATATGTTCAGAGATGCAAGGGCTTGCAGCACAACATTGGAGCACATCTTCCCCTCAAGGGAAGCCAAGGTGTCATGAATGTGTCAGATTGTAAGAAGGGGTGTCAGAGATGGGTGGGGGGGCACAGCAGAACGAAAACATTTCTTGCTAAGAGCTCTTGTCTCATTGCTTGAAGTGCTTCTCCAGTTAAGAGGTGCTTCTGGCTTGCATAAGAAGGATTGCTGTCAGAGATGACCAGAGCTAGGTTCCTTTTCAGTTAAACAAGGAACAGTTTTTATATATTTATACATTTTTTCAGTAAAAAGATAAACTTCTGACCAGCTATTATGCAAACAGTCATATTGAATACGATGCAGAGACGATTTCTGTGTTAGAATGTAACAAAGCTTATAAGAAGGTATTACGTGACTGGACTTGTAACTCTTCTGGGTTACTTGCAAGGGCAATTATGGCATTAGGAAGTGTTTGGCCAGCCTTTGATATATACCTCACCAAACTGAAAGGTTTTGCTGTTTACAGAGGAATGTTGGAATGAATGGGGCATAATCAATACATGTTGTCCTGTGGTGATATTGTATGTGTGGCTTCTTTCGGCATTAGATAGCAACAAAACCAAGCCTGGCAGTATTTCTCTTTCCTGTGATTGCTCATGGCTGAATGATGCTGGCATTTTCTATGTTATCTGAAGAGTCAGGCTTTGCCTTTTTCCTATCAGATTTGAATATATGAATTCAGTAAATATGTATTAGGGCTGTCACTTGTCAGTGGTGATCCAGATTTATGTATGACATATACGCTTTTTGGAATCCTCCAAACCCTGATAGCAAATTCTTGCTGATAACCAAGACATTTCATGTCTGAAATATACTATTTTTCTTCAAAAATCCAGCCTTCTGTCAGATGCAGAACCTTTAGGTAGTTGCTTGAGATTTACAGAGCAAATATATGTTGTGATCCCTACTGTCATAAGAAGAAAAATCCCTTTGTGCTGTTTTCCATCAGCTAAGTGGGAGGTTCTGGACTTGTTGATGTCAGTGTAACAGTCATTGCAGTGGGACCAAGATTTTTCCCTACACCTCTGGCCTGCAAAAATTGCTTCTGAGCAAAAGGATTCTCTGTTAAAACATACAGTGCAGAGGCTTCTGTGTTTATTCTAACATTATCTGCTTTTAGCTTTAAGTCTGAACCTTCTCAAAGTAGCCAGAAGATCACAGAAAAGTTAGGGAGCTTTGTCCAGTGCTGCATCAAATATTCAGCAGCAGCAGAGATTCTTTCCAAAAGGTAATAGATATGTAACTTGCCTGAAATTGATACTGCTTATTGCACATCCTTATTGTGAGAGGAATTCATAACAGTCATTTCATAGATGTGATAGTGTAATCAAACATTCATCGTGTTTATGCAGAAGAGCCACAGAAGCTGTGTGTCTGGGATGCTTCTGAATCTGACAGCACGCTTGCTAGTAGTTTAAGCTGTGGCTATGCTTTTAACTCCAGAGATTCCTCATGAGATCCCAGAGTATTTCAACTCGGCAAGAACATTTTTCCCATAATAATGTTAAAGACTAATAGTGTGGAAAAGCTAAGAGAGCTCTTGATTCTTCCAAATGTCTTGTAAACAGTTATTCAAATATACTATTACTAGGCCACTGGCTTCATCTTTTTACCAAAGGCACAATTTCTATGAGACCTATTCAGGTCTTCTGATTAAACAGGTCTTCAAGTTCCTTTATAAGAACTTGTGAAGCTGTGGGCTTGTGGACTCCCTCAGCTTGTTGCACATAAAATGTGGTTATTAACCTGTGTGAAGGAAGAGATAATTCCTGCTGTTGCTTCCTGATGGGATTTAGCATTCTGCTATAGGATTTGCCTCGTGAACCAAAATTGTGGTAGGATTCAGCTGA
Organism: Pterocles orientalis; assembly: GCA_011057875.1. Lineage (NCBI taxonomy): Eukaryota > Metazoa > Chordata > Aves > Pterocliformes > Pteroclidae > Pterocles > Pterocles orientalis. The sequence continues at coordinate 596,251 of WKFP01015557.1, read as the reverse complement.
AGATGAAAGCAGATCCTCTCTGCCAGTTCTGATGAGTATTAAAACTTCTCCAGGTCTAGCAGAAGAGGAGGGCTCATGCTCAAATGAAAATACTTAAATATAATGCCTACGTGCATGTTAGGTACATAAGCTTCTCTGGCAGGCAGTAGAGATTAATGACTGAAGTCAGTGGCATCTAAAAAAACTGTTCTGCTGACCCACCTGATTTAGGGTGAGACAAAGAGCTTTCAAGGCTATCTCGACTGCAGTCACCTCATCTCCACAGAGTTTAGTGGGAGCTGAAACACCGTCTCTTTAGCTCTTACTCCGTAAGAGTCCTGGAAAGAAAGCTTACTCTGCTAAAACATAAAAAGGGCTGAATCTCACCCTTTGAGTCTGAACATGCTCTTTCAAACTTTGGGAGATTCAGATGCTCCCCAACACTACGACCAACCCTTGCTCCGATTCTCCTTTTTTTTTCTTGGTGTGTGATTTTTCTGGTTCTGTAGAACAAAGCTGCTGCTTTTACTAGTATCTTTGTTCTTAAGGCATTAAATAGAAGGGAAGAAACCTTCTTGAGATCTTTATGTTTAATGAAACGTGAAGTAGGATATGTGATGGCAGACGATGCTCAAGAATATGCAGCAGCTTTTATAAATGTCATAGTCACTGCTCTGCTCTAAAAAAAACAGCAAACCATCCTCTGCTTAAAGGAACTGAACAATTCACACACACACACAGGCAAAAATCAGCAAAGCTCCATTAGTCATAACAATAGCTGGAATTACACACCTCAGATAGGGATAGTTCAAAAATGTATATTTAATGTTGTTAGTATAAAATTTTCTTTGAATTTTCTGTTTGTTTATTCATAGAATAGAACAAGGGTGGGGTTTAAAAAATTATTTCTAATTCATTACAGTAACTGCTAGAGGGAAAGGAACACAAAATCTTTAGCAATCCAGACTAATACAGTCTGCTGACACAAGTTTGAAATCCTCCTTGTGAATGTACTGTCTCCCCACATTCTTACTGTAATGCCTAAAGTGTGGCAAAAAGAGCAGGAGTTTCAGAGAAACACCTCTGCACCTTTTTAAATCTGCGTATTGTTTCAGAGGATAAATTCATTGGAATTGGTGCTAAATGGCTGTTTGTGTTGATCTGAAATCTGTTTAATTGTAGATGATTTTGAAAGAAAATATTGCTGAATAAGTATGTCATTTTACAGGCTTTGAACACAAATTATTTGAATCAAAGTTTGGTATAAATTTGCCAAACTTACCGTTTTCATACACTGGGAGAATGGTTAAGCATTGTAAGTCTGAAGGACTCTTTGTTGTCCTCGCCTTCCAAAACTGAATTGCTGTGAAACAGAATGAGATTGCAGAATACACTAACCAAAATTAAAAAAAAAAATAGTAAAGCTACATTCAAGAATAAATGTGGTTTCATTCAAAAGGTTATTTTTTCCCGTAACTGTGTGTCAGGTTTCAGTGACCAAGACTGTTACAAAACAGGGAGTAAAGCCTTGGGAGAGTGCTTTGGAAACTCCTGTAGAAAGTAAAAACTTGTAATTCCATAAGAAATACAAGCCTGGCTTGCTTCACAGTGCAGGAGGGTGAAAGTATTGATGTAAAGTAACCCTGTTCAGGATGTTAAACGTAATTCATGATATCAAAGGATTAGGGAAAAAGATCAAATGTAAAGATGGAAATAAAGTCTCAGATGCTTTGTAACTCTAGGGTATGCGTTGTGTCAGACCACAGAGAGCAATGAGTGAGGAAAATGGCTACATTTGATGAGTTACCTGCTCCCATCTTGTAAATGAAAAGAAGATAAAGTAGTTTTTTTAGTGCTTTGACATGACCTTCTGCATAAGCCGTAGTAGCAACAGCAGAAGAGATGTTAAGACTTACTAGCTTAGTGGTAGTGTGGCAGCAGATTTCCTGACATTTTGAAAGAGTAGTGCTAAAGATACACATGCAATGGAAAAGAACTGATAGTGGAGGAAAAAGGTGCTGTTATGTAAAATCTTATGGAGGAAATCTATTCAAAGTGTAAATGTGGAAGAAAAAAGAGATGGAATAAATAAATAACAAAAAATAACAAAATAGCTAAATATATGTAAAAGGCCATAATAGCAAGACCTGACATGCAGCTAGGTTGCTCCTCATTCAAGGTGCGAAGAAGAAATATTTCACATATCATTTGACCCTTGCCAAGAAGCTACCAGTATTTTTGCAGTTTTACTTCAGCAGACTATTTGATAACAGCAGGAAACAGTGTGTAGCCTGAAGCAGACCACAGTGGTGTGTGAAACAGCAATGTCCAGGAAGCCTTCTGGCACTGAAGTATATATTTAACAGTGAACAAATGCAGGTGGCTCAAACATGGAAGTGTATTAATAAAACATAATTAGAAATTAAATACATAACCACATTAACATTAATGTTTGGTGTTGATCCTGTGGGTCTTCGACTTTCTTATTCCTTTGCCCAGGGTTCTGGGAAAGGGTAGTGCTGTTGAGGGGGGAACAAGCATCACACGGTCCAGTCTGCCTCCACTTTGGCTGGATGGAGTGGGAGGAATGTAGGCTTTTTCCTTATAGAATCATAGAATAGTTTGAATTGGAAGGGACCACGGAGGTCACCTTGTCCACCCCCCCTACAGGAAGCAGGGACATCTTCCACTAGATCAGGTTGCCCAGAGCCCCATCCCACCTGACCTTGAATGTTTCCAGGGATGGGGCGTCTACCACCTCCCTGGGCAACCTGTTCTAGTGTCTCACCACTCTAAGCATAAAATATTTCTTCCTTATATCTAGTCTAAACCTCTCCTCTTTTGCTTTAAAACCACTACCCCTTATCCTATTGCTGCAGGCCCTGTTAAAAAGTTTATCCCTGTCTTTCTCATAAGCCCCCTTTAGGAACTGAAAGACCACAAGCAGGTCTCCTTCAAGTCTTCTCTTCTCCAAGGTGAACAACCCCAACTCTCTCACCCTCTCCTCACAGGGGAGGTATTCCAGGCCTTTGATCATTTTGTGGCCCTCCTCTGGACCTGCTCCAACAGGTCTGTGTCTTTCCTGTGCTGAGGGCTCCAGAGCTGGACAGAGTATTCCAGGTGTGGTCTCACCAGAGCAGAGTAGAGGGGCATCCTGTTCTCTTCCTGTTCCATTTAAACTGTTCAGAACTAAAGAAATCTGCTTATTATCACATGCTGAGCTTGGGGGAAACCATGGACCAGGTGATTCTATGTTATGATTTCCGTTCTCTTGTTTTCACAGCAGAAGTGATACAGCTCTTTGGTTGGCATTATAGTCAAGCTGGCAGATCATGCCTTGTCCCTGAGGAGAAGGCAATTTAAGAATGGTTTGGGAGTATCGAGGTATGGTACCAATTCCTTCAGGAATGAGGAATCCATTTCACTTGAAGGCTCCCCTCTACACTTTGCTCGGTGTTCTTTTTTTTGGTTAATGGTTGTTTCCTCATCTTTTTTTTTTTTTTTTTTTTTCCCTCCAAGGAGTCATTCCAAACACCAACAAGAATCTGGAACCATAAAATTTCCTGGAAAATATTTTAGCTTTTGTCCTTTGATGTTTGGCAAAACCCACAGCTTTGCAAACTTTTGGAACAGAACTGTGGTAGAAAAATAATTTTAGAGTCCCTTTGGTGTCAGTCACAAAATCATGTCTAGACCTAGCATGTAGCTCTACGAGTCTTGATTTTTATCCACTTTCTTTTCCTGTGCCAAAGTAATAACCTTTCCAAAAGTATTTTTGCTGATTCATATTACCAGGAAAGCTTCCTCCTTTCCTTCACGCTCAATCAGTAGGTTAGTTGGGTTCAACAACATTTCTTGAAGGCTGTGTATAAACAATGACTTTAAATTCTTCCTTTGACTCAGACTCGAGGTCCTAGTCTGAGAAATATGCAGCTTGTCCTTGAAAAATTATGTTGTAATTTCTAATGTAAAATACTTCAAAAATGACAGTGTTTGTAGACAGGTAAATATTACCCCTGCCAACTTAGAAAAACAGCAGCTACAAACCTGCTCCAGTTCACTTTCATTTTTCAGGGAAGAGGTTGAAAGGATAGCAAGGATATTTTTCCATTGTCTGTTTATCACTGGCAACTGGGATCATTAGGGAGTTAAAACAGCAATTCTGAAGAAATACTTGGGATTAATTTTCAGCTAATTCTGTTTTTAAAAGACTAAAATCCTTCTGTATGTCTGGATGTGTAAAAAGGAGTATCTTGAAGCCCTTTCAAGGCACATGGATGTGTTTGAGTAGGTCTTCTTTTGACTTCAAAGTTTTTAGTTTCTATAGAAATTTGTCTGTCTGGGATTTATCAGTTCTGAGATTTATCAAAGAAAATTAACAGAACAGTCCATCCCTCTGTCCCTGGAAGCTTGAGGGTGCCTTGGCTGTGGTTTCTCGTTTGAAATACTTGTTCTCTGCAGGCAGTTTTGCAGCTATTCGTCACCGGAGAACACTGTCCATGACAGCTGTGTGGTGTAGCGCATTTTCTAGTCCATTCGGGCTGGGTGCAGTCTGGAGTTGCCACGGTTCTTACTCCAGCCACCAGTCAAGCTTTGGATCAAGACCTTTTTCACGAGATCAGGGTTTGCAAGGAGACAAGCCCCTGTTTGCACAAGCCCTTTCTCTGTTTTCCTCCTCTGCAGTGTCTCAGGACCCTTTACAACTTTGTGTCAATAAGTAGAGGAGAGATGGATTCTTAAAAGCAAAGATATCTCCTTGTGTTATCATTACCAGCAATAGTAATACTGGGTTTCTACTGATACTTTTCTGTGTATGAGAGACGTGGTATTTGCTGTATCCATTCTGTTTGTTGTGTTTATTTAGATTGTTCTTAGAGGCAGGACCACCTGATGCAATATCTCTCAGCTGTATAGACCCCAGAGTGGCGTTGGATATAATTAGAAAGATATAAGATAAATAGAAAGAAAAAACAAAGAAGATAACATGATTTTCAGGTTAGGAGAAGAAGAATTAGGTGGGGAAAAAGGCTGGACTTATATCCTCATCTCTTTCAGGTAAATACCTCAACCACTGAGTTACAGAAGCCAAGCTCCTTGCAGCTCTGTGGGTCGTAGCTTCTCCCCTCCTGCTTGTGGTTCAACCCTTCTTCCACCATAGGGTAACCCGGTGGTTTTGATGTTCCCCTCAGAAATGGGAGTCCTGAGAAATGACCTGAGTCCTGTTAAGACAAGAAGTCCCCAGGCCCCAAGATGCACACAAGGCAGGCTTCTTCAGTACCCTCACACTTTTCAGGCCAATCCTCTCTGGCCTCTTGGCCCACTCAGCCTCTTGGTGTTCATGAATCACTCTCCGGCACTTCAGATCCTCGCCACAGCTCCTTAAATCACTGTTCTGAAAGGGCCAGACAGCAGCAGCTGCAGGGATTATGTTGGAGACTCTTAAATAGTCTGTGAAATACAGAAGATGTAACATTTTCACAAAGAAAGCAGCACTTGTGTTATTGACTGGTTGCTTGTAGGGTATTTTCAGTCTGTGTATCTTTTTTTTTTTTTCATTTGGCAATTAACATCCAATACCAGCTGTACAGCTATAAAAATCTTAGTTGAGGATCCTCTGTTAGTAACAGACTGACAGGTGTCTTAAAGTGCCATTCATGTTTCTTAGAGGGTGCTGTGACAGTACCAGAATAACTTCAGAAGAGCCTGCAGCACAGGGAGAGAATGAGGAATTTCTGGTGTATTTATCCTATCTACAATAAGAAAGGAAATGGAAGAAGTTCGTTCCCACATGGGTAACAAAGCACCTTATTTCCACATGTTTCTTATTGTCACCTATGGCATTTAGTCCTTTTTTCACAACTAATTTCCTCTCACCAAACTTCAGGGCTTAAAGGAGGTTCCTATGGCAGCACCTGAGCCTGAAAACAGACTTTATTATTAAATTCTTGTTGAAGGGGAAAACTGCCTTCTCTCAGCTTCTCCTACAGGCCATAAACCCTGTTCTTACTTTGACGTAGGCTTCAATTGAATTTATGTTGTGAAAGTAAATTGTACTTCAAGTCAGTCATTGTTGGGTTTTGTTTTGGCAAGGATTCTCAAATAAGGGCTCTTAAATAGGGCTCTTATTTAAACCAAAATGAACAAGATAGCTACTTCCCAAAGACATTGTAGCAAATAACTAAATGGAAAATAGAAAATCTGACTATCCTTTTCTGCCTTGAAAATGAGGTGGAAAACAGAGTAGTTGAGAACATTTGGAGATTTATAAAAAATAAAGAGTCTTGTTATTATTTCAGTTACTGAAACAAGTAGAACAAAAGTACAAATGTTTAGCAATTCCACTGGATAGATTGGAAGCCATGGCAAGAATAGTCAGTTAGCTAATGAAACCAGAACTGTGTGATGAAGACGTTCTCTCATTTTCTGAAGGCTTCCTTTCCCCTCTCCTGTTGGGCAAAACTGCAGGAAAGCCAGTGAATAAGACCAGCAGTTATTAACCAGCCAAAAGAGGGGAACTTCAGTTGTTCCGAGAGGTATCTGTCATGTTGACCTGCCACGCTCTGCTCTGTACTGTTGTACCCACACTGTTCTCTGTTCTTACCTTTTGCTTTTGTTTTTAGAGCTACTGAGAGGATTGCCATTGAAAGCAACAGTAATGTGATGTGTGATGTAGAAATAACTCAGGAACCGTGTCTTCTGGTTGGAGAAGTATGGATGTGATGCTGTTACAAACATAAAGGCCAGTAGAGGACCCCGTGAAAATGTTTTCCTTGTTAACCTGTAGATCCTGTGATGTCATGTTCTAATGAGATTTCCGCTGTCTCCGTAGAACACATATTCATCAGCCACATTTTTCAGTGCCTTGATCGTCTCAACTCTAAACATGTAGCTACTGTCTTTCTCCTTACCTTGTTTTGATTTGAGCTGTCCTGGAGGAACAGTGCTTGCTGAACAAAATTTCTGCAGCAATTTGCAGTATTTTGTGTTGTTATCCTGAGTTTTTGCACATTCAGCTTACTTTGGTAGTAGCTTGCAAATGATAAATCCACATTCACCGCTGGTTATTTACTTCATTTATTTAACAACATAGTAGTATGCTTCTTTATAATGTGTCTAGCTTATCTGAATCCATAGGTCAACTTTTTCTTTGATTATTTTGGCAGGGAAGAAATTACAGTAAATTATGTGATCACTTCATAACATCTTCCTTGTTCCAAGGGCACCTATTATTAGCAAGCAATACAGATCCCAGCAGCTATGCCTCTGGACTGTAGTATGCTTTAATCTGTCTGAAGTGAACCGTGCATTGTCTGTGCTCAGCACAAGGCTGAGTTTATTCTTGCTAGGGCTTTTCAAGATCAGCAATGTATTTATTTCCCAAGCATAAATAATTTGGTTTTGTTCTAGCTATGCAGAATGAACACAGAACTTCCTAATAAGCATGTTTGCTTTCTTTATCATGTACTCACACAAATGAAAGGCTTTTCCAAGTATTCTAAGGTCTTAATTTAATGACTGCAATAAACTTCATAATGTTGGTTTTTTCTGATGATCTGTAAATGCTTTAGGCAGTGTCACGCTTCCACTGTATGACCTACTGTAAATTATTTGGGATTGGAACTCCTTTTATTATGTTTTGTGTGCCATACTGCAATGTTATATAATGTTAATGGGCAAAGCAAAGTAGAGCAGGGGAAGTAAAGGTGAAGAATGCTTTTTTGAGGAAATAACAGAAATTACGGATAGAGCTGTGACGAGTTGTTCTCAGGATCATAGTCTCTTTCCAACAGCACCTTTTGCATCTTGCTGGCTGTCATCACTGCTGTCAGAGTGAGCACAGTACCCTTGCCGTAATGTCTGAAATTGACAGTCTGAAATTTGATTCTGCACATTTTGTAGAGCCTTTCAGCCTTTCAAACCTTTTTAAAAGCAGATATAGAATTCTAATATGATGATAGCTTTTACATTCACTTTATTTTGGTTTTATAGAGATATAAATAGCACTCCAGAGTGTCTCTCATCTCTTGATCTTTAACTATGGGGCCACAAAGCACTAATTTTAGAATCCCTTTCAGACAGGAGCAACAGTTTAAATCTGACAGACCTAATTCAGTTGGTATCGACAAACTGAGGGAGGCAATATTTTCTAATCTAAAATCTGGCCTAATACTATTTAGTTTATGTCTGTGTTTTTCCTGGCAGTAAATTCCTCCAAAGCATTCCCTTTCCAGCCCTCTAAATCTGTTCAGGGTTTGAGTGTCCTGTTTTATTAAGAGGATCAGCATATTCAGTAGCAGCTAACACTATCTTGTGGATGACGGAATTCCTGACTTCCTTACTAAGAGACAGGCTTTCAACCCAGAGAGCCTTTAACATGCAGAAAAAATAACATTTTCATTTAATTCGAGGGATAAATGAAATTAACTTTTTTTCTGGTTCACTTGAAGCAACAGTGGTGGTGCATATTATCCTTTATAAGGCACTATTCCCTTCCTCAAGGCATCTTTCTCTTTTTTTAATTTTTTTTTCAACTTGAAGTTGATAGCGACCTCTACATCAAATGAATTTCCTTTTTAATTTTTTAAATAATGTAACCTAATGGACTCACAGCTTTGGACTGCTGGGTGACCCGCAGAGCCTTCCACCTTTTTAGGTATTTTACTTCTTTCTTTGATGCAGAATGTCTGCCATTTGGCGGTTCAGAGTTGAACGATACTCTTGTTGCCCAAGTGTCCTTCAGAAAGGACTATATCTTAACCAGCTTGGAAATGAAAATGTTAATATTTGCTTATTTTTTCAAATATTGTGTGTATTATGCAGCTTTGCTCCTTAATCTGATTCCCTCTTTGTTTCCTGTTGTCTGTCTGTGTCTGTGGACAGACGTGATGCACCGCCAACTCTCTTTGTGCTGACAAAAACTGGAAAGTCTGATCAAGGCTAATCACATAATAAATTGTAGAAACTCTAGAAAACAACTTGGTTGGAGCTGAATTACAGCTTCTCTGTCTTGAAGCATATAAAGACCTTTTGCAGGTTTCTCACAGGGCTGGATGCAGTAGACTTGAGTGTTTCACCAGAGAAAGCGAGGTCAGCTTGCAGAGGGAGGGGTCCTTGGACCTCAACAGAGCTGACCCAGGTCTCCAAAATAGGGTTTTCACTCAAGTCAGATATCCACAAGGCAGGATTGTGTTCCCTTTCTTTCCTTCAACCAGAAACCTTGTGCCTGGTTTTATTCTTTAGCAAAGATTCTTAATTAATAATTTCCATTCTACAATTATTAATACAGGAACTTTTGCTCATTGAGCAATCTATTTTTAAAACCTTACTTACTTCATTTTTAAAAATTCATGAGCTAACTGAAAAACAGAGAACTATGTGCAAGCATCCCATTGGGGTAAAATTTATTATTCTGCAATAATATGGTTCATGGCAGATTTAAATATTATATTTTGAACTGTGCTTGTTAAGAGGGTTTACTCAAACTAATGACTGCTGTATAATTACATTGGTATTCATTAGCTCTGGAATAAACATTTATATATCAAGGGCTGGTACTGCAAACCTTATCTTGGTGATTTTATTCTCCTGGTTCTTACCTTGTAAAATGGAGGAACAGGTTGTTATTTTTTCCAGTTTCTTTGCTGCAACATAAACTAGGATTCTAATTACAAACTGAAACATAAATACAGTTGTAAGAGCATCTCTTCTGTGTATATATATTGAAGGCCTGGGTGGATGGTTACAGGAGAACATTCTGGTTTAGAATGAAGCAAACATCCTGCAATATAGTTAGAGCTGGACACCTTTCTGATAGGTACGCAGACTCCACTGTAAGGAAAAAAGATGATTTTCGTCCTTCAAAGGAGCAGAAAGGGATTGTATTTTGTTCCTCTGTCTGCCTGCGTGCCATGTGAGAGCAGGTAAGGGGAGGATTCAATGTTTTCCCTATTAATAAGTTCAGTATTAATGAATGGATTAAGTTGGTGGGGCTGTATGAATGGTGAAATTGGTACTTGGAGTGGTAGAGATTAGAGAGTGTCTTGGGTGAGGACCACCACCACGTGGTCGCGACCACCCCCTCCCTCCCTTCCCCCTCCCCTCCCGGTAAGATGGGAAAGGGTAGGAGAAAAGAAAAAAAAAATGGAACCTCGTGAGTTGAGATAACGACAGATTTTTAATAACACCACACAAGGAAAACAAAAGGTAAGAGAATATAACAATAAGACAAGGTATAAAATACAATGGAAACACTGATACAATGAATATCTCACCAGTGGGAGTTTCACGAAAACCAACCGGCCTGTCCCCACAAGACCCGGGCATGACGTCAGCATGGTATCGAATATCCCTTTGGCTACCCACCTCCCAGCTTCTGTGAGGAATTAACTCTATCCCAGCTGGACCCAGGACAGAGAGGTATTTTATTTACTAGGGTATGTTTGTGGTTTTTTACCTCCGAATAGAGATATGTCTGCATATAGATATGTCTTCATTCTTTGTAGTGGATCTGAGATGTTTCTATATGTTCAGCTCCCTGTGTTTGTAACTGACAATAAATAAAACTTTTAAAAATAGAATTGATTGGAAATTTTCTGTGGAACTGGAAAACACTTTTTTTGCTCAATATTTTTTTTTCTATTGGGTAGCTGATGTTTCAAACTTTTGATTTTTAAAATGAATGTATGGTTGAACTTGATAGTCTTAAGGGTCTTTTCCAAGCTAAATTGTTCTAATTTGGAGTGAAAGCAGTTTGCAAGCTTTGAAATTAGGATCCTAAGGGGAAGAGAGACTGATTCTTCACCTGTTTTCTCCACCCTGTCTTTGCTACTGTAAGGAAGAGCAGCTTAAGGAAGGTGGGACTCTGGCTTAGCAATGAGGAGAGGTGAAAAAGTTGACTGTTTGATCATCTTTTTCTGATGCTTTCTGAAATATTTTCCTGATTTTCTGAAATTTTCTGAATAAAAACTTGGTCTCACAATGTGGATAACAGGAAGTGCAGGACCTCCAAGTTTAGGAAGTGTCAAAAGGAAAACAAGAAAGTGCTTTGGTACCTGAGTCACTGTTACAAGAAGATTTTCTTCTTGTAGTTTCAGAGTCTTCCTCAGCCAGGTGAAATGAGGGCCAGCGGCAGCTCCCTCAGTGCCTGTGTGTAAGGGGGATCTCCTGGAAGTCTATCCACTTGGTTATGTGTTACATATGAATGTAAGCACAGTTTATCAAAGTGTCAGCATTTTCACTAGGTCTGTCCTAGAGTGGAGGATCCCAGCCCATCCCTTCACAGCATCTTTTTCATAATATACTGCTGGAGCGCCAGGGAGTCAGAAACCAATCTGCTGTACTCCTAATCTGAAGATAGACTTTTTTTCTTCCCCCACCTCTATCCCTTCCCTGATCAAGTTCAGTGAATTTCACTGCTGCATGCATTCACATTCCCAGTCGTTCGCACACAAAGCCACCACACCACAGGGTGTTATTGTGCTGCTAAATCAGTTAGTCTCATGGGTCTTCCTACCTATGTAGAAAGCCAGACAAATCTGTGTTGATCCATTAATTCACCTTGCTAACCAAGGCAGCTGCGAGGCAGGGAAGGGGTGACCACACATCTAGCAGTCCCTAACCGAAAATGTCTTTGAGCTCAAATCACTTTAATAAACCAAACAATTTCTGTGTGATAAAAGTTGATAATTGAAACAGAATCTATGTCCTGTTACTTTGCTTTTAGCAACCCATAGAGATCAAACAGGACACACAGTATAACAATGGACAGATTGCAGAACAGAATTTGAGCCAAGTTTCAGGGCTGTGTCTATGTCGTGCCTATGAGTTTGGGGGTTGGGGTCCTGAGCCACGCCAGGCACTGCAGAGCACTGGGGAGCTGCCTTGTGTTCCCTCACTTTTTTTCCTATGATGTTTCACTCTTGTGTCCTAAATTCCAAGCTTTTCTTGTCTTGGGGCTGTGTAGTTGGCTGGATATGGACATCTGGCCAGGTTGTTTCCACTGGGAGGAAGGAAGGGGAGACAAGCATTGGGGGTATGCTGTGCGTATGACCCTGCATATTTGTGAAGTGTGTGTGCAGAGCACTGGTCACAGCTGGAGCGTAGCCCTCCTCTTTCCAAAGTCCAAGCCTGCCTTTTCAACCTGTCCTCTGTGGAAGAGATGATGCAGCTTTGCAGCTGTCTTCACCATTCTATTCCTTTCATTTATATATAGACAGTCAGATTGACATCCTTGTGTGTTCCGTCACTCTCTAGGGAAGCCTTCCTGTCTGGTTGTGCAGTAGTTTCTATTTTTTCTGCACGCCACTTTACAAAGAGACACTTAAGCATCCCTTTGTATCAACAGCAAAAACCCCAAGTGTGTCTACTTACTTTTACTAGAGCTGGAACTGTAGCTGCATTTAGTATTTTCCAGAATATTGCTGCAATACTGATGAATTAAAAAATTACTTATAAAAGTTTGGGGTTATTTTTTCTGATGTTTTACATACTGTTAATATTATAATTACATGTTTTTTTCCTGTATCCGCTCAATAAATTTGGTGTCAGTCAGCAGATGTCTCTGCCGTAGCAATGAACCAAATCCCAGACAATCTGGAGTTTTTATTTGCTTTCCTGTTGTTTCATCTAATTTCCAGAAATGACAGATGACTTAATCAGTTTCAGTTTTAGCTTTTGTATATGTTATTTTTCTAGTGAAAACATGCCCTTTATTATTTTAGCTCTGTCAGACCTCAACCTGCTTTTGTTGAAGGGCCTGTCACTTTGTTGTTCTTTTAGATTCATTCGTCCTTATACACTGTTATTATACATCTCTTGTATGATGTGTGTATAAAATGGGAAGATAATCTTCCTCAGCCAGAGTTCCTTCAGTGGCCATGTGCATATATCTTTCTAACAGCCGATGATCTTCTGTAAACGTTACGAAATATCCAGCCATTAATGGACCACCATTTGCTGAATAGAACAGAAAGTGTTTTCAAGGATTCATGTGCTCAGTGAAAAAGTTTTAGCATTATTTATTTAACAATTTAACTGTAATTCCTCTTTTGCCTGAAGACCAACAGGAGAAATTAATTTCCCCATGGGAAATCAATTGGTTTAGGTCTCAGTACGAAACAAATGGTTTCTGTCGTTAATTACAATGCTCGGATGAACAAGTAAAATAATAATTTGATGCCATCCCTATGAAATAGCAACAGAATAAGCAGTATTTGTTAGCCTTAATTTTTAGTATTTCGTGATACAGCAACATGCAAATATTAGAAAGGAAATCTTGACCTTTTTTTTCCTTCTGCTTACTAGGAAGCTGCAGATGTTCAAATAAGAACCCTACTCTAAAATGGTTTGGAGAGTTCTGCAGCTGATGCTTCTTGGTCAATATACAGTGGAAGTGCAGTCCATATAGTGCTGGTTAAACATATAATCCATGCAGCATTGTTCCCATTCTTAATTGGGCATAGCTATTTTGTGATATAAGGTAGAAATTTAGTAACTAAACTGGCAATTCAATATTGCCTTTGCATAGCTCATTTATTGGCCAGGCCTGTCTCTGATGTACGGCAAGAAGTAATCCACTGTAGCTATAGAAATAGTCATCTGGGGAAGCAGTTCGTATGCTTTTTCTCCTAAGATTTTGTTTCAGACACTGTAGTGCTTTAATGTTTGTGGGAAACAAAAGAAAACACTCCAACAGAAATACATGTTGAAATTGGTGAGAATTTTGCAAGAGTTAATTTATTTCTTGCACTGTTTCATTAATAGCAATAGCTTCTAGGGACTTAGTTCTTTATTAGTATGATCTGGCATATGTGCTGAATCTGAGCACTTTTTGTATATGCAATAGATTTATAGCATGAATAATGATGTGCTACAAATAATGATTTTCTTTGCTGAGAGATACCTCATACTCGGGAAAGGGCTTCGTCTAGGAAATAGGAGTTCCTGCTGCACATCTCATATGCAAAAGACCTATGTTTCCGGAAAGTGAGAGAATATATTATGTACATCCATTTAAACTTGCCTCCTTGGGAGGCATCAGATCTAATATGAATTCAGTAATATTGTGGTGGGTAGCTCACCTTGCCAGCAGAAACTGTGTGTCCTGGTCAGGTGGGAAGGCTGGCTGTCAGTCCCCTCAAATATCAGGAGTTTAGTCCGGATGCATGTAAGTGAGGCAGAAATGAGTGACTAGGCTATGCAGGATAAAGAGTGCTGTGAGAGGGCATGGGGGCGGGGGTGGAGGGTCCAGATTTAATGCATGAGCTGAGTGAGTCCAGCTAGACTGATGCCCCAGCATTGGGCAGGAGTACCTGAAGTTGAACTTCATGGTTCTGATGACCTGATGCCATTGTAACCTCATCAAGCTGTAAGATCTCCTCATTTCTATCCCGGAGAAGCTTTTTCTCAGATGGGAAGAGCCCAAGTCGTTCACTACACGATGGTGCTTCAACCAGGGATACCGGCGGAAGGATGCCTTCTTCCATCATTGTAGTGACTAAAGCTTTTGAACTTGCAACTCCAACTACTCAAATTTGGAGTAAACTTTGTTGTTGTCACACTACACTGCAGCTCAGAAAGGAGAATTCAATGTGGTGCCACCGAACGGGTGGCATTTTATGGCTGGGTTAGAGAGGTGCATTGCTAAAAATAATCTGTTTTATAAAACATGGGATATGTGCATGGAAGATTCTGATATTTTGCAGCTTCCAATTGTTTCAGAGCTTGGTGGGTTAGACAACAAAAGATTTTGAGATGCATTGCACAATCTCCGTGTAACTCAGTGGAGTGTATGATGCATATTTTGTTTCTTGCTTTGCTTTTAAATATTCATTTTGATAAGGGAGTTATCATGTTCATATTTAAATTTAGCTGTTCCCTCCTGTTGCTGTCATGTGAAAAGCAATAAAGTCAGTATGAGGGAGAAATAACAAGGCCAAAGAAGAACAACACCAAGGAGCTGCGTGTCCCTTGGGCATGCCATTATCATGGCATGGCAGAGAGTGTGACTGCAGCCTCGGCACCCAGGTCCCCCACAGGAAGAGTTTAGGTGGCAGCCTGTCAATATGGTGTATGCCTCTTCCTCCCACTGCTCTGATCAGCTGTAAATGCTTCAATGGTCTTTACTAGCTGCTGAGATATTATGAGGACTGGAGATGTGAAGCAGGCAGTGAATGCCCAATGATTTTGCAAATTGGGCTGCTGTTAGTACATGAAGAAACGTCCGTGTTGAGAGGAACTGAGTAAAGTGGGCTCTAACGACTGCAGTGTCTATGACAGAAAGAGTGAAGTAGGCTACGACAACCTTGAAGTGATTTTCATTTACACTGGCAGGGAAAAGTTGTGGTATTACTGGACCACGGGTAAAGTAAATGAGACAGGCAAGCCACATTGTCAGTGGCACAAAAACCCATCATGTTCACATTTCTGAGTAAGAGCTTTCTTATCTACTCAGAAAAGTGGGTCCACTCTTATCAAAGCCAAATTAGGAGTAGGGTTGGATGCTTTCGGGATGAGGGACACCGCATATACTGGCACTATCAGCCCAGTTTTGCAATGTCTGAATGACTCTTTTGAAGTGTGGGAATTGTGGCTTAAATGCTCCTCTGCCTGAGTTGGGCCAGCACTGGGCATTTGGAATGAAGCTTCCCTTATCTCGGCATGGGATTTTGCTCTCCAAAATTAATTCCAAAGACAACACAGATAAAACCCAAGAGAGTCTACCTCTGACAAGTGAGTAGGCTGCTCCTGAAAACCAGGAGCTCCAGTAGATTTCCAGAACTCATGACTAGATCAAGAAATGCTTTTTTTTAGGGTAAAATATCTTTCCTTGTTAGTAAATATGAAATTTGCTTTTGATAGGAGAGAGCGTTGAAAATGGAGCGCTAACATCTGAAATTAGCTCAGCCTTTCCTTTGCGAATAGATTGCTTCAGGGAAAAAGCAGCTGTCCTGTCACTATTTTTGTTACTATCTCTTGAGGGCAGTCACATGCTGCAGCACTGGACCCCAGGAAAATGCCGGAGTTGAGGCTTTTGATGTGAAATCTTGCTGTTACTGCTTCTGCTTAATGAATGGAACAAATATTGGTAAAAGGATTAAAATATAAATATTGTAAGTGTTCTGCATGAGGCTTAAAATTCCTCCTGAGTGAACACCTGGTGAACAAACGCCTTTGGTTTCAGTGGAGGTGCTCTGGATTATAGCAACTGAGGAAAGAGAGTTTTATGTAGAAATAAGGGATGGACCACTGGGAGAATATGCAGCTTGCAGGAAGCTGTAGGGACAATGGACAAGCTGAATTTAGATACTCTGCCTTACTAGACTGAAAGAAAGAAATACAGTTACAAGATCATTATTTAATCTGAACACACACCAGTTAGCTGAAATGCAGTGGGTTTAAGTGCTACATGAATGAGGAGCTTTAGCTGTTTGTTAAGATGTCTTCATTTCTCCAGGTGCTTTTTCTTTGACATCGCCCATGTTGCCCTCAAGCCATACATGTAGAGCCGTGCTGCTGCTTCATTGTGAACTGCTGTTGTGCTGGGGATGGAGCAAGAGCCTCTTGCTGTCCACAGTGATCAAGCCTGAGACAGGAGCTTTCCCTTTGCAAGAAGAAACTCAGCAGAAGCAAAGAGAAAGTGAAAAATGACTGGCAGTGGAAATGTTTTTGTCATTATCCAAGGCAAAGGCCTGGGAATATGTCTGGGGGATTTTACTGAGCTTTTGGCATATTTTTAGTAGTGGTAACTGCACTTCAGTTTGCCAAGAACAGCTCCAGATAATCTCTCTAACACTGGTTGAAACAATACAGCAGCAGTGTCTGTGAGAGGAGGAAAAACAAACAAAAAGATTAGCCTTTGTTAGACTTCTTTCTTCCTTCTGATTGTGCTAGAAGACAGCTCTACCTGAGGTCTGTCGTGGGTTAAGCAGAGCAGAGTTAATTTTTTTTTTCCTTTTCCCTTCTCTTCATAAATAGCTAGTAAAAAACTATGTTTTGGATTCCTGCTCAGGAGAGAATTGATAAGAGAAGAACAGAGAAGAACGTTTATAGTTATTGCTAGGATGTTGCTATTTGTTCTCAAGGATGAGATACATTCAGCCTCTCTCCTCTCAATAGACAGAGAGAGAGCTCGGCTTCTAGCTTGGGATTTGCTTTTAAGTCAAGATTGAGAAGCAGACTGACCAATTATTCCATCCCGTGCACGTCATACCCAGTATTTAGGAGAAGACTCTTCGAGGAAAACTGTCTTTCCACTTCCGGATTCATCTCGCTTTGGGGAGCCTGCGTTCGCTCTCCCAAGGCCTTTCCCCCCCCTCCCCCCATGGCCGCCGTTAGCTCTCGGCCCGGGACACTCGTTTATCTCCATTCTGTGAGTTTTGGCATCCTCCCTCTCCCAGAGGATCGTTAGCTGTTTTTTTTTCCTGCTTCGGTCAGCTCTCGGGTTGGGAAGCTTGGGCTGTTATCTCCGTTCCGTGAGTGCCTCCGGGAGCAGTGCACCCCCTTTCCCCCCTTTCCCCCCCCTTTCTGGGGGAATCGTCTGTGCGGTTTCTGGGGATTATTAGCTGGCAAGAGGCCGAGCCTTTTCAGGGAGGCAGTATCATTGTCAACAAGCCGAGCCTTC
>WKFP01015557.1:557123-575689 GCA_011057875.1 Pterocles orientalis | reverse complement strand
CAATCTTGACTTAAAAGCAAATCCCAAGCTAGAAGCCGGGCTCTCTCTCTGTCTATTGAGAGGAGAGAGGCTGAATGTATCTTGTCCTTGAGAACAAATAGCAACATCCTAGCAATAACTATAAACGTTCTTCTCTGTTCTTCTCTTATCAATTCTCTCCTGAGCAGGAATCCAAAACATAGCTTCTAGCTAGCTATTTATGAAGAGAAGGGAAAAGGGAAAAAAAAAATTATCTCTGCTCTGCTTAACCCACGACAGGTCTTTGCCCTTAAATTGTATGATGTGTTAAACCCTCTATGTGAGAGCGTCTACATATCTGGGTTTAGCTCTAGCAGGTGTATTGAGATATTGATCACGCGTTACTGTCCTCTCTTTGATCCCGCAGTCACCTGCATGGGCAATAAAGCCTGGATGGCATCACAGGGCTGGTCCCATGGCAGGATTCTTGAATACAGGAATGGAAGAGGACAGTAAGTGGTAACTCTGCCATTTTTCTGAGTTATGCCAGTACGTATCTCAGACCAACATGATGACAGTTGACAGAAGCTCTTTTTCATTAGTGTAACCCTCTTCACAAAGGATTTTGCTAGGGAAAGCTGGGCAATATACCATTGACTTGACACCCTGTATGCCTCTTTTATGAAGACTCTACTAGCACCTGCAGTTATGTTCGGAGTTGACACATAGGATACCTAAAATACAGACTCTTTTAAATCTAATAACCCGCTTTCTGAAATTTGAGAGAGTTCAATCTGTTGCAGTTTAAGGGAAATGGCAGGAACTATCACTAAAGGAAGGACTGTTGATATAACTTCAACCCTCTACGCATTCATATACTTTGCCAGTTTCTGGGCTGGAGAAGTGTGAATTTCTATAGACAGGTTTACAAGTACACTCAAGCAGACGGATTCAGAAAGGTTGAGGGTGGTAATGGGAAATAAAAGGAACGCTTGTGGAAGACAGAAAGAAAGAGAAAATTAATTTGACCCATCCCTATGTAAAGTTGCAAGTTAAATGGTATAAAAAATTTTAGAATTAAGTGCATGGTAACTCATACATTCTTGTCTCCATTTATTAGTTATTCTGATGCTCTTCCTACATTTCTCTCAGGTTTTTGTTTCTTTTAGGTTTATATATGCAGCTCTGTACCCCTTGTTGTTAAGATTTCTTACTTTGGTTCCTCTGGTTGTTGTAAAGTGGTGATGAGTGACATTCTGGAACAAAACCTTACTGGGCCAACTTTTCAAAATATAATACACCCTTGCTCACCAATTGCATTTGTAATGCTGTGACATTCTTATATTTGGATGAGTCCCTCAAACTAACAGAAATCAGTTTACCACAACATTAGTTCTAGGTTGTGGTTTCATCTGTAAATTACACAGAATCACAGAATCACTGAGGTTGGAAGGGACCTCTGGAGGTCATCTTGTCCTACTCCCCTTCTGAAGCAGGACCACTGAGAGGCGGTTGCTCAGGACTGTGTCAAGATGTTTATTTAACATCTTTAAGGATGGAGACTCCACAACCTCTCTGGGCAACTGTAGTCGACCGGCGGAGTTCGTTATAATCAGCGCAGCGGGCTCCTTGCGATCAGTGTGCGAAGTTCTTGGACACCACCCAGACGAGCCAATTATGATGAAAGTGAAAGCCATTTATTGTGTGTTGCGCACTTGCTTTTATACAGAGCTCTTTCGGATTTGGCAGCTACTGATTGGATACAACAATTCAAAATTCTTAACAACAAAATCACTATTGGCTACTTTCAATCCTGGGAACGTAACCTTAGGGGTTGTGTTGACATAGCTTCTAAAATAACTTAGTTGTGCTAATGAATTTCTCTCAGTTTCTCCTTATCTTCCTCACGTCCTGCATATTTGGATGCCTCTGCACATCTGGTTGCTTTTCTTCTTTCCCAGGATCCTTTATCAACCTTATAATTACAAAGCCTAAAGTTAGTATCATAGCTAAAATTCTCCTTCAGCACAAAGCACCCCTACAGGCAACCTGTGCCAGTGCTTGGTCACCCTCACAAAGGAAATGTTTCCTGATGTTTAGAGGGAACCTCCTATGTTTCAGTTTGTGCCCATTACCTCTTATCCTAGCACCGGGCACCACTGAAAAGAGCCTGTCTCCATCCTTAGAGAGATAAATTATTTGTTAATTCAGAAGATAGAATAAAATTAAACTCTCCCTGTCCTTTCCCCATAAAACAGCTTGTAGCCTTGCAGAGAGCTCACAGGTGTCTGCTTGATTACTGAAACTCTAATACTGTGTCCTGGTTTGTTTTTCAGATGGGCCCATCTATTGGTAACTCAACATTCCAGTCTAAAATAACAGAATCAGCTGATATTGTTGTTGGAATATGTTACATGGTATTTGGTAAGTGCAATTTCATGGCATGTGTGTTTATAGTGCTTTGGCCATATTTGATGGGGTAAGGAGACTTGACTGTAGAAGTCAAGTTTGTTTCTGACATTGACGAACTTCTCTATATTAATAAAAAAGGGGAAAAACATAGATAAAAATAATCAAAAGGCTTTTAACCTGTGATCTGTGTTAGGTACAGAAACTTTATTCAGTATTAGGAATATTAAGCTGGATAAGAATGATGGTTTTTTGAAGCCCTGTCAGTTCTCAGCATCTGTGTAATCACTGTTAAGTCTAAACAGGAAAGCACCTCTTCCAGACATTGCAAACTATTGAACAACATATCCTGACACCTCGTAATGCCTGAACTAAAATACCAGAAGCCATAATTATGACATGTCTGGGAAGTGTGCTGGAAAGATCATATTTATGTCTAATGTCCAGTCACTGCGTCAGAAAGTGAGATTTCTGGGGAGGAGGCAAATTCATCCTCCATAGTCCTGGTCTGACTGAGAAGAGAAATCTTGATCCAGTCCTAAAGGTATTGATCAGTGTAACATGAGCCAGAGGCCAGGAAAGGCAACCCAGACATCTAGGAGAGCAATCGCCAACCTGGCTAAATGCAGTCTGTAGGCTTCAGAAGAGTGTAAAAAAACCCAAAACCAGCGTAGAAGCCAAATTTATGTCCTAACGGAAATTTTCTTTCCCTAAGGCAACCAAAACTAGCCCCGAGGTATGGGATTAATGCAAAATAAATATAGCACCAACAAAGAGTGAACTTATGTCTTTAGTCCTGTGAATGAATATTTACATCCTGATGGCTTCAAAGATTAACATGTGCTTCAACTTACTTTCTCAACATTTTGATTGAAAAAATTAAATGAATGAAAGCCCTATTTGTTTTAGGGTGTAGCTGTATATGGATAGCTGAGTTTAAGAGGAGACTTGTAGCCTGGCTGGACAATGCAGATCAATTTAAAGAGAAGTCTTTGCAGTATTTGTACTCCTGAATTTGCAGAGCTGGTTCAGCAAACTATAAGGTAATTTCTCATCAGAAACTTCATGCTGTTTTTCTAGTGCCAGATGGACTTAAAACTTTCTGGTCTAGCTTTATTTCTGGTTTTAGTGTTTTCTATATGTTATCAACAACAAATAAGTAGGTGTTACTGACAACATTGCTGATAAAATAGTGAAAATTCATCAATGTCTGTCCCATGTTCTCTTCTTCCATCTCTGTTCAGCTAGTCATACAGCACAGTGTTGCCTCACAACTTTGTTTTTAGCTTTAACTTTCTCTTTCTGGATCCCATGCTAATCAACCACGCCCAGATCACTGAGTCTCTTTTCAGGATGTATCCTCAGTATTTACCGTGTCGGTTGTGCCAAAACTGTTGAAGAGCCCTGCTTAGAAAAAGATGCAAGTTCCAGAAAATGGAGCTTGAAGGGACCCTGATATAGCATTTAGTCCATTTGCTGACCTCTTATACCATTCCTGAGCAAAATTTGTCAAACCTTCTCTGAAAAACTTTCCCTGAACTCACTAAGCAGTTTATTCCAGTGTTTGATAATATGAGGAGGAATGGGAAACATGGAAAAGAGATTTCTAGTAAGTAGTATTTTGTAAAAGCTGAACAAAATATTTGAAACAAAAATTATATGCTTAAAAAGGAAAATAAATTGTTTTAGATAAAACCTTCCAATCTCTCCCTCCAGGAATTTCATGATGGAAATGTAGGTGAACAGAGATGGCTTTGACTATGCAGTTAGCCATGATGTTAGACTATGATGTCAGTTGATGCATGGTAAAATACTGTGTATGGACTTGAGCTGGTAATCCAGACAAGAGCAGATACCATAGGAAATAAAAGCAAAAAGTAAAATTGAGTTTTTGCTAAGGAGAAGCATAATGATTGAATCTCTTGTGGTATAGCCACTGAAAATATCTGGTACAACTGATATCTCTGATGTGGCTACATTTTCTATGTTCTGGTCAAAATTAATCTTCCTAGAAACAGTCAGAGAGCATATTCTGATAGTCTGATGATCTCTGCTCCTTGACCTCAGCCAACCTGATTCTGCTTAGATAATATTCCTTTTAGAGATACCAAGTGATAATCAGATTGAAATGTAACTGAAAGGTTGAAAAACATTAAAACATGGAAAAAAATTAAAATAATAATTTTAAACAAAATTATTGCCTTTTACTGTGTTTTCATTGTTATATTTTTGAAATCTTGAAATAAAAATGTTTGGAACAAAATTGCTGCACATTTGCAGGAGCAGAATTCAAGGAGAATATATTTTCTCCCTCCAGAAGATTTTAAATTGCAAATATCTTAAATAGGTTTAAGGAGATCAGTGATGGAGAGGAATTTAGTATCAGTATCTAACATTACTTCCTAATCTGCCATTTCCTTATTTGAAAATCTCATAATCTGTAGAAATTTGAGAAAATTCCGTATTTTTTTTTTTCTGTGAGAGTATGACTAAATGAGGCATATTCTATTATGGGTGTTATACAAAGCCAAAGCTGGTTTGTGGTCTCTATGCAACTTGTTAACCTCAATTTCTATATCAATATTGACCTATGTTCTGCAGGTAAAGTGTTGCTTTTTCCAGAGGTATGCAGCAACAGGCAATAAGGTCCACAAAAACACTTGGTGTCTCTTCAACAACTTGATTTCACATGACATTAGTTAAGGGACCTCCCATTCATTGGGTATTCTCGTGTCCATGGCCCTCTGATGCTTTTATATTTGAAAGTGTTGTTCTTGTATGTCTATAAAAGGCTTCCTAGAACTCTGGTTTTTGACTGTTGTCTGACCTTCTAAACTGATGGTCACCTAACTGTTACCTAACTTTGTGTATCCATCATAGGTTTTCATCCTGTTAGTTTAAAGGTAGAGAACAAATTTCTTGTCTTCTACTAGACTGCTTACAGCCTTCTTAAGCTTCTCAGCAAGTCTCATAGTAAAACCAGCATTCCCAGAGAAAATAGTTCTATCTACACACAGTAGAGACACCACTTAACTACATTTTTGTCTTTCATGCATAATTTCACATTCTTGCTATATTGCCTGTTATTACTAGGAACTATATAGCAGGCACCTCTGAGAAAATGCCTCAAAGAGAAGGGAAGAAGGGTTAGTAAATGAGGAGCTCTAGACCTGGAAAAGGGAAAATGTGTGCGTGCCAGATGGATATTGTCTCTATTGTCTCTATAATACTAGCTTCCTACAGGAAAAAATGTTTTCTGGCAGGTCAGTTAGTTGAATGGATAAAATTATTCATTAGATCTTTGTAGACTGATGACAAAACAGGAAGAAATTGGGAAAAATGATAATTTTTCCCTCCCAAAATATTGAAATATATAGAAGAGAAAACCACAAATATAAAAAAGAGACAAGTTTATTTAATAATTGCTAGCTATGATGACAGCACATTATCCCTGTGCAGAAAAAAAAGAAAAAAAAAAAAAAGGTGGCTAAAAAGTAACTTTCTCTTTGTATTTTGTGTTTCTCCTCAGGAATATGTTCCCTGTGTGGAAACAGTATTCTCCTATATGTCTCCTACAAGAAGAAGAATTTGTTGAAACCAGCAGAATACTTCATTATTAACCTTGCCATCAGTGACCTTGGTATGACTCTGACATTGTACCCTCTAGCTGTAACCTCCAGCCTTTCACACAGGTTTGTTCACTATGCACATGATATTTAACACACTCTGCAGGCTCTGGAGGTCTGTGTCAGTGATGAAGACCTATATGCTTTGCCACTTTGCTTGCCTAAAAATGGGAATCAATTAGAGGGATTGAAAGGGGTACGTTCTGTAACAGCAGATTTATGGACTGCTGGTGGTAACTAGCACTCATGTCTATTTGAGGTCCCTATCTTTTTTTGATTTTTGCAGGGCTGAGAAGATTTTTCCAAACATCCACACTTACTAATGCATTTATCTTTTGTGGGTAGTATTATTATTCAAGCGGTGAAATGCTTCATTTTTTTTCAATTGGACGGAGAAAATTCGCACCATGAAAAGAAAACCCCGAATTTACTTAACGATCTCCAAAAGTGGTGGTAGTGATGATGTTTAAAAATATAGTGTTCTGGATTAATTTTCAGTCCAATGCTCTGAATTTAGGACTTCTTCCTTCCCCACTTCTCTCTTCTTTATCCACATGAATTCAAACTCATATCATTGTGCAAAATCTTTTTTTTCTCATCTTCTTCTAAAGTTTGTGAGGTTTAGGAGTTTCTTTACTAGACTAGTAGTATTTGTGCAACCCAGGCAGTATGAAAGTGTTTGGGAGAAGGGAACTAGATGGAAAAGGTGAATGAAGATCCGAACTGGCTGTCAGGAGTCATTCTGCAAGGTCTGAGAGAGGATGATCTTTGCAACATGTTGGTCTATCCCAGTTGTTGCAGAATGTCCCGCAACTACAAATGTGAATGTGTAATACTGATTTGGCTTCCCAAATCACTTTACTGAGAAACCTGGGAATATGTGTTTAATAATGTAATTAAGAAGAATATATTTCACAAAAGAGATGGTAAGCACCTCACCCAACATAATCCCTGTGTAATCTTTTCCTTTTCAGGTAACCAAATGTGATGTGAAACAATCTCTCTCTGTCCTTCTCCCATCTAGTTTTCTCTCATTTTCACATCAAAATGAAAAATAAGAGAAAAAAATCCAGTAACAGCTCAGTTTTTACCACATTCCTTTCTGTGTTAAAATATCGCTAAATATATTGACTAATGGACATGATGTCTTCAAAACCTAGAACAGGGTTTTTGATAACTGCTGCTGCAACTGCTGCTCATGTCTGAATAGAAAGCAGGGAAGTATAGTGATTCAGATTGAAGTTTTGTTCTTCTGGAGAACCTTCACAAGAGAATGTGTTGATTTTGATGAAAACTAGTTTTAAAAGTACACATAAATTAGCAGAAATAATGAGCTGTATTACTTCATGACCTAGGCTTACTAGTGACAACGTTTTGATATTTCTTTTCAGAAGGATTATAATTAAGATATACTACTTTGTTTTATACAAATAAAAAGGTTTAAATGTGAATCATAAAAATAAAGCAGGACTTGATTACCGGCTGTAGGTTTTTCAAGTGAGAATATCTTTTCTAGTTAATAATTGATAACAAATACATTGTCAACAAACAGTTTAATCATGCAGATGTATTGAATTTTTAAGGCTACAGTTGTAGCTATATTTAAACCATTTAGTATTACATTTAAGAAAGAAGAACAGCATCTGAGAATTAACTTTCTTGTTTATTTGCCAGGTGGCTGTATGGGAAACAGATTTGCTTGTTCTATGCATTTTGTGGGGTGCTGTTTGGGATCTGCAGTCTCTCAACACTGACATTACTGAGCACCGTGTGGTGCCTCAAAATTTGTTTTCCAGCTTATGGTAAGCTAATGTTTCTGTATTAGATTGCTCATTTTTTCATGTGAACAT
Organism: Pterocles orientalis; assembly: GCA_011057875.1. Classification (NCBI taxonomy): domain Eukaryota; kingdom Metazoa; phylum Chordata; class Aves; order Pterocliformes; family Pteroclidae; genus Pterocles; species Pterocles orientalis. The sequence goes on along the minus strand of WKFP01015557.1, from coordinate 567,846 downwards.
AGACCACCATTTCTGGGTTGTACATCCTAGAGAGTATTTTTATAGAAGAGATCTTTTACATCCAGTAAAACAATTCTTATTTCTGTGATCATTGATAACTAACTATAGGGTTAGTTGTACACAGTTGATTACTTTTAAGCTCTTTTAAATCAAGGTGAAAATTTGGAAACCTAGAATAAGATTTCTGATCTGAAAGCAAGGCTAGCCTGTATAAAATATATTTTTTAGAGTTTATTGCTCCATTTTGATAGAGATTTATTAATATGGATTTATGTAGTGCTAAGTACCCTAGATGTACCAGAGAATTCAGCTACCTAATTTTTTTACAAATTGTGAAACATGCCTGATTCTTACAAACCTCCAATATGCTATAATATTTTGCACACCTGTTTAAATTATCCTTAATTACCCTGCTCAGCTGCCTGCATACGGGACACCCCATGCAGACGTGTCAGCTATGCTGATATTCACTGATTGTTTTGTGTCTTCCAGGGAACAGGTTCAGGAGAGAACATGGACAAATCTTGATAGCCTGTGCTTGGATCTATGCAGCAATTTTTGCCTGTTCTCCCCTTGCTCACTGGGGAGAATACGGAGCGGAGCCCTACGGCACAGCTTGCTGCATTGACTGGCATTTCACCAGTGTGAATGCTGTGGCCATGTCTTACACTCTAGTCCTCTTTGTTTTCTGTTTTATTCTCCCTTGTGGAGTAATTGTCACTTCCTACTCTCTTATTCTGCTCACTGTGAAAGAATCCAGGAAAGCAGTGGAACAGCATGTCTCCGGCCCTTCCAGGATGAGCAACACGCAAGCCATTACTGTCAAGGTATTTGAAAGTTAGCCTTTGGCAAGCTGTTTTTTAGCACAGCTGGGTAGCACTACTTAAAGACCAAGAAAGTTCTTGAGAAGGAAATAAAGATGAAAAAGAAAATTGGTCCTTACTGCATTTCATTTCAGACAACAGTCTTGTCTTGAGCAGATTTACTGCACTGCAATGAGTTGTTAAATATACAAGTAGTAGCATTGTTGTTTCTGGAGGGTGATAATTAAGTTCACAGAGATTCATCCCTGCCCATGGCAGGGGGGTTGGAACTCGATGATCTTTAAGGTCCCTTCCAACCCAAACCATTCTGTGATTCTGTGATTCATTAATTGTGAAAATTAAGATATCAGACTTCTGATCAAAAGGAAGGTTACAAATTGGAGGACTATGTAGGTTTGGGTCTCATGCTCTTGAACCATTGCTTATGAAAGCCAGTCTGGTTTTGAGTGAGTGACTTCTGTTTGCCCAGCTAGTTATCAAAGGGGATCTAGGCTTAAGCTTTATATCATTAAAGATTTTAAATAGTAGTGTAGAAATCAAATTCACTTCTGTAAAACTGAACAAAGAACAATGGTTGCAGAAAAGTGTACCTCTGTAAATACTTTCTGAACCAAAATCTCTGAAGGTTTGTGTTTCACTAGCTTACACAGTAAAATTAAACCTGTGGTTGCAGTAGTTGTGGAAGTTGTTTCCTACTGCCAAACTATGTCCCTTGACTTTTCAGGAGAAAATTAGCATCTTCTTTATTGATATACCAAAAAATAAGAAGAGGAGCTTTGCAGCTAGCATTAGGTGTGCTTCACTCATTACATAATGTACCTCTTGAAAGACATGGATGTTACCTCTTGACTTTGTTAATTTTTGCTAGTGAGAAAAACTTTGTTTTTTCTTGATTTCACTGAATCCTTCTCTCATTCCTCTGGTTATTTGTTTAGCGTGTCCTTCTAAGTAACTTCCTCACCACCTGTCAATCTTTCCTGCTTAGATCTTTGGTCCTTCTGTTCTCTCTCTGTTCAGGAATATGGATACTCTCATTTGCAGATACAAATGGGTGTCTCACAGATCAGCTTCTGTATAGATGATCTGCTTTCTCTTTTTCATGCTAACAAACTTGGTCTCTCTGACATCTCTCTTCAGATTACCAAGAGCAGTGTATCTGTACTAGACCTCTTAATCTGCCCTGTCTCTCCCTTTGAGTATCTTGATTTTGACCACTGTGGGAAACACCATCCTCCTGCCTACTGCATGGTCTTGCAACCTAAATATCATCCTCAGTCCAAGCACTTTAAGAACTAAAGAGTTACGTCCATGTCTTACCTACTTCTTCTTTGTGATAACTCTTAGATGAAACATTTCCCAACTAAAGATCTTAAGTATATTCCTGTAGACATTAATTATGTCATGTGATCTCTTCGTAGGTACGTGGGTTTGCCAGCTTCTGGAGAAAACATGCTCTGAGCATACATATGTGTGATAGATGTGTAGGGGCAGGGGGTTTTAAAAGTTTGTGGCCTAACTCTAAAGTATCTTGAACTTGAACAAAACCTCTCATTTCCATGCCTTCTGTACGTTACTCCTTTTTACCGATATTCTTGATAATCCTGACAATTTTAAGCAATAATGTTACAGGTAGATAATGATCAGGTCAAAGTGGATCTTTTTTAGTCAGTTTATTATCTAGATGGAAGAATTGGCTAAATCTTCTTGCTATGGTGAATGTGTTGATATAACAAACATTTATCTGAATCCCAAGTGTCCATTTTAGTGAGGGTAAAGTGTAGTGAAAAAAATATTACGCAACTCTCATATTCTCAAATTTTGTACATATTTCTGGACAATATCAGTCTTATGTAGATGAAATTTAAACATAGAGGTTGCCTGTAACATTGACGCTACTGCTTTATATTTGGAGCCCTAAACAGAAGTTTTTCAGTCTGGTTGAAGATCTGTAGCTTCTACTGATAGTTAACATACATGGAGCTGTCAAGTCACAATGCAACTATTTTGTTTAGGTTTCACATTTGCTCCTGTGAAAATTTGACAGCAAAACACAGGAGTATACAAATCAAAACTCTCACTACCTTATTTATTTTCCCTCTATTGTGTCAAGCATTTATATTAATTTATTCCAGTTCCTCCAAAGCAAGAAGTGATGTAGACTGTTGATGTTATAAAAATATTTGTGAGCCTGTATACAATTCCCAAATACAAGCCTATCTCCCAGAAAACTTACATCTTTTTTTCAAAGCTAATACACACCTAACAACTGTTCTGACTCGACCAGCTCTATGCAGTTGTAGGTCTCTGTGTAGCTGTCAATCTGCAAAATAGTTGCTGTAGATAATTGGTACACATGTACCTGTCAAGTCTGAAACTGTAGGCAGATGCTTAAGTATCAACATACATGCTGAGCTGTAGGTGCTAGGGACTGAACGTTCTAAAACATCTACATGGTTTCCATTAAAGCTTGCTGAAATTACACACTACGTGACAGATACATAGATAATTCAGTATTTACATATTTTATAATTAAAAAGCAGTTGTAGTTAGCTAGACATGACATCTAGTAGAAGTTTGCAGTTATAGCTCTGTGCTGGGCTAAAACAAGGTAAGAAAATGATCAATAATAAACCCAAATATTTTAACATTAATAAATTTTACCTATATTGAAATCTTAATTTTTTATTTGAAATACTAGTCTTGAATCCTTACAGTAGCCTAGTACCACAGGTGTAAGGTACATATCTGCTTCCTTGTATTTTGAAGTGTATGAAATTTATTTTGTTGTGGAAAGATGTCACTAGAATGCAAAAGAGGTGATACTGTGAGATGCTGTAGGAGTACAGACCCAGAAAACTGGGAACTCAAATATCTAGGAAGCAAAAGATGACAGATAAAAGGAGACAAATCTAAGGAGTTATAGCTGGAAATGGTGGTGATTTCTGTATTGTTAAAGAAAAGGCTGTCAAGGATCACAAGCACTGGCCACTGATTGCTCTGTTGCTGACTTTTTAATATACTCCCTCGTGTGTTTTTTACCCATGCCTGGGCATCAGCCACGGGATAGCTCAAACCAGGGACTGTTCATAATACATGATTTAGGCAAGACCATGGCACATTTGTCATGTACCATTTCCCTCTTGTACAGCTTGCCAGTGCCATCCCAGCAGCATCTGTACCCTAACGTGACAAGTCTCTCACAGTCCTTTTACCTGGTCCAGCACCATGACAACTGCACGTCATCCTTCTGTTATTCCACCTGCACATGTTCTGATGGTTCACGCAGAGAGCTCGTGCTCGGTGGTGCAACTTCACCCATCCTCAGTTCCACTCCACGGGTCTTCGGGTGGCCATCGGGTGGTCACGCGCCCCCATAAAGAGACATTACCATGGTCTGACCCGGTCTCAGAACCAGTCTTCACCAGTCTGCTGGCCCACAACATCTGCTCTTCCCCAACAATAGCAGGATGTTGGTTTGTGTTGCCAAGGTGTCTCAGAACAGTCTTTTATCTTGAGCCATCTCTTCTAGCTTGGCACCCCATGTTCTCTTGTTCTGAGCAATCTCTTGAGACATAACATCAGCCTAACTTACAGGTTCCTCCATGTCCCCCAGCCTGCAATGCTCCTTTCGGTGCAGTCTGGTACTAAATGAATTATTGACTTTTCTCAGGCTGATGCTTTTATAGCATACTTAGCAGGATTTTAGCATGTTCTAGTGATTGTTGATCTTAATTCCTCTGCTCAATGTCTGTGATGTCAAATCTGTTTGCCCTACTAAGGACATAAATTTGACTAGTGAGACTTCCAGCTTCTGATTAAATCTGGAGTAGTGGGCTGCAGTTTGGGCCGAAATTATTACTTTGAAAACTCTTATGATTCACAACATTTCTAGATTTCATGTTATCTGATGCAAGCAGTCCAGCCTTCCAAGATAATTTGTCAGGATACAAAAATGCATGAGGCTCAGGGTGACACTCACTGATGCCACTTTTGCAGTAAGCATGTTTTGCACCTGTTTATACTGTCCAGAACAAACTGGACATGACCTGTGGGAACTGTTCTGAGAAAGATGAGCCATGATTCAGACTTGCAGCACTGAGGACCAGCTGCTTACATGTTAGTTCACTTTTAGAAAATGCTTTTGAGGCATTTGATATGTTTGGGTTTTCTGAACGTGGCTGACCAATTAATACTAGAACTACCTACAAGGCTTTTAAAATCCATTCAGCCAAAATGGGTTCCTAGAAATCTGCCTGGAACATAACTTTGAAATAATGCTTCACACCGGTTATTAAATGTATAGACAAATGGGTTTTTGTAATGTATGTGCTCTCATTCTTTATGTACTTTCTCATAATAATAATAATAATAATAATAATAATAATGAGTAATGCTTTACAATATGGGTAGGTTAATGCTAATTACCTTGGCGACTGTGTTCAGGGAAAGATGAGAGCGAAAAATGAAGAGATTAACTGGAGCATTGTGTGCTGGTTCCTGTACAGTAGAAAGGCAAATCTGGAAATCCGTTTCTAGATGTTGGTAGTTTTCCATAGGCCAGGAAACATTGTTATTTGGAAGCAGATTGGAAGTGACAGATACTTTCCCTGATGAGGAGTAGAAAAACGTGGCTAGTTTCAGAATTTGATTTGTTGAATGTATCAAGCACCGTTGGTATGTTTTTTTTCTAATTCTAATTTTTATAAACTTGATGGACAGATTGAGAAATCTGGACTGGATGTGCAAAAATACACATTACTTTGAAAGCATGATTAGAGATGCATGAGAAAAAAGGCATTTTGTTGTTTTTTAACAAGTTCAGATACTTCAGAGGACTTTGCATGTACAGTTACAGGATATGTATGCATAATTTTAGTATGCAAGTACACAAATGCATGTAGGGTTTTGCATATGGAAATGAGTCATTTGCTATTGAAAACATGGGGCAAAATAGCTCCACAAGTTAGACATCTAGAAGTTAGAAATAGAAGTTAGAGACAGCAAGGATTCAAATAAGATATTTCTATTGTAATAATTTTTTGAATAAAAACCATAGTGATCACGTATGTTTTTCAGTTAGTTTTCAAAACATATGATTTGATGAAATCTGTTTTTCATTTACTTTAACCCTGTATCCTTTACAAGCATTGTGTGTTCTTACTAAAGAAACTCACAGTGAACGTAAGAGGGAAGCTGCAAAAGATTTGTACACTTGCATAGCTTCCACTTATTTCATGGGAACAAGTAAGTATGGTAGGCTGACACCACAGCACTGCTGCCTGGGTGACTGGCTGAGTGTCATTTCATCAGGGATATTCTCATCCTGTTCTTTGTTTTCTCTGGTATTTAAAGGTATGGTACATCTTTCAGTATGGTCTCTGTAGGAAATCGTTTTCTTTTTCAGAGTACAGGAATTACTTTTCATCTTTTACACAGAGTGAAGATTTGATCACTTTTATCTTAATGGGAGTAAATACACCCCTGGGCTTCTGCCTGCCGTGCCAGAAAGGGAGATCCACCTCTACAAACTAAAAACCTCCTGAATAATTCCAGTATCTGTAAAAGATAAGAAAAGACAGAAACAAAAAACACAGCCAAACCTAATCCTTTTTCATACTGTGTTGACATAGGCTTACAGATGTTTTTGGAACAATGAATGGAACACACAGAACCTGTAATTGATCATAAAAGTTTCCACTCTCAGCAGCTGATTCAGCTCAACATTAGCTGTACTTTTTACCCTTATTTTTCATAAATGTAGATCAGGAAATTTCTTGATGGAATAGACATAAAGATGTGGAAAACTCTTGGGCTTCCAAAGAGGCTATGAAGCATCATTTACTTAAACGTGTTTGTCCTGGTTTCAGCTGAGACAGGGTTAACTTTCTTCGTGGTGGCTAGTAAGAGGCTATGTTTTTGATTTGTGTAGTTTTGGAACTCCCCCTGCTCTGGGATCATTAGCTGGGAACCAGCTGAGCATTGGTCATTGGGTGGTGAGCAGTATCACTGTGTATCGCTCATTTGTAAATTTGTATATATTACTATTGTTATTATTACTATTGTTTTCACTTTTTTTGCAGTTTAGTTGTTAAATTATTGTCTCAACCCATGAGTCTCTTTTCCCTTTACCCCTTTAATGCCTGGGAAGGGGGAGGCTGAGTGAGCAGTTGTTGTGGTGTTTGGCTGCCAGTCAGGATCAAAACTAGGACAATTTCAAAAAGCTGAATTCACTCCATCTTATTCGATACCTACTCCAATAAACATCTAGTTTGAACTAGTTGAATCAGATCCTTAACTTGTGCCAACAGCCAGGGCTTATTCCAGTCTGTGTGAATGAATTGACTTTCACCAGCTGAAGATCTAACGACGAAGACGACTTAATGCTGCAAGTGTAGAACACTTATTTTCTTTCTCTGTTTACCTGTAATGTAAAAATATCCTCTGTAACTTGTGGTCTTTGTTGTGAAGCTCTTATTATAAACCACACTGTTTTCCCCATATTCCAGCTCAAACATAATTCCCAAGAAAGGGAATTTGCCTGTAAATTTCTGAGCAGTGTCACCTCCCTGTATTTGGTATGTAAAAAAATCCTTGTGCTTGGTTTACAAACACTTTTTTTTCCATTTGTAATGGTGTTTATTTGCTTCTCCAGGAGATATTTTTCAAGAGTATTTTATAGATAGGAGTTGCCTACACACTAGGGCAAAGTTTAAAAAGATTTTTGAAAACTTCTTCATGCCAAATCATATTGTTCACAAGCTATGGTAGAGTCCTGTCTAGGCTAAGAGGCAGAGCAAGGGTGAATCACTTCTTCCCTTGCCTTGGGAAATTTATATATTGCTAAATGCCTACATTTATATGAATTTTTACATGTTATGAAACTATTTATACTTGGCAAACTACAGAAGTTACAGCAAACTTCCCAGTTAGAATAGGTGCTGGGTGCATAGGGGATGCTATGTATCCTGGGATGGTATTTTTCTCCTGTCCCTGTATAATGGACGGTAGAGTTTCTGTTGGTCAGTGAGATCTTTGATTGGAAATACAAATAATTCAAATAAAAATCTGCCTTGCAAGATGTGGGAAGAAGGCATTGTCTTTTATTTGTACTAGTGCAGAGCAACAAGGAGACACTTGATAGTCACTTTGATAAAAAAAACTGGTAGAGATTTCCATGGATATGTGCAGTTATGAAAAGATATCTCACAGAGCTGAAGCTGTTTTTATTTCCATGTTGAAATAAAGGTATTACAGAAAGTCCATTATGGTTCATTAAGGTCATCTTCCCATTAACACTAAGGGATTTCAGATTGTAAACCCTTGATTGTACTTTATGCAAACTGTAACAAATTACTTAGTACCTTTTGGGAATAGTTTCCATAACAACTACATTTTTCTATGCCTTTATGAATTGCCAATGACAAAGATCTGAGAGTAATCTGTCACATCTATTTCAGATGTATCTTGAATGATATCTATGGCTTTCAGGAGATGTCTCTCTTTCCTTTGACATTATAAAGAACCTAGACTGCTTTAGATTTAGCATATAAAGTTTTGAATAGCTCAAGTTATGAAAGATTAATCCCCCCCTTGCTCTAGAAACAGTATTGGTGCAGTTTGGGAATCTGACTGAGAGCTCCTTGAAAATATGTGCCAAATGTCTTTCACGAGAAAAATGTAAAGCCCATCGCAATCCCAAAGAATAATTGCTACCAAAAATAAACCACCTGGGAAATGCACCAGTGGACTCTAATGTCCATGTCTTCTTAATGTGATTCTAAAAGTCCAAGACATATTATTTGCCACAGAGACTGCTTTTAGACTCAGTCTTGAATACTGGCCATTGACAGTTGAGGATTACAAAACCCACGCATATGGCACCATCATATCCATAAGGAGAGCCAGACCTTCAGGTGATGTAAAGAAATAGAATGCTATGGAAACAAAGAGAAAAATTAAGTGCGCTCCATCTTGTGAATTTGCCTCTTCATTGGTTCCTGACTAGCCTCATTTTGACAAGACACCTTGTATCTCAATTCTGTGAGCTCTGACAGGTTAGAGGTCTAAATGGTTATCATCCATAAATGAGAAATTTCTCTTGACACACTATTATTATAGCAGATGGCTATCTAGAGACACACACAAATTCAAAAACAGATTTTAGCCTAACAGAAAAAACAGTTAAATGCCATAGACACCTCTCATAAAACTCGTAGAATATATTACTCGGCAATCACTGTGCATTTCTTTTTGCAAAATAAAATTTGTGAGACAATTAAACTTAGGGAGAAAAAACAGCATTTACAGGAGCTCTCTATGCCTTAAAAGAGTCTAATGTGTGTTCCTCCGGTATTAGTGCTCAGGACCTCTTTCATTCTCACTCTGAACACAATGATGTCATTTATCTTAATAAAGAAACCCATGACTTTTGCAGGCTTGAATCTATAGCATTGAGAGTAGTGGTGGATTTGCAGTTAACTGAACTAGTTAGCATCTCTGTACTCCCACTCGCAGAGGGCAGGTCAGGCAGGTGGCACAATTAGCAGCTGAAAACAAAAGTACTTCTGTATTTTCTTCTGTTCCCTTGGATCCAAAACTACTCTAAATTTAATGGATTCTCTACTGTCTTCCTCTTTTGGAAATGCATACCTGTGGCAAAAATGGATTTGTGAAATGGGCTTGTGCTGGGGGACGAAGAGATTGAGAGCATCCCTGCAGAGAGAGATCTGAGTGAACTGGTGGAGGAGAAGTTGGGCATGAGCCGGCAATGTGCGCTTGCAGCCCAGAAAGCCAACCGTGTCTCTGGCTGCATCAAGGGAAGCGTGGCCAGCAGGTCGAGAGAGGTGATTCTGCCCCTCCACTCTGCTCTTGTGAGACCTCACTTGGAGTGCTGCATCCAGCTCTGGGGCACTCAGCACAGGGAGGACATGGACCTGTTCGAGCGAGTCCAGAGGAGAGACACAAAAATGATCAAAGGCCTGGAAGACCTCCCCTGTGAGGAGAGGCTGAGAGAGCTGGAGGTATTCAGCTTGGAGAAGAGAAGACTCGAAGGAGACCTGATTACAGCCTTTCAGTTCCTAAAGGGGACTTATAAGAAAGACAGGGATAAACTTTTTAACAGGGCCTGTAGTAATAGGATAAGGGGTAGTGGTTTTAAACTAAAAGAGGAGAGGTTTAGACTAGATATAAGGAAGAAATATTTTATGCTTAGAGTGGTGAGACACTGGAACAGGTTGCCAAGGGAGGTGGCAGATGCCTTGTCCCTGGAAACATTCGAGGTCAGGTTGGATGGGGCTCTGGGCAACCTGATCTAGTGGAAGGTGTTCCTGCTTCCTGTAGGGGGATTGGACTAGGTGACCTCCATGGTCCCTTCCAACTCAAACTATTCTGTGATTCTATGATTCTAAGTTTCTTCAAGAGCATGAATAGTCCTGTTTCTGTCTTTAAAATATATGTGCACTTCAGTTATATGCAGTCCTTAGAATGATACCCAGCAGGTTAGTCTTTCTACACAAGCTGATGCTTACAGTTTACTTTAGATTTTTCAAGGTTTATGTTTGTGGCGGGTTGGCCCTTGGCTGGGGGCCAAACCACACACACCCGCTCACGCAGTCCCTGCCCCCACCCAATGACAGGGGAGAGAATTAAAGAGATAAATGGCAAAGAGGACTCATGGGTTGAGATAAGGACAATTTAATAACTAAACTACAATAATATTGGAAATAATACTATATACAAATATGCAATGTGATACACAGTGATGGTGCCCCTCCCCACCTGATGACCAAAGGCCCAGCCCACTCCCAGCCAATGACCCCAGAGGAGGGAGGGAATGGGTGATACACAATGATACTGTCCCCCCGAAAACAGGCTCAGCCTGTTGCCAGCTAATGATCTCC
>WKFP01015557.1:507530-528987 GCA_011057875.1 Pterocles orientalis | reverse complement strand
GTGCCTCTGCCCGCTGAGGCACAGCGGGATGGTCTGGAAATCACCAGGGAGCCGTCACGGTCTGTTCCACAGGCACAGTAAATAAATAGAAAATAATAGTTGGGAGTTTTCTTCTGTGTGTGGGAGCTTCAGTGTGGCCTGTTTCAGTTTCAGGGTGTCAGGAGAAATTTGTGTTTTGATTGTTCAGTCTTCAGAGCAGCTGCTGTAAACATGACGTGTGTGAATGTTTCTTCTGGGCAAATGCTGGCAACAATGCAGCTCACGGATTCTGATAAAACAGATTCTCTCCCACCTTCCTGCTTGCCCTTCTTAGGGCTAACTGATGAGTCATTCATCCTCAAAAATTTAAGACAGCTATGTGTCTCTTTAATTTGCACCTAGCTTCCTCTGATCCAAAATTATTGTTCCAGAAACCAAAACCAGCTGCTTCACATATCCAGCTGTCCCTTTGTTTTGCCAGGGATGACCTAAATAACAGTGGGAACAAAAAGATGCTGCATGGTTTTATGCTAAATATCTGTGTACTATCACATTCCCTCCCCGGTGATAACATTTTCCTGGGGCCCACCACTGCCTTCAAAGATCCTTGTGGCAGTAGACCAGCAAACCCAAACTGGAGCAGAAAGGAAAATCGAATCCAACTTTGTAGATTGCAATCCGAGGTTGTGGTAACGATCCAGCTTTTGACATTAGATGTGTTTCAGCTTTTCTCTGGTCACCTGGACTGACTGCCCAGTAGTGGCTGGAGCCCACTTACTGCAGTCCTGAAGGATACCATTTGATGAAACCAAACCAAATGTTCAGTTTGGTTTGGTTTCATCCAAAAGGAATTTTGGTTTAAGGACCTTAGGAAGACCTCATCCACGCATGCCAAAACCTCCCTGTGGCACAAACCAAAGCACAGTAAGGGGACACAACCAGGAGAAACACTTCAAAAACATAATTCCGATCTGAACTACATTAATGACAATACATTCTGAGTGAGACGGCATCTGCCTGGGCTTAGCTAGCCAGAGGTAGGTTTTAAGGACAATGTCAAAAAATGTGCAGATTCTCATGCACTCAGGACCATAAAGGCTGACGAGACTCCACGAGGGTCAGCACTCCCTGCTGGCAGAAGAACCTTTTTCACTGTGGGTACACTCCATCTTTACTTGTAAGGGACATCTTTTTCATTCTCTTGTCAGAAGGGTATGGAGAAGGCTGAACCATTCAGTCCAGTGCTACTGGCATCAGTTTTGCGAGGCAACACCAACAGATCTAACCGCTGCCCAAAATTTGTTTCAGGTTGGAGTTCAGCCTGAGGAAATCATATCCTTCAAAAAAAAATATCTAAAGACAAAGCCTAGGAAAAAATATAATTTTCTATTATTCTGTAGTTACGCTGAATTACAGACTTGAAACAAAAAGCCATGGGTGTGGAGCTCTATTTGAGCCGTTGGCTATTGAAGACTGATGTTCCCCGACACTTATTTTTGCATTGGTAACCCAGTTAGGGAAATGACATGCAAAAAAAGAAGCCTTTCAAACGCTTCATGTAGGGCTATATGAACAGAAAATACTTAATGTTATTTGAAGTCTAATATGTTTTATTGCACATGTTTAGTGAGTAGTGTGGAAAGGGCAGAAACATGAAAGAAACCAGCCTTTATGGTCTCTATATTTTAAAGTAGTGGCTTTACCAAAGCTGTATGGAAGTTTCATAACAGGCTCAGCATCCTGACCAAATAAAGGAGAATTTCAGTAACTGGGGGTTCTACTGTGCCACTCATGTATTCTCCCCCACACACTATCACATTGTACAAAGAAGAGTTACGTCCTTTTGAGGGAACTGGAAAGCAAGCTGGGACCCTTCTGAACTTAGGACAAAGACCACATGAGCATTCCAGAGACAGCAGAAGTAGAGCAGAAGTAGAGCACACCCCCTCAAAAACCGTGAAATGGGAATTCTTTCTGTTTTCTGAAGACTAGGAACAGTTAAGAGAAGTATGGTGAGTGCTCACACCTGGAAAGACTTGTGAGTGATTGAATTAAATCCTGAACACCAAATTTCATAAAATTGTTCATAACCTTCATATGGAAAGCTTCAGGTGCTGCTGAAGTGTAAGAAGATACACTAGGTATCTTCCAGAAAAGCTCTAATCTACTTCCAAGATCTTCAGCCAAAATTAGCCTATAATAATCCTATATAGGATTGTGCTATTTTACCTGCTTAAAATGTCATATACAGTCATATGTGATGCCTGTCTATCTAATGGGCATGTATACAAGCACTAAAGAGGTGAGTAAGTTATTGTGAGTTAGGGTTGGCTGTGTCCTTCATGTATTTCTATTTTTCTGTAATTATATAACTATATATATGAGGGCCATGACTTTTTTAAAATGATTAAAATGTCCTATCAGCAAAACAAGAGATACCCCTTCATTGTAGAATAATTCTTCATAGATCAAAAAAGATAAGAGCTTTCCCGTTTTTTCCTGCTGGATTATGAGACATGGGATGGCATACTCAAAGAAAAAATGATAACAATAAATCCCAGCATTTCTGCTAAGAAACAACTTATTTTGTTGGTAAGACATAGAAAAAGGCAGAAGTGACTTCTACCGAAGCAATATAAAGTGTACCAAGCAAAGAAATCATGATTGTGACAGTAGCTTATTTAATGTGAAGTGGGTGACTCTTTCACCTATATTTTAAAGGGAAAAAAAAAGCTTCATATATTTAAAAAATATAATAGCTTCTGTTTTAAAAGTAGAGAATGATGAAAAGGACATACTTTTCTCAGTGACCTCTGATACTTTAGATAATTGGAATGAAATATTTATCATAGTTATACAGGTTTACAAGGGAATATTCTAGTATCTGAATACATTCAAGAATATTTGCTTCTGTCTAACCAGTCAGATCACACGCTGTATAAAAGAATGGCATACATAACTGATAATTCTTTATTTGAAAGTTATGCAAAAAAGCTTTCTAATCATTCTCATGTGCCAAGAAGTCTAGAAATTCCAGGATATATTTAATTTTGTCAGCAGAATACACAAATATTCTGAGGCTTATTCACCAGAAATAGTTGTCTGACTGTAATGCCATTGAAAGTAACCTAAAAGTTTTTCCAGCTTCTATAAGTCACCTCTGCATGTTAGGTGACAACTTCTCAAATGCAGTCTTTAAACTGGTTGAAGATTATGAAGGTGTGGATGATGGAAAACCACTTTTGGTAATTGAATGCTACTTATAGTTCTTTTACAATGTGCTAGAAGTCTTTTTATTGTGTAATCTTAGCACAGTTTTATTTTATACACTTAGGTTTCTGAAATTATGTGTTCTCTGCAGAGTGTTATGACAAAGAACTGATGACAAATTATTTTGTCATAGAGGTAACTTTTATCTAAGAAACACATCACACGAGGTGTAAGAAAGGGATTAATTCAGGAACGTACCTCAGCTCTCAGAAACCCAATTTCACATTTTTGTGTAAGTAAAAAAAATTTTTAGCCACCTCCTATAGAAAAAATATCAATTTTCAATGTCATAAGTATGATTGAAGGGCTGAAATGTGACAAAAGGCTGGAATTGGGTCGTTTTATAATAATATGGATAATATGTGTTGAGAGATTCAGTAGATAATTATATAGCTGAGGGAACTGTGAACATATACTTAAAGCTTACAGAGTTCCTGCTTAAAATATTTTCTAATGTTTTTGCACAGTTATCTGCTTTCCTTCCATCCAAAGGTGATCACATCATTTCAGTTGGTCTTGTAAAGTCTAGAGTTTTTAAATCTTGCCTGGCAATTCTATCTACATCCTCAAAGACCCACCATGGTGAGTCATTATGTCATTCCTGTGAAACACAATATGTTTCCGATACTTTGGACTTTGGGAAGAGATTAGAGGTGGCACACAGAAAGCACATTTGGGCTCCACTGATGCCTCCCTGCAAAACTTGGAGATCCTAGGCGTCTGAATATTTCTGTCTTGGCATGGTGGGTACCATAATCAGGTGTTACTTGGAAGGTGAGGACAACAACTTTGTGAGGCCATGCTCAGGAGCTGGTAGCTTTCCGTTAGTATCTCATTGAATGGCATACATCTTCAGACACAGGATGGGGTAGGGGGGCTGTGCTTAATTTCTTACTGGGCAGTCTTCCTCAATAGTATCACTTAGTGGGCGTCTCCAAAAGCGCAATGAGTATTTCTTGCACATTGCCCTGGTTTGACTGATCCGGCAGCAAAGATCAGGAAGCTGCTCACTCACCCTCCCCCACCCCCAGGGATAGAGGAAAGGATTCAAGGGATAAGGGTAAAGAGATGAATGATTTGAGAGAAGAGCAATTTAATAATTGAAATCCAACAAAATTGAAAAGAATTAATAATAATATACAAATATACAAAGGAGTGATACACAGTGCAACTGCTCACAACAATCCCAGAGCAGAGAAAGTCCCAAAACTGCAATCCCAGAGAAGAAAAAAGAGCCCAAGCCAGCAAGAAAGTTTCTGGACAGACCCTCATAATATGCTGGGCATAACCTGCATGATTTGGAATAGACCAGTTTGGGCCTCAATCCTAACCCTAAGGTCACATCCTAAATCAGTAATTGTGAGCTATGCTCCCTCCCAGCTTCTGCACCCGCACACTAGCAAACCATGGGAAGGTGAAAAGTCCTTGGTTTAATGTAAACACTGCTTGGCAACAACTATGAACATCAGTATGTTATCAGCCTTCTTCTCAGCACAAATCCCAAACACAGCCTCATACTAGCTACTAGGAAGAAAGTTAACTCTATCTCAGCCAGAACTAGGACACACATCTTCTCCACAGAAAAAAAATGTTGTTTTTTCCCAACCCAGTGGAAGTGCTCCCCAGGTAGCTCATCACAAAAAAAGCAGGGAAAGCTTCTTGCCACTCAGGGCTGCTCACCCTACACCCCAGACCCAGAAGTGGGGTTTTGTCATGAGAAACTTGTTCTCAAATACCACCAAAAAAATGCATATCAAAGGAAAAGAGCATGAGACAGCTGTAAAAAATAGTTCTGCAGCTGTTGGTCTCAGTTCCCAGCTCTCTACCACTTCCCCTGCTTCACAACAGCTGCTGTGTAGATCTTGCGGCAGACTTCCAAAATCTTCAACAGAAGTGGTTTTACCCTACAAAAAAACACAATTTCATTCTTATTTCCAGCTGCAGAAGAAAACAACAACAGCTTCTGGGGGTTTTAATCCCCATTCTCCTAAATCCTGAGAAGGCTTTCTAAAATCACTTGGAATTCACCATGGAGAGAGCTGCACTCGAAGTTCAGCGCAACTGCAGCAGCATAACCCAGAGCAGCAAGGACACAAGGCAGCAGTGCAGCTAAAACCGCTCAGCTGTGACATAAGCATTGCACCTTCCATACTGTGATAGGTGGCAGCCCTTCAAGCTACGCAAGTTGGGGGCAAAATTTGAATACAGGTCAGCAGCATCTAACACAGAGTGGAGGACCACTGAAATTCTCTTAGCTGACCAGTTCCTGCAAGCATCCTAGCTTTAACTGCATCAGATGTACCAGTATGGGACACGAGCAGTAATTGCTCATTTCACGTGTGATGAGTGACTTTACACTTATTATTCTTGGTGGTTTGATCAGTTATGCCATCGAGTTAACTAATCTGCAGTATCAGTCATCAGGGCAAGTGACAATGATCAACAGCAACGCTGTGATTTGGAGATCTTCCTTAAGCATTGGCAGTGTCCTACCAGAAGCCAGCTGCAGGAAGATTATTTCTACAAAACGAGAATGGTGACACAATATTACTCAAAATTAAATTAGCAGAAAGGCCTTTAAGGAAAAAATCCAAGAGTCTTAAGAACAATGCTAAAAAGGATTATATGTTAAAACAGACACTGAAATGTTCCTTTAGAATTGATCCTTATCATTACTTAAAACTGTCATTTATCGTTAATTTAGGTTTAGGATTAACTATTAAATTGCAGAACGAAGTATGTTGGAATCATATAGAAACACATTAGACTTAATCTTAAAGACATTCATTGATGAGAGAAACACCAAAAAAAATGGTATTTACATGATTCTGCTCTACTGTAAGGATTTTCAAATGCTATGGCAGGTAAAAATGAGAGAGGAGGACAAGAATGCTTAGAAATGGCAGTTGGAGATCAAATATGCAAAAAAACCCCAAAACATGCACATTTGGGAAAATTATCTGAATGTATGTATTAGTGGGTGCTTGGAAAACAGTTGTGAATCTCCTAAGTGTCCCAGTGCCTTATTCCCAAAGAACACAGAGACCTGTGGTTTTGTGCTCTTTCTGTCATAATAATGCTGAATATCTCATCTTTGGACAGTTTAGTCTTTAATCTCCCAAGTATAAATAATTCAAGATATTTATGTTTATGTAGATGAGAACTAGGGCGAGGTATTCAGCAAAATAAAATCTCCAACTCCTTTATATGAGCCTCAGATCTCTGACTAACCAAAGCCAATTTAGAAATAAATACGGACTCATCCCCTGGAAATTTGAAATATCTGGTGTCATCACCAGCATTTTAGATAGCAACAAGAAATATTTCTGAAAAAAAGTTAAGATAGTAACTGGCTGCCTGCTGTAAGGTCTGATTATTTTCTATTCTGTCCCCCCATGCTCTGTTATCCCTTGTTCTGAAGAAGTTCTGTTCAAATCCACTAAACCATCTACATGGGGTGAATAAAGGGGAATGAGAGCACAGGGAGAGAGAAGAATTTTGTGGTCTTAAGGAGAACAATCTTCCAGTAGCAAATTATGCTCAGATAAAACACAGTAAATTTCAAGTAATAAAGTGACAAAGTCACCGGGAAAAAATGCTGTTGGACACTGGCAAAGAGAAAAATCATAGAATCATAGAAAGGCCTGGGTTGAAAAGGACCACAGTGGTCGTCTAGTTTCAACCCCCCTACCATATGCAGGGCCACCAACCACTAGACCAGGCTGCTCAGAGCCCCATCCAGCCTGGCCTTGAATGCCTCCAGGGATGGGGCATCCACGACCTCCCTGGGCAACCTGTTCCAGTGTGCCACCACCCTTTGGGTGAAAAACTTTCTCCTAATCTCTAACCTAAACCTCCCCTGTCTTAGTATAAAACCATTCCCCCTTGTCCTATCACTATCCACCCTCGTAAACAGTCGCTCCCCCTCCCGTTTATAGGCTCCCTTCAGGTACCGGAAGGCCGCAATGAGGTCTCCCCGGAGCCTTCTCTTCTCCAAGCTGAACAAGCCCAGTTCCCTCAACCTTTCCTCATAGGAGAGGTGCTCCAGCCTCTGATCATCTTAGTGGCCCTCCTCTGAACCCTTTCCAAGAGCTCCACGTCCTTCCTGTGCTGGGGGCCCCAGGCCTGGACACAGTACTCCAGATGGGGCCTCACAAGAGCCGAGTAGAGGGGACAATCACCTCCCTCTCCCTGCTGGCCACCCCTTTCTTAATGCAGCCCAAAACACAGTTGGCTTTGCGGGCTGCAAGCACGCACTGCCGGCTCATGTCCAGCTTCTCTTCCACCAGGACCCCCAAGTCCTTCTCCGCAGGGCTGCTCTCAAGGAGATCTTCCCCCAGTTTGTATAAATACCTGGGGTTGCCCCAACCCAAGTGCAGCACCCTGCACTTGGCCTTATTAAACCTCATTAGGTTTACATGGGCCCACTTCTCCAGCCTGTCCAGGTCCCCCTGGATGGCTTTCCTTCCTTCCCGTGTGTCGACAGCACCACTCAGCTTAGTGTCATCCGCGAACTTGCTGAGGGTGCACTCGATGCCATCGTCTATGTCATTGATGAAGATGTTAAAGAGCACCAGTCCCAAGACAGACCCCTGAGGGACACCGCTCATGACCAGCCTCCACTCTGACACAGAACTATTAATCATAACCCTTTGGCTGCGTCCAGCCAGCCAATTCCTAATCCATCGTACAGTCCATCCTTCAAATCCACACCTCACCCTGTCAAAGGTTTTGCAGAAGTCCAGGTAGATGACATCCATCGCCCTTCCCCTGTCCACCAAAGCCATCATTAGGTGAAAATCAAAGAAGGACTCTACCTGCTTTTAACAGACTAGCCTAACTTGTTAAGTTTCTAATTCACTACTTCGTTAACCCACAAATTCCCTAACTCACAAACTCACCAGCTCACACATTCTCATGTTCTCATGTGCAACATGTTTCCAGCCCAGGGTGAGAGCGCTCCTCCTTCCTCCTCCGTCACGGTACGGGCATCCCCACTACCACTGCAGGGAGCACAAGAGCCTCAGTAGTCCTGCCGCTCTTGGATTCACTCCAAAAGTTTTTGGGGCAAACTGACCTACCTCGCAGCTTGGAAGTTTGGTCCGCACTGCCTCCGTAAATCAGTGTACTCGATAAAAACTGCCCATAGAGACTGTTGCAGAAATGCAGGAGATTATGTTTGCAGGAATATCAGCTGTAGGTGATAACAGCTGCAGGATGGCCCTTACCTCTTCCTGTGCATTGTGCCTGGCATACATGTTGCTCTCACTTTCTCCTCACCACCTCAGTCATACAAAAAACACAGATAATCCAAAGAGTAAGGAATACAGTGTCTCAGGTCCCAGAAGAGAGTTTGCTAGCATCCTCTCTTAAACAGAAAAGAAAATGTTGGCCTTGGAAGAAAAAAAATGCCAGTTAGAATTGGGGAGGAGTTTGTCTTTGTGGAAAATCTGGAAAAGACAGTGATGGGAAACTGGTGATCTTAAAGTGACTGTGATAACTTTTAAGAAGAGGAATCCAAAGACACATGCTGAGTGGAAACAAGGAAAATAGAGTGTCATCCAGCAAGGGTTCAGCCAGTGGCAATGTTTATGAACATGAGTTTGTATTGTGATATATATTAGATAGTGAAATACTTGGAATTATCACACAGCTTGTGAGTAAAATTCTCTGGAATAGGATTTTATCCATATCTATTAAAGCTTTTATTACTTCATGTTGGAGAAGGTGCTTTGGTTTGCTGTGAACAGAAGGATGTGTTATCCCCACAGTAAAATGCAAGCACTCTGGAATAACACAGGGTCCTGGCTATGCCAGCACAGGGTAATGTACAAATTCTAAGGCCTTGGGAGAAAATGAAGAAAGATGTACTGTGAAGAAACATACTCTGAGCAGAAAAATTATTTCAATGGGATTCTTTTGCTTGTAGCAAAGAGAGCACTTCTTTGCTGAGGCACTGATCCTGAATGTTCCGGGCTCCTCTGGAGACTGGCAGCTTGTTCCAACAGACAAGGTGTGCTGGCTGTCACCACTGTGGATACGAAATTTCTCTTTCTACAAATGATATACAGGCTTAGGAAGCCAGCAAGCAGCCAAGTCTAAGAAGACAAAACAGGAATCCATATCTCCTAAATCTTTGTCCAACACTTTGCACAGTGACCCATCATTTTATGTCAGACAAGGTTCTTGCACCATCCCAAACCCCGCAGCCCAGCTGCTCAGGACCCAGAGCTTTCACAAATCCAGAGTAAACCCTCTGAAACCACACTAGCAATTGAGCAATCTAGAAAGCTATTACTCTTGTGCCCCATGACGTGTAGAGGTGAAGTCTAAATGAGAGGATGTTCTTAGGTAGCTGTTCGTGTAAAAGATATTTAAGAGGTCCACTGTGTATTTTAGTTTCTAATAGCATTTATTAAAATAAAAATTTGTAGTTACTGGGAATTCCACTGTTGGATGATAACCAAAAGCCGAAATATTGATTTATTAATTTTCAATTAGCAAATTTCAGTTAAGAAATGCAAAACCACATAATTTTTTCTTGGTTTGAAACTAACTTGTCCCATCTCCTTCCCTTGGTGCTTCAGATGCAACTCATATTCCCATTCTTCTCAACCATCTGGGCTTCCCAGACAGATTGCTTTTGCCATTGCCCACGGCTCTCAGAGTGCACTGTGTCAGCTTAATGGTGGGGGAGACTGCCTGACTGAGAAAAATTTGAACTAAGAAATAAAAACATTTCACACCAAGCTGTCTCAATTCAAGTCAGCCACCCCTGAAATCTCCTAATGGAATAACTGTAAATTTTTTGGCCTAGATATCTTTTATTAAGAAAATAAATCATGCGCAATTTTTGTCTATCCTGACCTATATCAAGAAAGAAATGCATCTCTGGATAGGTGTTTCAATATTGGAGCTTAACTGGAAAGTAAATCTGATCATTTTCCTTTGATCCCTACCTTCTTTTTGAAAAAGATATTCAAAGGAATGCTAATTTATACTAAAGTGATGGAAATCCAGTAACTTAAAAATTGTCTTTGGAGAAGAAGACTTTAGTGATTTAGAACAATTCTGACATGGTTCATATTCATACGCACTGGCTATTAATTTTTCTGTTTCCATTTTTCTGTCATGTATATTACCCAGTACAGCTGCCAAGTACAGCTTACAGTGTGCTCAGCTTTCATGAATTTTTCCTTTTGTGTTCATGATGAATTTATAAAGCAGTTTATAATGAAAATTCACCGTAAGAGAAAAACTTACAAGACATTTTTATGGAGCATGTCAGAAGTTTTACAATTTAAACTAGGAAGCAGTAACTGTGAAGTCATTGCCATACCTATGGTATATTTCAGTCATCTGTCCACAAGATGCATAAGCTGGAAGTAAAAGGATTTTTTAAAATGCTAAAGGAGATTTTCCCCTTCTCAAGAAGCAACAGAAATAAGAATAAGATTCTGAAATTTGGAGACTATCATTGACACCAACTCTCGGTAAATGTAACAGCAATGGAATATTGCTGAAGGAATTGATACATTGCTTGTTGACTCTTTTGGTATGCAGGCATAGATAGAAAGGAACCATAATACAATCATGGAACTAATGACAGTTTCCACCATCCTTGGAAATCCTCTTCCAGACAAATGACAAAGGCACAAAGAGCACTGCCACTACATCCTTCAGCTAGAAGTTTCTAACTTGAACATGACAGTTGTGAGGTAGCACAATACAGGAGAAAATGCAGTTTCATGCAAATAAGTCATGGGCCAGCTAGAGATTTAGATATTTAAAGCAACATTTCTGAATCCCCAACAGTCCCCACTCCATAAATAGGAGGGCACAAAGTTAGATCTCACTTGGAAGGACTCCTAAAGGGGTAGAGCAGAAGAAGAGTGGACTAGATTCTTTCCTGGGCGAGAAACTGGAAGACAGTTATGCTGTGTTTGAAACTAGTTTTGGAAAGAGAGTGCTATTCCAGAGGACCATGGGATCTAGGTCTATGTGCCGTAATTTTCCCAGTGCTTTGAATTTGAGGAAAACAGGAAGAGGAGGGTCCAGTTTGCAGAGGTAGAGGTCCAACTTAGGATCATAGAATATCTCGAGTTGGAAGGGACCCGTAATGATCAAGTCCAACTCCCAGAACTTACAGAACTAGGGATCAAATTAAGAGATCTGCTGCAGACTTGGATATAGTCTGTGTGACTCGGAAGGCTGGCTGAAAATGAAGTTTGTGCCGCAAAGGACCAGTACCGCATCAGTAGCTGAACTCATGATGCTTTACTTCACCTTAAAAATTAATTACAACAGAACTGAGAGTGTACCCTTCAATTTTTTTTTCCACAAGTGGGTAGGAGAGAAGACCAGTAAACCAGAATTGAAGGCCAGGTGTGCGAGGGCTAGCATAAAACCTTGTCCATGCACTCAGCCTCAGCAACCATATTTGATGCATTTAAGTGGTAGACACACCTTTTCTGGCACCCTTAACAGATTATATTTGAGATAAACTGAACAATAAAAGTTATTACCATATTGAAATTGCTGAAAATGTGCCAAAAAGTAATAGTAAATTCACTAAAATATTCAGATTAGCAACATTTTGAAGTTAAAAACATCACCCATAATGTCAACATTTGTACATTTGAGACTCTCTCGTGAGCCCTTTTGAATGCCTGCACAGAAAAGCAAGGACTCCCTGCTGTCCTGTGTGAGACCACAAGGAGCTGTGGGTGGGCTGATTTATCCTCTTTTTGAGGTGGGCAGAGTACATAAACCACCCTGGCCCCATGGGTCAGCAGGCTGGGCTGCACCCTGGAGCAGTAGAGAAGGAAACAGGCTGTGCCAGGAAAAAGGGTGGTGCAAACTGTTTCCCCTCTGCAACAAGGAGGATGCCTGACACCATGAGTCAGAGCTCCCAGGGCGGTTTGGCTATGCTTCTCCTTTACACAGGTTGAATTGCTTGGTGGAAAGCCAATGTTCTGGGTCTACTTTAGGGAGAAATAGTTAAATCCTTTTGTTAAAAGGATCTGTTCTGGGTTTCCTTTGGTTTACAGTGGTAAAGCTTCTTCATTGTATCATGCAAGGGTTGGGGTGGTTCTCCATGAGATTCAACAATCCCACCGAAGGGTGATTTTCCGTTAGCACTGTGTTACAACAAAGTGTAACTGTTAATTAGTCAACTTTCCAATTTGCTTGACAACTGAAAAACTCTGCCACTTGACTCAGACTCTGTGTTGCTTTCCTTGCTGTTATCTGTCTCAGCAGTGATCCTTCTGTAATTACAAAACTTGATCAAATGTTTTAGAACTGATAACTTCTCCAATTTTTTGGCTGGTATAGTTTCTCACTGCATTAATATAATAATAGTCAGTGTAAAAGTAAGCTTGAAGCATCCTCGGGCTTTACTACAATAAATATGCCTGTTACGGAGCCATGTACTACACAGCTACTATTTTTTTTGTGTATATAATGTAGGGCATATTCTGCTTCTATAATCAGAATTATATTCTAGATATAAATGATCCCTAACTGCCTCTCGTGCAGCTAGCTTCTCGGCCTTAGGTTGCTAGCTTCTCTTAAGCAGTACATTGTAATATTTTAAGAGATTTGCATAAGTAGTGGGGACTACTGCAGAACAGCTCGGAAACACTCTCCAGCAGGAGTGGAGTCAAAACAAATGGATGGGCTGCAAGGAAATATACAGTCAAAATGATGCTGCGTAGAGCAGATGACGAGATGATGACACCAGTTAAAAATATAATCCAACAGGAACTCAGCTTCTACTTGGGCAGCTTCAACTCTTTGGAATGCTATCAGTTCAAAAACCACGAGCTATCACATGTATATCAGCAAAACCACTTGGTGAGTCTCATGGTTACAGCAGGGAACAAAAGGACCCAGGCATCTGTTTCTGACTTAGCTACAGGTTTTCTGCGGAAGTGCAAGTAAATTGAACTCTGTATGTTCCCCTAGCTCAGTCTGCAAACTAGAGAAAGAAAAAAAAAATCTAGTTATGTTGTAAAATAGAAGTCTTGCCTTTAAGGAGTTAAAGGAAAAACATATATGTTGAAGTTAGTCCTAAATCACCAGCTCTGTTTGCTGTAGCTACTAGTAAATTCCTCCCTGTAAGAAATGCCAAAATGAATTTAAAGTTCAGTCTCTCTTGGAAGTCTCTTGCTTTTGAGAAGGAGGGGAAAGGAAAGGCACCAGCCGCATAAAGGCATTCACTGTAGAACTGCAAATGAGCCTGCACAGTGTTTTATCCTTCACCAGTCCTCTTTGTCTCCTTCTCTTCCGACTGTATTCTTGGAACATCTTGTACTTGAGTTTATAAGACTTTGTTTTATTGCCACATTTTTAACTGCACAGACGGTGCAGCCAGAGAAATTCATTTGAAATGAATGGCAAACCATGTTATTTTGGTTAATAATAATTCTAAAACTGAAAGCTATATTTTTTTCTCACATTAGACTTAAAAAAAAATAACTTGAGCAGAATCAGGACATGAAAGGTAACTGAAAAGTTGAACTGTGTAAAAACCAAAATGCTATTAAGCTGAGTTTAACTGGAAAGTATAGGATACAGCATCAATTACAAGTACTCATGAGTTTTACATATTTAAAATATACAAAAGCCACCTCAGTTGTCTTGCAGTGAATAAACATCTTTTGCAACTTGACAGTTGTAAGTCAATGTAGTGCACCTGTTGATAAACAGAATTAACATCAGTCAGAAATATTTAGAACTTGAGTAGTGTTTTTATTTAAAAAGCAAGCTGGAAGTCGCAAGCTGTGCCTGGAAGAGAGTACGTGTGGGAACCAGTCCAACATCACGGGTGGAAATAGCCCTTTGCAGGTGAGGTCTCTCCAGGTCGCTCACTTCAGACGACAGCAAGCAGCACTGCTCGTCTGCTAAAAGTGGTGGATGTGCTGCTCACCTGATTATCTGAGCAACAGCAAGGAATGGAAGCACCGCAGGCACGGGTCCTCCAGCAATCTTTTTGCACCAGTTAATATTACAGTTACAATGGGTAAATTTAATTTCATGGCAAAATCTTCCAGCAGCTTCTCCCAGGAGCCACCTCCATAGCCCCCATCCCACACTACCAAAACCCTGTCACACAAGTGGGGATTCAGCCACCATGCAGCTTGTCACACGTCAGATCTCTGTTGGGGTGGACCTTCAGGTGGTGGGTGAACCAGAGCTGGTAGTGGAAGCACTTCCCATAGCACTGGCATCCCTAGGGATCCTTGTTGGTGTGAGTGCGGTGATGCTTGGCCAACTGGGAGCTGGTTGTGAAGGCGTGGGTGCATTCCAGGCAGACACAGGGCTTCTCGCCAGTGTGCATATGGTGCTGCTGGGTCAAGTGGCTGCTGGTTGTGAAGGCACAGGCACAGACCGGGCAGATGTGGGGCTTCTCACCAGTCTGGGTCCGGAGGTATGTGACCATGAGGGATTTGCAGCGGAAGCTTTTCTTGCAGTGGCTGCAAGCGAAGGGTCGATCACCCATGTGGGTCCGTTGGTGCACGATGAACCTGGAGCTCTGCGCAAAGGTCTTCCTGCACTCCCCACACTGGTAGGACTGCTCACTGGTGTAGGTCAGTTGGTGGGACATCAAGTCAACCTTCCCCTTGAAGCTCTTCCCACATTGCCCACAGGAGATCAGCCTCTCTCTGGGTCAGCCCTCTGGCACTTGACCAGGTCAGAGATGAGGCTGAAGGTCTTCTTGAAGTGCTCGCAGTCATACAGCTTCTCCCCACTGCTTCTCTGGAGATGCTTGACCTGGTCAAGGGTCCGTCTGCAGGTCTTCCCGCACTCGGAGCAGGTGTAGTAGAGCATCTCACCAATGTGGGTCCGGAAGTGCATAGCTAAGGTGTAAGTGTGGGTGAAGCTCTTCTTGCATTGGCTGCATGTGAAGGGTCGCTCACCCATGTGGGTCCTTTGGGGCTTGAGCAGGTCGAAGCAGCGGCCAAAGGTCCGCAGTGCCCACAGCTGCAGGGCTTCTCCCCTGTGTGGATCCGGAGATGCGTGACCGGGTTGGCAATCTGTCCAAATGCCTTTGCGCACTCGGGGCAGGTGTAGGGCTTCTCACCAGTGTGGGTGCGGCAATGCTTGGTCAAAGTGGATCTGGTTCTGAAGGCACAGTCGCAGACCAGGCAGACGTAGGACTTCTTGCCAGTGTGGGTCATGAGGTGCTGGGCCAATGTGGAGCTGTGGCCAAAGCTCTTACTGCATTGGCCACAAGTGAAGGGTCGATAACCTGTGTGGGTCTGCTGGTGCAGAATGAGGTTGGAGCTCAGCTTGAAGGCCTTCCCGCACTCCCTGCACCAGTAGGGCCACTCACCTGTGTGGGTCCATTGGTGGAATGCCAGCTGGCTCCTGTATAGGAAGTGCTTCCCACATAGTCCACAGGAGAATGGCTTCTCGCTGGTGTGGGTCTGGAGGTGCTTGGTCGATTTGGTGCTCCCGCTGTAGCTGTTCCCACATTGCCCGCAAGTGAAGGGTTGCTCACTTGTGTGGGTCCATTGGTGCTGGATGAGTTTGGAGCTCGTCCCGAAGGTGTTCCCGCAGTCAGGGCAGTGGTAAGGCTTCGGTGCCGTCTTGCCATCCTCCAGGGGACCTGGCAGGTTAATGCAGCCATTTGGGCGACCACCACTGTCGGCCGGCACCACAGCACCTGGGACAGGGGAGAGGAATGTCTCCTGGTGGGTCATTTGGGCGACGACGGAGGGATGTTCCCCAAAGAAAAGCATCTCCTGGTGGGTCATGGAGGGTTATTCCATGCAGGACAGCATCTCCTGGTCTCTCTTTTCTCCATCATCAAGGTCCATTCCCAGCAGAAGACCATCTTCTGGCCCACGTTTCCCCCATTTTCTTGGGGTTTTCCCCCAAAAGACCATCTCCTGGCTGTTCTGGCCACTCACTGGGCTCATCCCCATGTCCCCCCCTCACCTGCACATGGCTCTGTGGGAACATCCCCATCACCCTGGTCCTGGGCAGGACACGGCTCCTCTGCCGACTCCATCCCGCTCAGTGTGGGCAGAAACGGGAAACGGCAATAAATTTAAAAAAAAATAACAATAAGATGTCTTGATGCTTTTTACCAAAACCAGAGTTTTCCCCAAAAAGCACCCCCTCCGACACCTAGGAGCAACGAGCCCCTTTCCCCCCTTTTCACCCCAAAAACACAGTCCACAACGAGTTAATTTTGCAAACCCCCCCCCAAGAGCGACCGACCAAATTTCCTCCTCTTTCACCCCAAAACACCCTTCCTTCTGCTAGTTCCGCCCCCCCCAAGCCAAGCCATCACCCTTTTTTTCCGCCTGTTTCACCCTAAAACCCAGGGAGGACACACCCTCCCCCCAGCCCCGGCAGCTCCCCGCCGCTGACAGAACCAGTCCGGGTGTTTTTACACCCAAAACGGCACCGCTTTGCCCGTTCTGGACACTGGGGTGGGAGTGGCACTTCCTGTCGCAAAGGCTGCTGGGACACAGGAGAGGGAACATGCCAAGGACACGTCTGGGGGGTAACATGTAAAGGCTCCCAGTAACCTCCCCAGTGCCCTCCCAAATCTTTTCCCATTGCTCCTAGTGCCACCCCAAATCGCCCCATTAACACTCCAGTGCCTCTTACAATACCTCCCAGTGCTCCCAGAACCCCCACTGCCTCCCTAATCCCTTCCCATGGCTCCCAATACCCTCAATGCACCCCAAGAAGCCCTTCACAATGCTTCCAGTGCCCCCAGAAATCCTGCCCAGTCCTCCTAGTAGTTCCTAATGGCTCCCATGCCTCCCCATTGCTCCCATCCCCACAAGTACTCCCAGTGCCCCTCACACTCCCTCCTAGGGACTCCCAATTACACCCCAAAGCCCTCCACACTGCTCCCACTGCCCCCTAAAATCCCACCCAGTGCTCCCAGCAGCACCCAGGACCAACCCAAATCCCCCCATTAATCCTTCAGTGCCCCTTGCAATGCTTCCCAATGCTCCCAATACCCCCAGTACCTCCCCAATCTTTTCCCAGTGCTCCTAGTATCCCACAAATCTGCCCCTGCTGTCTCGCAATCCCTCCCCAGTGCTCCCAATACCCCCTGAAATCCTGCCCAGTGCTCCCAGTGACTCCTAGTGCCTACCCCAAAGCCATCCCACTGCCCCCAGTGCCCCTTCAACCTCAACCTCAAACCTCAACCACTGCTCCCTGTACCCCTCATACTCCCTCCCAGTAACTCCCACTGCACCCAGTGCCCCCTGAAATCCTGCCCAGTGCTTCAAATAACCCCCAGTCAGGAACCACAGCAGCAGTGTTCACCACTATTTATTGACATATGGAGGTGGGATAGAGACACGGAGGTGGGATGGGAATCTAGGGATGGTCCCTGGGCTGCAGACATGGCTTTGGGGCAGGATGAAGGACTTCCGTGAGGACAAGATGACTCTTCAAGATGGAGACACGGACCTGGGGCACAACGATGGATTTTGGGATGGTCCTTCAAGACAAAGGCATGGCCTTGGGGCACAGTGATGGACCTGGATCAAGACGAGGGATCCCAGGATGGTCCTTCAAGATGTAGCCATGGCCTTGGGGTGCCATGATGGACCTGGGTCAAGACAAGGGATCCCAGTATGGTCCTTCAAGACAAAGCCATGGCCTTGGGACTGCCATGATGGACCTGGTGTCCCAATCCAAAATTGGGGAGGGTTTAAGGTAATCCCAAGAGTGAGATTAAGACTCAAACGAGGTACACTGGAAACAGCTTTTATTACCAAAAATAAAGAGGTATAGCAATAGGATAGGGTAGAATAAAAAGGCAGAAATTAAGCCAAGATAGTCACCACCATGGATCCTATGAGCATCCCAAAGGTCCATAGTCTTCAATCTTCAGTAGTGGGTGCATGCCGACAAGTTGTCCAGTGGGGCTTTTATCGAGTTCTTGCTGTGGGTGTCACCATGGTGACAGCATGTCAGCACATCTTCTCCAGTTCTGGGCATACACCTGGTGATCACGTGAAGGACACAAGTCCAACACCTGCCCTCGCTACAGAGTGCTATGCATGCTCCCATGTATCTGGGTGGTCGAGAGTGTCATGTACCCTCCATATAGAGATGTAACTGTCCTCTGACCCCACACCAAACTGGTTTTGACTGGTTGCCTTTTGCACCTTACTTGGTCTCCTGCAGATAACGGGAAGTTACCAGTTTGCTTCTTGCCTTCTGCAGGTAACAGAAGTTCTGGTGGCATGGCAACAACCACGAACAGTCTTAAGCAATCTTTGAGACAAATTTCTGTTGTTCGGTTTCGCACAGACACCTGCATAGCTCTCATCCCATGCTTCCAAAACTCTGTCACACAAAGGGGACACAGTGACCATGGAGCTCAACATACGCCAGGTCCCCTGCGGGGTGGACCTACAGAAGGTGGTGTGTGAACTGGGGCTGGTAGTAGAAGCATTTCCTGCAGTGCAAGAAGCCCTAGGGCTTCTTGTTGGTATGGGTGTGGCGATGCTTGGCCAACTGGGAGGTGGCTCTGAAGGTGCGGGCACAGACCGGGCAGACATAGGGCTTCTCACCAGTGTGCATGCGGTGATGCTGGGCCAAGTGGGTGCTGAGTCTGAAGGCACGGGCACAGACCGGGCAGATGTGGGGCTTCTCACCAGTGTGCGTGAGGCGATGCTTGGCCAAGTTGGATCTGTGGCTGAAAGTCTTCCTGCAGTGGCCACATGTGAAGGGTTGCTCACCCGTGTGGGTCCACTGGTGCTCGAGGAGCCTGGAGCTTGTCCCAAAGGTCTTCCCACACTCCTTGCAGTGGTAGGACTTCTCCCCAGTGTGTGTCCGTTGGTGGGACGTCAAGTCCATCTTCCACTTGTAGCTCTTCCCGCATTGCCCACAGGAGAACGGCCTCTCCACTGGGTCAGTCCTTTGGCGCTTGACGAGGTCGGAGCTGAGGCTAAAGGTCTTCCCGCAGTGCTCGCAGTCATACAGCTTCTCCCCGGTGCTGCTCTGGAGATGCTTGACCTGGTCAGGGGTCCGTCTGCAGGTCTTCTCGCACTCGGGGCAGGTGTAGTAGACCATCTCACCAACGTGGGTGCGGCTATGCTCATTCAATCTGGAGACGGTTCTGAAGGCACGGGGACAGACCGGGCAGGCATAGGGCCTCTCGCCGGTGTGGATCCGGAGGTGTGCAACCAAGACGGATTTGTTGCTGAAGCTCTGCTCACATTGGTCACAAGTGAAGGGTCTCTTGCCCGTGTGGACCTGTTGGTGCTCAATCAGGTTGAAGCTCTTCGTGAAGGTCTTCCCACATTCCTCACACCGGTAGGGCTGCTCACCCGTGTGGGTCCATTGGTGCTCGATCAGGTGGTAGCTACGCCTGAAGGTCTTCCCGCACTCCCTGCACAGGTAGGGCCGCTCACTGGTGTGGGTATGTTGGTGGGACACCAAGTGGCTCTTCCTCTTGAAGCTCTTCCCACATTGCCCACAGGAGAACGGTCTCTCCTCAGGGTTGGTCCTTTGGCACTTGACCAGGTCAGAGCTGAGGCTGAAGGTCTTCCCACAGTGCTCGCAGTCATAGAGCTTCTCCCCAGTGCTAGTCTGGAGATGCTTGACCTGGTCGGGCGTCCGACTACAGGCCTTCCTGCACTCGGGGCAGGTGTAGTAGAGCGTCTTGCCAACGTGGGTCTTTAGATGTTTGGCCAAGCTGCAGCTGTATCTGAAGGCACAGGTGCAGACCTGGCAGATGTACGGCTTCTCCCCAGTGTGGGTCCACTGGTGGGATGTCAAGTCACCCTTCCTCTTGAAGCACTTCCCACATTGCCCACAGGAGAACGGCCTCTCTTCTGGGTTGGTCCCTTTGTGATTGAGCAGGCTGGATCTGAGGCTGAAGGTATTCCTACAGTGCTTGCAGTTGTAGAGCTTCTCCCTGGTGCTGCTCTGGAGATGCTTGACCTGGTCGGGGGTCCACTGGCAGGTCTTCCCGCACTTGGGGCAGGTGTAGTAGAGCATCTTGCCAATGTGAGTTTGGCAATGCCTGGTCAATTGGGAGCTAGTTCTGAACATGTGGGTGCAGACCAGGCAGACGTAGGGCTTCTCCCCAGTGTGGATCCGGAGGTGCTGGGCCAAGGTGGAGCTGTGGCTGAAGCTCTTATTGCACTGGCCACAGGTGAAGGGTCGATAACCCGTGTGGGTCCGCTGGTGCAGAATAAGGTTGGAACTCAGCCTAAAGGCCTTCCCACACTCCCCGCACTGGTAGGGCCGCTCACCTGTGTGAGCCCATTGGTGGGACACCAACTGGCTCTTGTATATGAAGCGCTTCCCACACTGCCCGCAGGGAAAGGGCCTCTCCCCGGTGTGGGTCCTCTTGTGCTGGATCAGGGTGGACCTAAGTCTGAAGGTCTTCCCGCAGTCAGGGCAGCGGTAGGGCTTTGGTGCCGTCCTGCCATCCTTCAGGATACCTGGCAGGCTGATGCAGCCATTTGGGTGACTACCACTGTGGACCAGCACCACAGCACCTGGGAGAGGGGAGAGGAATGTCTGTTGGGTCATTGTCCAACCATGTAGGGATGTTCCCCAAAGGAGAACATCTCCTGGAGGGTCATGGAGGGTTATTCCATGCAGAAGAACATCTCTTGGTCTCTCTTTTCTCCACCACCGAGGACCATTCCCAGCAGAAGACCATCTCCTGGCCCATGTTTTCCCCATTTTCTTGGGGTTTTCCCCCAAAAGACCATCGCCTGGCTGTTCTGGCCACCCACTGGGCTCATCCCCATGTCCCCCCCTCACCTGCACATGGCTCTGTGGGGAGGTCCCCGTCACCCTGGTCCTGGGGAGGACACGGCTCCTGCCCTGGCTCCATCATGGTGGCTGTGGGCAGAATTGGGGAAACGGCAATAAATTAAAAAAAATAGGTGTCTATTTGATGCTTTTCACCTAAATCTGACAGTTCTCTTCTTATGTCAGTTAATTTGGCAACCCCCACAACTGGGAGCAAAGAGCCTATTTCCCCCCTTTTCACCCCAAAACATCCTGCAATCCCCATCCCCAGGAGGACTCAGCACCATTTTCCCTGCGTTTCACCCCAAAACACACTCCCCACAATTGAGTTAATTCAGCACACCACCCACTCTGCACGCTAACGGGGAGGAATCAGCCCGATTTCACCCTTTTTCACCTCAGAATACAAATCCTACAACTAGTTAATTCCCCCCCCCCCCAACTG
>WKFP01015557.1:494318-507510 GCA_011057875.1 Pterocles orientalis | reverse complement strand
CCCCCCCCCCCCCCCCCAACTGGCAGGATTCAGCACAATTTCCTCCTTTTTCACCCCAAAATACAAGTCCCACAATGAGTTAACTTTGCAAAACCCCCACCTGAGAGCCCATTTCCCCCCTGTTTCACCCCGAAACCCAGAGGACGGACCCTCCCCCGAGCCGCGGCAGCTCCCCGCCGCCGACAGACCCGATCCGGCCGCTTTGTCACCCAAAACCGCGGCTCGCGCGCGAACCCCTTCCCGCGCTCCCTACCCCGAGTGTCTCCCGTGTCCCAGCAGCCTTTGCGGCAGGAAGCGCCGCTCCCGCCCCCAGTGTGCGGAACGGGCAAAGCGGCGCCGTTTTGGGTGTAAAAACGCCCGGATCGGGTCTGTCGGCGGCGGAGAGCTGGTGGGGTGGTGTCCTCCCTGCGTTTTGGGGTGAAACAGTGGGAAAATGAGCTGATTCCTCCCAGTTGGGCGGGGGGGGAATTAACTAATTGTGGGACTTGTATTTTGGGGTGAAAAAGAGGGAAATTGGGCTGGTTGCTCTCAAGTAGGGGGTTGGCAACTTAAGTCGTAGTGGGGAGTGTGTTTTGGGGTGAAATGTGGAAAAATTGGTCTGAGTCCTCTATGGGATGGGGATTGTATGATTAATTAACGAGAGGGCTGTGTTTTGGGGTGAAAAAGGGGGAAATTGGGCTGATTGCTCCCAGGTGTGGGGGCTTGCCAAATGAGCTGACATGGGTGGTGTTACAGATATTCTGATGAAATAATCGAAAGTTAGTCCTATAGAAGAGCTTGGTTTGATTAAAGCATAACGTATAAAGATTGTTATTTTTGAAACAGGTGACTACAGAAACCTCACCAGGAGGTTATTTAGGTTTTTCTGTGCTTTTCTTTTTACAGAAAGTAAGGAAACTATCACGGACACCAATGACACTGCTTGGAAACCCCGTTACCTGTCCCAACGTGATTTGGATATCAAGGATTCCAATCAGTAGAGCTAATTAGAATTGACCAATGATTGTTTTAGGATAAGAATATTGATAAGGTTATGTAACTAGAAACACCAATTATTTCAAAGGTTAAATTTAAAAGTGAGCATTTTATGCATATCTGTGTAAAAGAACGGATGTACTAATGACTTGATAGAAAAAGTGTATAAAAGCAAATTAATTTTGATCCAAGGCAGACACATTGGGCTGGAGCTATCCCCCGTGCTGCAATAAAGAAGTGTCTGCTTATCTGCTTTGAGTAGTTGAGTGTTTCTTCCTCGACTAATAGCTGCATCAAGCTTCCAGGTCTCCTGGAGAATGCAGGATGTCACTGAAGCCCTACGGCTGCCCCAACTGTGGGAAGACCTTCGGGATGAGCTCCAACTTCATCCAGCACCAACGGACCCACACGGGCAAGTGACATTTTGCTTGGGGCCAATGTGGGAAGAGCTACAGCCAGAGCACCAAATTGACCGCGCACCTCCAGATCCACACAGGCAAGAAGCCGTACGTCTGCCCGGTATGCGTCTGCACCTTCAGAACCAGGTCCAGCTTGGGCAACCATTGCTGCACCCGTACCAGGGAGATGCCCTACAGCTGCAGGCACTGCGGGAAGACCTTCGTCCTCATGTCTGACATCCTCAAGCACCAGAGGACCCACACCAGGGAAAAGCTATTTTTCTGCGGGCAATGTGGGAAGCACTTCAAGTACAAGACCTACTTGGTGACCCACCAACAGACCCACACCAGGGAGAACCCGTTCACCTGCAGCCGGTGTGGGAAGTGCTTTGTATACGAGAGCCAGTTGGTGATCCACCAACAAACCCACACCGGTGAGTGGCCTTACCAGTGCAAGGAGTGTGGGAAGACCTTCGGGCTGAGCTCCAACTTCATCCTGCATCAGCGGACCCACACAGGTTATCAACCCTTCACCTGTGGCCAGTGCAATAAGAGCTTCAGCCACAGCTCCACCTTGGCCCAGCACCTCCAGACCCACACTGGGGAGGAGCCCTGTGTCTGCCTGCTCTGTGCCCGTGCCTTCAAAATCAGCTCCTCCTTGACCAGGTATCGCCAGACCCACAACAAGGAGAAGCCCTACACCTGTCCTGAGTGCATGAAGGCCTTTAGACACATCTCTGACCTGGTTACCCATCTCCAGACCCACACTGGCAAGAAGCCCTGCGTCTGCCCAGTTTGCACCCGTGCCTTCAGAACCACCTCCAACTTGGCCAAGCATCACCAAACCCACACAGGCAAGAAGCCCTATGCCTGCCTGGAGTGTGGGAAGACCTTTGAACGGAGCTACAGCCTGCTCCTACATTTTTGGACCCACAACCAGCAAGAAGCCCTACAGGTGTGGGCACTGCAGGAAGACCTTCAGTCATATCTCTGACCTGCTCAAGCACGAGAGGACCCACACTGGGGAGAAGCCCTACAGCTGCAGACACTGACAGAAAACCTTCAGCCACAGCTCTGACCTGCTCAAGCACCAGAGGAGCCACACCAGGGAGGAGCCGTTCTCATGGGGGAAAAGTAGGAAGACCATCAGAGTCAGCTCCAACCTGCGTATGCACAAGGAGCCCTACACTGTGGAAAAGCTCTGCGGCTGTGGCCAATGTGGGAAGCACTTCCAGCTCAAGGC
Organism: Pterocles orientalis; assembly: GCA_011057875.1. NCBI lineage: Eukaryota > Metazoa > Chordata > Aves > Pterocliformes > Pteroclidae > Pterocles > Pterocles orientalis. The sequence continues at coordinate 504,894 of WKFP01015557.1, read as the reverse complement.
CTACTTGGTGTCCAACCAACGGACCCACACTGGCGAGAAGTCCTACTCCTGTCCTGAGTGTGGGAAGGCCTTTGGACAGAATTACAGTCTGATCGTGCATCTCTGGATCCACATCGGGGAGAAGCCCTATGTCTGCCCGGTCTGTGCCCACACCTTCAGAACGAGCTCCAATTTGACCTGGCATCGCCACACCCATGTTGGCAAGATGCTCTACTATGACTGCCCCGAGTGCGGGAAGACCTGCAGATGGACCCCTGACCAGGTCAAGCATCTCTAGACCAACACTGGGGAGCTCTATGACTGTGAGCACTGCGGGAAAATCTTCAGCCTCAGCTCCAACCTGGTTAAGCACCAAAGGACTGACCCAGTGGAGAGGCCATTCTCCTGTGGGCAATGTGGGAAGCACTTCAAGGGGAAGGTTGACTTGGCATCCCACCAATGGACCCACACCAGGGGGAATCCCTACCTCTGTCCTGACTGTGGGAAGACCTTCGGGACGAGCTCCAACCTCATCCAGCACCTTCAGATCTACATGGGTGAGCAACCCTTCACATGTGGCCACTTCAGGAAGAGCTTCAGCCGCAGATACACCTTGGACAGGCACCTCCGGACCCACACCAGGGAGAAGCCCTATGGCTGTGGGCATTGTGAGAAGCACTTCAAGAAGGTGGACTTGACATCTCACCATCAGACCCACACTGGCAAGAAGCCCTGTGGCTGTGGGAGGACCAGAGATTCTCCTGCAGCCCGTGGAGAAGAGCATGGTGAGGCATGATGTCCCCATGCAGCCTGTGGAGGTCCACAGTGGAGCAGCTGGCTGCCCAAAGGATGCTGTGACTCCATTGTGTGATGGACTTAACACAAGCCCCATTCCCCAAGAGGTAGAGAAATGAGGAGAGAAGTTGAGGCCGGGAAAACGGGAGGGCTGGGGGGGAAGGTGTAGTTAAGGTTTGGGTTTGTTTCTCGTTATCTTGCTCTGGTTTGGTTGGTCTTCAGCCCGTGACCACCACAGGCAAGTGGTCCCTCCCTGTCCTTGTCTCAACAGATGAGGTTTTACCTTTTTTCTTCTGATTCTTCTCCCTATCCCACTGGGGAGGAGGGAGGGAGCGGATGTGTGGTGCTCACCTGCTGCCTGGGGATTACTGGGAGCACTGGTTGGGACTGGAGGGGCACTGGGAGCAGTGGGGAGGGATTAGGAGACAGCAGGGGCAGATCTGGGGCATACTGGGAGTACTGGGAAGGGATCTGGGGGGAGCACTGGATGTACTGACAGCACTGGGAGGTATTGCAAGGGGCACTGAAGGGTTAATGGGGGTATTTGGGTGTGGTACTGGGTGTTACTGGGAGCACTGGTGTCACTGTATGTTGCACTAGTCAAGACTCCTATTACTTGGTTCCATATGTATGTATTGAGTTTTCTGGAATGATTACACATATTCATATTGTTTTTCTGAAAATTTACATATTATAATCATTTCCCCAAAATCATCAAGATATTGATTAGTTCCCTGAAAACTTTACCCGATGCCTATTGGTATTTGACCATGACAGGTAGAGTAGGGAGCAATTCCATCAGGATGTAATCATCCATGTATATTATTCTGTGAGATATTAAATTTCAAAAATTATACTGTTTTAAAATGTTTTTCTTGTTATGCTGCTCTGTTGAGATACATAGTATCATAACAAATCAAAATATAGGTATAGACACTGAATGAGGTCCTGGGAATCCTGAAGCCACTTGTGGGCTAAATAGCTGACAAGAAGCCTGACACTCTGAAAACACAAATTGTCTCTTGTTGGTTGGTTTCTCTTGGCTTCAGATAAGCCAGACTTTTGCCATTTTTTATTTATAAACAGGATCAAAGAGATATTTGATTAGGAAATTATTTTCTCCTTATCCAAAGCACAGAATTAGATTTCACATTTTGATTAATTGCTAGAAGAGACTAACTGAAACAGGAAAGCTTCAACTTTGAAGTGACTTCCACCTCTGATTTGCAAATTCGTGTTAGAGGAACATATACAGTGTCCTGAGCATACCTAAACATGCAGTCCTCATTTGGGACCACACCAATTCACATCAATGGAGGTGTTGCCAAGTAAGGACTACTGTTATTGAGTCCAGAAAAAAAAAATAATCTGTCAACATGCTTCTTACACTCCAAGACCTCATTTTGCTTTCAAAACTTGTGCCTATTACAGCCTGCCTACATTATGATATTTTCAAAAAATGGTTGATATTGCACTGGCAATTTAGTACAAATGTCAAGTTTTAAGAAATACTTTTAGTACTTTGAACATGACTGAAAAAGGTTTCTAAATTTTCATTTATTTACATTGTGTTTTCTGGAACTTTTTATACTGAGTTTATACTGAATGTACTTATTACAAAAATTGTTTTGTTCCCTTGGCAATAGCTTGCTGCTTCCCTTTCCATTTCAGCTGCACTTACAATTTTCTGCTCCAATTCTGATACTCCAGCATGTACTCTCCTGCTGCCAGAGACAGAATTGAATCCTACCAGCTGCCTGTAAGGGGTTAGGCTAATGATTTCTCCAAATAGTACAGTAGTCTAATTTAGCAACAATACACCATCTATATTTGAGCATTGAAAGTATTTTGTTAGTGACACATATCAGTAATGTTTTGTGAGTTAAATGTTTTCTTAACTGAAAAACTACAAACCACATTTTGAAAAGAACATATTGAAACAAAGTATTTTTTAGTACCCTGATAATAGGGAATTTAAAGTAATGCTATGACCCTGAGTCTGTAAGCTGTCCCTTTTTTTTAGAATAGATCCAGGTTAATTTAACAATGACACTTGGGTAAAACTCCCTAACAACTGTCAACAGTTTGGAGGCCTTAGAAGTATGAAAGACACATGCCCAATTCCTTTCCTCTAAGGAGGTAAAAAAACAAGGAGGAAAATAGAGCAACTGGGGTAACTGATATTCAGTGAAACTTAAATGTTGCAAAGACTTATGCATGAGCGCAATCTAGACAGAACCAATGTGCATTAGCATCTGTGTAATTTTTTCCTACTATCTCATTAGCATCACAAAATGTGGACCAGTGGGTTTTTGATAGCCAGCCAGCTCATGCATGTTGCAATTACCCTTCCTCTCATATAATTCCCATGCTTTCGTCACATATCTGTGCAAACTAACAGAGTATCTGTGAGTATTTTTAAATCATTAACATCTATAGATGGTGTATTTAAATACAATACACAGATAATTTGAACTTTTGAAGGAATGTGGTATTTATTGCATGACTAAGTTAGCAAATGCAAATTTGAAAACAAAATAGCTTCTAAGTGTTCATTTGCTGATGAATTAAAATCACTAAGTTATTCAGCACAATTCAAAATGAAAAAGCTGACATATCATTTATTGTAAAGGCCAAGCTATAATAGGAACGTCATTGTTTCCCTTTCTGCTGGTCTCACACATTCTTTTTAATCTTGATTATTTGTCACCCGGTTAGGGGACTTCTTATGGTAATGAAATCCTTTTGTCAGTGATGTAACCAGAGCCTTTTGCTGCATTTTCCCTTCCTACATAAGTTACAATTGTGATTATAAACACTGAGGAGGTTTCTTCTGAATCACACAATTGCAGATTGTTTGAAGGAGACGCACGTTCCTGGCTGTTGCTAGGTGGCAAATGCTCTTAAAGATTTTGCAGGCCAGAGATTTCTTCAAACCTCTAATCCTCCATATTTATTTTATAACCCATGGGAACAGTAAAAAACACAAAAAAAACCCAAAAAAAAAACCCCCCACCACTCAGTGCTATGATGATAGATGATATTTGAAAGAGATAAAACATTTGGCATCAAAGCTTAATTCCATCCCTAACTACAGGTCAGTTTAAAACTTTCACAAGGGATTATTATCTTGTATCTGCATCCTGAAAGGCTGCTTATGCCTTCTTCTAAAACTAGTGTGCTAGCTCCTGTGTAGAACAGGGTCCTGGATGTAATGAATAAGCCTCAGCCATAGTCCTTTGAAAAATACACATGCGTGAAAGAAGACCTTCACAAAGTGCAAGGAAAAATGCCCAAATTATTGCTTAGCATCTAGGAACTGCTCATCTAGGAGTTGATTTTGCCTGATTTATTACAGCAGCACTGAGAGTTTTGAAGAGTATATTAACTCATTGATAAATCTGCATGGTGTTAGTATGAAATACTGTACCATTCCTGGGTTATGATTTTATAAAGCTGCATGTGAATTCCTACTAACAGTTCAAGATGAAACTGTATTTTTCAGATACCCCTTTTGAAATAAGGCTGAATTCACAGCTGAAGCTAAACTGATGCGGCTTTTCACCTCCAAAAGCTGTCACACCAATGTTAGTAAGAATTAGACTCATACTCATATACTAGTAATATTTATCAAAGAACGAGGAAAAGCTAAATAAAGGAAAAAATACCAGGCTTGATTACAAAACAGCTTCAGCTTCTCCTGCAGTACGTCATACCTGTGTAAAAGTCACAAGTCCCTGACTGTCACACAGACAAGACCTTGTGAAGGTAGTTCGTGCAGCTGGAGAACACCAAAATCTCTGACTAGCACAGCACTTGTTTACTCTTACATGTCTCCCTCGCAGCCTGGCCCTTATTCTCACATCACTTGCTGTGCCCTCCTTCAGCCTGTCCTGTTCTCATTTATTCATACTCCTTACATTTGGCCCCTATACTAGGCTCTCAAAAATAGTCCTGCTAAATATATCTGGAGGTTTCAGAAAGTTTATTTGTTAGTCTACAAATACATTCTTCAAAACATATAAAAAATGTTTTCAGAATTTATTCTTCAGCTAAATTTTGGAAAACGGCTACAGAGACTACAAAAGGCATTGCTCTGACAGTCCCATTCCATTTACATGCATGTTGTTCAATTTCACCTTTGTGAGCCAGCCTGGATCCTCTCAGCAAAACAAACAATGGTAAGCATTATTCCGATTTGACAAATGCCTTTTTTTGCAGAGCTATGCCATTTCTTCTGAAAAATAAAAGAATGAATCATTCTGAGAAACACCTGCCAGAGAACCACACCAAAGTTTTGAAGTTCAGCATATTCATATTCATGGGCGACTCTAGCAGTATCCATTGGTGTAGATCTTTCCTTGCCAATAAAGTCTCATCTTATAATGAAAAAAATAAAATCTTACGGGTTTGAAAATTGTTCCCTTGCTCTTTCCTACCTCAAACACACGTATGCTACAACTGTACATGGCTTGGGTAAGAAACACCAATGAAAAGGTAGGATATATTTTTCAGGCCCTGATTTTAACAATCTTTCTTTAATTCTGATCAGCTGACTAAAGCTTCCGCACTCTTTGCATTCAGCATATCACAGGAAATGTATGCTTTATACCTAGATCTATTCTCAAAAATAAGCTACTCACCACAGAAGTCTCTCAGTGGTGCTAGGATTAGTGAAGCATACTGTGTCCTTACGCTTCTTGGAGAACTGTGTGCTCTGTAAGAGACAGTCAAGCCGTGATGGGTTATCAATGTCTGACCATCCAAACAAGGTGTCATTCTTGGAGCATGGGTGTTTTGGGGGCATACTACAGTTGGTAGCATGGTTAAATAGCTGTTACTTGCTGACTGCTTTTGACAGCTACCACCTTGTAAACTTAAAGGAAGCCACTGCTTGAAATTACCCTCTGGCTGTATAGGCACACAGACATTCTGGATAAACATTCAGAATAAAAATAGACACAAGCTGTAGTCCTTTGGATATGTCTATACATTATTTTTACATCCCCCTCGTGTTCGTAGTTCCTGTAATAACTGTTGAAATCCTATTGTGAAACTAGTAATTCACAAAATGACAAAAATATATAGTCACAGTATAGTCACATAAAATGCACTCCATGTAAAAAAGTTATGTTGTCTTGTAAAATGAAGTATTCTACTATGCAGTACAAAGTAAACATAAAAGATTGCTTGGTTTTATAAAGAAGTGTAATGTACTTTGGAGTTAATAGCCACTAATAATCCGGATTAGACATTTTCAAGCAATGCTTGCCTCCCATCTTTTGACATTTCTCAAAAGCCTGAAATTTTCAGTCGTCTTTAGAATCACAGATTTCACAAGTTGCCTGCAAAATATCCCCACTGAAACAAAACAAAACAAAACAAAACAAAACAAAACAAAACAAAACAAAACCAAAAAGACTGTCAAGTTTTAGAGGAAATGGAGGTTGTCAAGAGAAAAGTTTAGTCTTAGAGATTTCTAAATTTCATCTGGAAAGATGATTGATGTGCTTTCCCCTCCCACACTGCTCTAACTTTATTTTCACCTGGAGGAAACAGAAAGAGAACAGTCTGACATTCACCCCTCTCAGCTTCCTCTCACTCCTGGATATTTGGTATGCTCTGTAAGGGAGGATAAAGAGCAATTACCTGCTCTTGGAATTCATCCTCAAAGTGTTATTAATTTAGATGATTCCTGTGTCTTATCTGATTCATTATAACAAGCATGCATGGAAAAGTGCTCATTTTCAAAACTTGCTGAAAAGCCCTCTGATCCCATCAGCCAGCCTTTACCAGTATTTCCTTGCTCTCCCTGCAGTTTGTGTTTCCTAGATTAACTGCCCTTTGTGGTCAGAAACTGTCAGGCTCCCCTTCACAGCACACAAGTTCAAACCTGTCTTGACTGGTTAAATGGCATCTGCTTGGCTGCATGTGCCTCAACATCACCTATGCACCTATAACAACCTGCTTCCTAAGGGTTAGGCACAAGATTTCTTCCCGTGGAAAAGGTTCGTGTCCTCATCACTGACCTTATGCCAGTCAAAATGAACAGATTAGCAAAAAAATTATTTAAACTGTTTGTTACCCATGTTGTTTTGCTTTAAGCAGACTAGGGAACACACACATGTCCTAGCTGGAAGGTAAGAGCAGGTGCTAGCTAGTCCACAAAACTGAGGCTGACTGGCAGCCTCTTCAGAAAAGCCATGGTGCGAGTAGGATAAGATGGGCTTAGTCATTAGTACATTTCATATTATTCCCATCGAAGCTAAGAGGCCAGCATACACGGTCAGAGGCCTGACTACACATAAAGTCTCAAACCAGCTGTCCTTCTCTGGAGCATTGTCACTGTCAGGGTGTGGGCGGACATTAGGACTTTGTCTTAGAGAAAAGTCTGAGAATTTTGGCACAGCACTGTGCTGGATAGTAACGTTTTCTCCTACTGAAGGTGCTTCAGATAGGAAAGACAAAGGTGAAGAGATAGATGAGGGAAGATTGGTTTACCTTCTCTGTGAGAAGCTGTCACCAGTCGCAGAACCCAAGCATGTGGGAGATCATGGACAGAGGAGCAGAAGGTGTCACATCTTTGAGTGAAATCTGGAAACAATATGAGGAGGAACAGATTTACATGTTCATAATGCTATGAGGATATGAATCACTTCCTTCCCCTTGATTACAGACAAAGTTATGAAGTTAGAAATAGAGTTCATTATGCTTGCCCTCTATGCTTATACTTCAAATGCCTTTCAGATGCAAGGTAGAGCTAAACAGTAGTAGCTGTCTAGAGACTGCCATGGCCAGTGGTCCTGACGTCCCACAGGCATCAGAACATTCCTTTTAGGTGATGGGCTGTTGCTTTCCTGAATCCATCACGTGGGCTGAAAATGATAGTATGCAAAATATCCTAGTGCTGTGCATTGCATATTTGGAGTGCTGCCTCAGAAGTATGTGTTGGCATGCCAAAGGTGTGGTTGCAATCTATCACACTGGCTCATTTAAATTGTCTTAACATAATTAAAAAGTACAATTAAGCTCGGGGCTATCATGTTTGAAGATCTCCTCAAGGTGTTTTCAAAGATGTTAGTCTGCAGCACGCTAGAGCTTTTCAGTTGTGTTAAATTAAAACCATCACAAGACGCATTCTGTTTGCCCAGCACAAGACCCAGAAGCAGAGCATGTGGTTTCCATGTTTAAGCTGGAAGCACCTGAAGAGAAGTGGGAGAACTAGACAGTGTTGTCACTGGCACCACCCACTAATGCTGCTTCTCTAGCAAAAACAAAATGAAAGCAGAAAAAGAGTGGTAGATTGGGAATAGGACTTCTGTCTGATGAAAGGCATTGCAAAGTTCCCACCATGTGTCCAATCTGTGTAGAAAATTATTTTTGAACTGCTGTTTTTGCTACCATCTTTTGTACCAAACTTGGTCTTCTTTTCAGTGTGAAGTTAAAATCTTTAAAATTAATCATTAACCTCTGCTACTAACTCTCCTTTGAATCAGAAAATATCATCGCTGGGAAGTTTGATCCATTATGGCACTGAAGAAGACAGACAGCTGTCTTTGAAATTAAATGATGCAGACTTGGCTGACCACACCAAATTGCATGTGCCTCCGGTTAATTTCTGATGTGGATCGTAGATCAATATCTGTAGATGGTAATGACTTAGATGACTTGTATTATGGTAATATTCAGAAAATAGTTAATGAGTGGGAATTAACAATTCTGAAGGAGGAAACAACTTCAAGTGGAAGAGCTCAAAGGAATGCACTTCTCTCTCTCTCTCTGGTATTACTAACGCTTGGTCTGGTGTATGCTTCAGCTCATATGATCCAGACGTCTCCTGTACCAGTGTACAGTCCTTGAGAGGCTGCAACCACACCTGACTTAGGTACTCTACCAAAACATAAATTAAAACAATTGTTTCCAAATCTGGGTATTGAGAAGGGAAAACAAATGACCTGAAAAAGAATGAAAGATGTAAAAAATCTCAGGTGTGCTCTAACCCACTTTGATCAAGCGCTACTAGCATTTATTTCAAATCTACATCAGCATTTAGGTGTTTTTGTACCATGGCAGATTTGAGCCTTCAGTTCTCTCCTGTAACACTATGTTATATAAGTTGTCATTTTAGGAAATATGAGAGTGTTGGAAACCAATTTCCTGAAGAGCTAGGAATCGGGTCATATTGTTATCTAGGGTTACACTTGCAGTTCTGGCAATTTTCTTTTTTAATAAATATGGATAACTCCATAGGACTCCAAAGGACAACAAATGCTGTCTTTTATTTTATGTCTAGGTTTCAAAACTGTGCAAAAGATGCTTTGTGTAAATGAGGTCAGAAATCTTTCCAAAGACAGACGACCAGGAAACTCGGTAGTTATGTTAGAGCTGTTTACTAGCCTAGACCTTAGGTAGGGCTTGTTGGCTCACGCACAGCGCTGCCCTGCGTTACCCCAGTTCTGGACTAGAGCTGCTTTGCACCTTGGTGGTTTGGATTACAGCCAGAAGAGCTCCATTCCTTTTCCCAAATTTTGCAGAGGCAAGCCTGAGGAAGAATCAGCTGTACCAAATACACGCAGCCAAATCAGACAAGTAAGCATGCATGCATTGGTCCTTCTTGAACACAGGTTACAGACTGATGTGGGGAAGTGAGTTTAGCCCATTACAAAACCAAAAGGAAAAAAAAAAAACACTTTTATTTCTTTGAAAGTACTTTTGCTAGATCCATCATAAGTGGTCTGCTTTAGCTCCAACGGTGGACAGAGCCCTGTACGGGCGATAGCTGCTCTCTGAAAGCAGCCGGAGTGGCGGATACAGCATAGTATCACATCACAGATACATCAGAGATACATCAGAAAAGCTGATGGAGTTTAGTTGCAGACAGCTCATCGTTCTTCCCAGAGGCGAGGAAGTTCGCGAATCGTGACTTCAACCCTCCTCAAGCACACAGCGGCTCCCTGCCCGACCCCCGCCCTCTGCCCGCGCCGCCCTCCAGCCGGTGCCCATGAAGCCCAAGACCCGTTACCGGCCCGGACTCCTGTTCCCTTTTGGGGGGCCACCCGAGCCCCTCAGCCATCGGCTAGCCCGGCGTCCCCCCCGACTAGCGACCCTCCGGCCGCCCCCGCTTGCCTCGGCCGAGAGCGACAGAGAAATTCTCCGCGGGAGAGACCGGTCCCGGTTTTCATCCTCCGCCGGCTGCGGGGGTGAGGGGAAGCTGCGCGAAAGGGGGGCGGGAAGGGCACAAGGGGAGGGGACGGCGCCGAGAGCTGGCGCTGCAGCAGGACTGAGAGGGGGGAGCCGGGCGCTGTGCCTTTAAATCCCGTCCCGAGGGGCGTGGAAGGGGCCGTGGCGGGGGGCTGAGCGCGCGCGCGCGGCATCGCCTGGCGCCTCAGCGAGGGGGCTGTGCCCGGGGCTGGGGCGGCGCGGAGCTGGCCGGGGGGAGCACGGGTGGTGATAGCGGTGGGGGTCCCGGTCGATTCCCTGCCATGGCCACGTCCCCGTGCAGCAGCAGCAGCAGCGGCGTCTCCTCATCCTCCTCGTCGGTGCTGGGCGCGGATGCGGGGCTGGAGATCCGCACGCGCTCCGTGGAGCAGACGCTGGTGCCGTTGGTGTCGCAGGTAGAAATACCGCCGCGCGAGCCTGCACCCCCCTTCGGCCCCCTCTTCCCGCAACCCCCAGCGGCCGGAGGTAGGGCGGCGGCGGCCGGCTCCCGTCCGGGGGCCCGCCTCCCCCTTCCCGCCCGGGACGGTGCTTGGCTGCCGCCGAAGTTTGCGCCGTTGGGTCGCGGCGCTCCGTAGCCCCCCCC
>WKFP01015557.1:459084-494298 GCA_011057875.1 Pterocles orientalis | reverse complement strand
GGGGCGGCTTCTCTCCGCGGTGTCACGCTGCCGGGGGGGGGGTGGTGGGGGGGGGGGCGCTGCTCGCACGTCTCCCCCCCCCCCGAGGAAAACCCCGAAGTTCCCCGCAAGGTCGCGGTGCTGTTGCGTAACGCCCGTGGCCCGAAGGCGCTGCGGTGCCGCCGGCGGTCGGAGCCCCGGGGGCGGCGGTGGGCGCTGGGCGGCGGAGTTAGGGCTGCACCGGCCCCCGAGTTCCCCCGGCTTCCCGGCTCTGGGTTTCCGCGTGGGAGCATTCGGCTTTCGGCACAGACCGGTGCCGACGGGAGCGGTGGGCTTTGCGGGGGTTTGGCGGAGCTTTGTGTTTTCGCGGTCTGGCCTGAGCGCTGCATTGATTGGAGCTCTTCTCGCACCCCAGGATAGTACCCACATTTTAAGAAGTTAAACTGTGTCTTGGTGACCTCTTAACGTGTCCCAGACAGCGCTAAATAAGCTTAAAAAAAAAAATCAGGCTTTCAAGTGGTCTGCTAAGTAATTATACGTCCACTTCGGTGTTGATGTGTTTTTTTTTATTTTTATTTTTTTTTTTCAGATCTTTAGTCGCAAAGTCAGCGTTTGATATACCCAATAAAACTTTTTTTTTTCTTGGAAAATAATGTATGAAAACATCACAGTGTTTGCTTTATAGCGTTTTTGTACTTTGGATGCTAATTATTACAGTTGGCAAGTCAAAACCTATCTGTGTAAAAAATCTTTAAACAATGTGTCACAACTATACCAAAATAACCAGTCCTGGTGAGGTCAAGTTATGTTTGTATCATCATAGCCCATCTGGAAACAAACTGTTGCAAGCCTTGTTTTGCATTTGTACAGCTGGGCTCCGGGAAACATTTGTGGTGGTTAATTGCGGGTCTGTATTTATCATGGTAATTTGGCTTTTTCTGTTTGAAGAAACCCCAGTCGGTTCAGAGAAGCCTGTCGCAGGGATTAAACCTCTTGTTTCAGGACAAAGTAAAATTAAAGTTCAATGAGTTTTGTTTCTTTTTTTTTTTTAATTTCTGAAATAAACGAGAGAGGTAAAATATGGAGACTGCTTTTAGGAAGCTTAGGAACAAACAAAATCCCCTCCAATTGCAAAGGCTGAGATTTATTGCATACGTTTAAATTTTTACTTTTGAGAGATATCTGTGAAGACCTGCACATTCTTATTCTGGAATACTCTTTAAGAACAGTGGTTTTTCTTCTCTGAGGATTCTTTGCACATGTAATATGTCATGTATGATTTTTCATTGACCACAGAACCTATGACTCCATCTTCCAGAAGTGCTAAGGATCTTTCCATTCCTCTGTATACCATGTATTGGTTAAGCACTCCAGACGAGCTTGTTCCCTTGAAGCATGAGTGCTGAGCGCCATTCAGATTCAGGCTGAAGTTGCTGATGGTATCAGCAGTAGCTCCCTACGCTTGCCAGATAAAATGCTGCACTTACTGTACTGGTTTATCAGTTCTGTCTGTACTGTTTCATATAGATTGTTCAGTAGAGGTCTCACTGGCTGGCTTTGGGTATTTATGCAGAAAGGGTGTTTATAGATTAAGTAATCTCATAAAATTTGTTTTTATATTCTGCATAAGCTACGTATCAGCAGTAAGACTCAGGATTTTGTTTTTCTTTCTGTATGAAATACACTTGCAAAGGGATTTGTTCTTGCTGTGAAGCTAACTTCACAGTTTACCCCTTTGTTAAAAGCTGAGAAGCACTATGTGATACTTGTGCACTACTGAAAAAAGGCTAGTGAGAATGTTGTTGCTGCTTTTCCCTACTTACTTTAAGCAAAGAGGAAACAAAAGGTGCGCTGTTTGACAAACTCACTTTCAGTCTCTCTTGTAGAGCTAAATCTATTTCCTTTAACCAGAAAAAAAGGCTTCGTTGATTCTTATTTAAATTCATGTACTGTACAGTACATTGTCCTAATTGATGTGTAATATTGTAAATGTGTGTTTGACACTTTGCTCTTACTCAGCAAATGTGAGGGTTGTTTTTGTATGTTTCTTTCATTGCACTTTGTAGCTTGATTTTTTTTTTTTTTTCTTATAGGCTGCATAGTATCAGAGTATATTTGCTGCAAGAAGTGGTATAAGATTCCTGTTTTCCCAGCAGGAAAAACTACCCTTAGAGTCTGCATTTTCTCTAAATCTATTCAGACCCTGGTGCCACAAATGACAACAGAAGACAGCAGATTTAAGCTGACATATTAAGCATATTTGCTAACACTTCATTTTTATTATATGGATATCTGTACTGTGAAGAGAATCATTCTACAGTATGGCGCAAAGCATGTGGTATGCAGTTCAGAAAATATGGCTTTGGGTGGTCAATTCTCTTTTCCTGGGTAGGTGTCTCTGGGTCAGCGTTCCACATGTTAATAGTACAGCATTCTTTAAAATCTAGACATCTCCTTCACTGTGGCTGCACATTTCCAGTCTAATTATGTTGGGTTTTATTTTTTTTTGTGGAAAGTTTTTGGCAACATAAGTCAGGAAGGGTGTTTAAAGTGGTCAGTGCTGACTCATTTAATAACAAGTCATTTCAATAGTTGAGGAAAGGCAAAGATGGGGAAAAAGCACTTTCCAGGATGTGGCTCCACCAGCAACTTCCTCAGCTGCCATTATGTACCTGTTTGCTATTCTAGCAGCAGTTGGGCATCTTCACAGCTGTAGGAGTCTGTCTGTCTGGATCTGTTCTAAGGAAGCATTCTGAGAAACTGCGAAAGGCTCACCGAGAGGGAACTTTGAGCTCTGTCTGCATATGTTCCTGAAAGAACAAAGTAAGTTTTCATGGTTGAAGATGACCTATCATCCAGCATCCTGAGTGTGGGATTACAGCTTGCTTCTCAGTCTTCAGAAAGGTCGTTTTGTCATAGGCACTTCTTGTGCCCACAAGTTACTGAAAATGTTTTTCTAGCTTTTTTTGTTACAGGAGATCCTGTCAGAGGTTTTGGAATTGGCTTGACCTATGTAGTCAAAATAAAGGCTTAAATAACTACAAAAAGCCCATGGTACCAATGTTTCTGAGTTTTGTTAGTGTCAGTCTTAGATTCTGAATAAGTTAATGGTGGTACATGCCTTGAGGTGGATAAAACAAACCTGTTCTTTAGTATGGTTTTGTTTCATTGCTTTCTCTGAAGCTAGCTAAAGTAATTCCCATTTCAGTAAACATTATATAACATTACATAATGTTCTGCCATTATTCTGTTTTTCCTGAAGTTTCTGGAGTTACGTATTAGGGCCCAAGGAAGAACCAACAGCTGAAGTTTTCCCATTTATGTGAAAAGCTCACTGATGTGGTTTTCAGACTAAAGGTGTGACTTTAGAGTAGCCATACTGGTTCAAGCTAGAGGTCCATATGTAATGAGTGACCTTTTCTCTGGTTTTTTTTGGTTGATTACCAGTAGCATCCCAGAATAACATCTAATGTTGGCAAGTTGTTCAGGTTCATTTTATTGAATATGTTCTATCACAGAGAGATTTAAGAGAAGTGTAAAACTGTAGACATGGATTCCTTTCCAGCATGCTGCCTTTCCTTGACACTGGTCTTTGAATTTTGTCTGTAGGCGAGCAGTGTCTTTGGGGAAGTTGTCTTGTGGTCTCATTGGCTTGGAAGTCCTCAGGTGACTGTAAAGTGCTGGGTTGCTCATGTTGTACCCAGTAGCACCACAACTCCAAACAGCAACCCGCATTCAGTTCTTCAGTCTACTTATAGATGCGGACCTTAGTATGTCTCCTTACTGAAGGGTGTTTCCTCTGGATGATTCTTAAGACTTACTTTTGGGGATGTATGCATGTGTGGTGCCATCACTGGCCAGAACTTGTGTAAAAGATTTATATATGATAAGTGACATACATACACATGATACTTTTCAATGAGTGTTCATTTCTTCTAAACTTAACAGATGCAAGACTAGTATTCTTGGGAATTACTCAGTCATGGATTTGTCTTATTTTTTTCTTTTTGCTAACAGCTTTCAAGCAGAGAATCCTCTATTAAGAGCGCTGTTAGACTTCTAACTTGATATCACTTGCTTTTTATTCTTGGAAGTCTACACAAACTTGGGGGGAAAAAACCAAAATTTTCTCTTATCTGTTTTTCTTCCATATCATGCTTCAGACTCGTATATAAGCTGATGTTTGAATGTCTGTAGTCGTAGTATTGAGTTGCAGTACAGGCTCATTACATATCTACTTTTGAACTTTTTGCAAATCAAATGTGTTCTTTCTTTCTCATTTAGAGACTAAATAGAAGTGTCTCATTCCCTTCCTAAACTTCAGCATTCAGTCCAAGCTGTCATTCATTTCAACTTATATGCATTTCCCATGCAGCAGATGCACTGAGAGATTTGTTCCAGCAAGTCTGTTGGCTGCCTTGTTTCACTAGGCATTTTTTAGTACCTCTAGATCCTTCCCTTCCTACCTCTAAGGTGCGAAAGGGTCCTGATGATGTTGGCTGTTCTTGCTCCAGTATGGTGTCAGGGCTTGTGCTTTGCCCCATATGGCTTTTTTTGGAGGATGGAAAAATTCTTCTTTGGAATAAGTAGGGTAATCCATATTTGTCTTAAACTCATTGCTTTCTTCAGTGCGTCTTAAGAAAAAAAACAAATCTGAGTGCACGCCTTTTAAAATGCTTATTAGGTACCTGTCTTGATCCTTCAGTACGTTAAAAGTTCTGTTAACTTTTGAGGAGCTGTTTCTCCCCTTTTCCAGGATTTTCTTCTTTGTGAATTTAGACTTGAGACTTGTCACTACCATTGAGTAGTAAAATAATGAATTACGGTGTAGAGGCTTGTGTTGTACTTAGTGAAGCAAACCTCCTGCTAAAGTCTTTTTAGTTTACATCCTGTACTGCAAAGAAACTGTGCCACGGATGCAGAGTCATGTGCATTAACTCTGCTGTTGAGTCTGGAAGCATACGGTATGCTGCTGTGTGCAGAGTTGCACCTCATTAGTTTCAATTAGTCAATACCTGGCTGACTCTTCTACTCCCTTAAGTTCCATAGGTATTCTGTGTTAAGTTGTGAGTTTGTGTTTTGTATTACAAATCTTTCACTTGATATTTTTTTTTTTTTCTGGAAAATGAAGCTTGCAGCAGCTCAACTGTTATTCAGGCTACACTAGGTACTCTGTGTCCCTGAAGGAGCCTGATTCTTTCTCTTCGATTTATGCAGGAAAGTTAATCTTGGGAGTTTGTCATCTGGCTGTAGATAATGTGGTTACTTCTGTCACAGTATCAGTTCTATCTCTGGGATGATGTGGTTGCAGGTTTCCTTTTGCTGAGGCTAGTTTTTAATTGACAGCTATTAAGTCATTGAATCTAGGTTGTTACGAAACAGTGAAAGGGAAATAGCTAATCATTTACAATTGTGATTTTTAAGGTATGCTGAGGGGGCATAGGAGTACCTTAGAATATTCTAAATAGATAAATTATTTTGTCATTTAAAAAATTAATGACCTTAAAAGCACTAATGCTATTCTGCTCTACAAGAAAAATTGCACTTGAACATTTTATCACGTGAGCAATGGCTCCACCATGAAACAGCTGTGATTTCAGGTTTTTTTTTCTTTTTTTCCTGCTGTGAACCCTTGGATAGAGAAATTGACTTTAAGTTAAGCTTGGCTCCTGCTTCATAATGTTCAGTATCTTAATCTTTGTGATAAATAAGTCAAAGTAACACTTCAAGTAGCTGAAGTAAGGTGCTTCTTACGGATGTAGCTGAAAAATCAGTTGCTCTTTTTCAATGGAATCTTATCTTTCAAATTTATGAGATCTGATTAATGGCTTTTCTATAGATTAAACCATTTTTGTAGGTCTCCAGTGGAATGAGTATTAAATCAAAACTGCCTCACAGTGACCCTGCACAAAAAGAATTAGACCAGCTTTCTTGCTATTCAGCATTGTTAACAGATGGTTAGGTAGGGAAATCCCCAAAGGATGAATTATGAATTTACGATTGCAAACAACTCTGATTATAGTTTAGTAAAACTACTGTGGGGTACTATGAGCCTCTGACTTTCTACATGGATTTATTTTATATTTATTGATTCATTGACAAAGCATAACCCTTGCTAGATAGAGCCTTAAATGATAATCTTTACTTATTGAATTGTATTGCATTCCATCAATCGCCTTGTTTAAAACTATTGGGGTAAATGAGTAGTGATATAGACTCTAGTGCCAACTTGTCACTGTTAATCTACTCTAGATACTGAATGGCATGATTTCTTGGTTTTATATGTAAAAGGAATTATCGAATGGTAAGATAACTCCTGAACACAAATTACATTTATGAGCAAATCCCAAGGTTCTTTCAGATGTATATGGAAAAATTAAAAATTATGCTGTTGCTTTTGTCTTGGAAACATTTTTGCCTGGATTTTTTTGTATTAAGCAGAATGAATACAAACACTTATAATCACACAAATTGTGTATTTTCAAATAATAATAAAGAAAAATTATGCTGTAGTAACATGTTGTAAACAGTGTTTTTGGGGCAGTGTTTTTTATTCACAGGTGTCAAAATTGTTTAGAAGGCTAATATTGTCCAAAGTTGCAAGTGCTTTACGTGTAGGAGTTAGACCAATGTATGGAATGTTCCCTTTTAATTATCAAAGGTTCTGTATTGTATTTAAATATTTAAGAATATTTAAGTACTTCATTTAAATGTTCTTAGGTTTTCCAACTGAATGAGTTTTTGTTGCCCTTAGGCTCTTCAAGGAAGCAATCTGAAGAATATACAGGCTCTTTAGCATAAGTAAGATAATGGTTCCTGGACTGTATGAAGTTTTTGTTTTGTTTTACACTCCCCTAGGTGGATAGTAGTTGGATTTGCATAGCCTTTTCCAGAGCACACTGTACTTCTCTGTTAATCCCTAGGGCAAGCATGTGCTTTCCAAGATGAAATACCAGGTGTTACTCTAAATTGAAGTGGTATGTAAAAATGTTGCTAAGGAAGCCCTCTCTAAAAGAGGCTGGAGGAACCCTCCTGTCTGCAACATGCAGTCCAAGACAGATCGACCGGCTGGTTTTCATGCCAGTGAAGCTGTCTTCTATGGGACTAACAAGTGACTTTTTTCCTGCATCTTCAGGAGCCAGTCCCAATTTGAAGAGAGAATTCTCAGTTGCAGGTGGTATCAGTGTGTTTCCCTTGTTACATACTTTATGACAATGTCTGAATTTTTAGTTCCACAACAGTAGCTTTTTTTTTTCCTGAATAAGCAGCTCAGAGCTGGCTCAGGTGTTGTTTGCACAAGCCAGCAGAAGGTTAGGTACATTAACAAAGGCAACTTAGGGAGGAAAGCCACAGTAGTTATTTGCTATTCCATCTCTAGTTTTGGGGTTATCTGATCGTGTTAGTAAATTGAGTTATTTCTGAAACTTGCATCTCTCTGGTGCTGAAAACATGTCTGCATCTGTTCTGACCACATCTGTTTTGACCGCATCAGAAAGTACACTTGAAACAACGAACTTCCCTCTGAGTTGGTTTTGTTTACTTAGGCTTGCTCATGCCCAGGATTTCTAGGTGCAGAATGAAAAGGGTAATAGCTTTGTTTATTAAATCTACTCATTTGGGTAAGAAGATACTGAATTGGAGGGCGACAGGAGGGGAGGAAAATGTGCTGGCTTATACACCCCTACAACCGATGGCTGGGTCTTTTAGCTCACGTTCACTTTTTCTAGTGAGGTAGTTGTGGATTTCAACAAACTTTAAGACAGCAGTTGAGTTAGAAGGCTGTTTCCAATGAAAAGTGCAGTAAAGGCTGTTTTATTCTTGGTTGCTTTTTATGATAGGTAAGCGCATATTTTCTGGTGTTTGCTATATTTGTTGATGCACATATCATATAATCAGAAGAGGTTAAATTGAACTTTCAGTTTGAAAAACAGTTTTTGCCAACTCCTGTCAAGTTGCTCAAAGGTGCTAATTTCAGTCTGTAAACTTCCATACGTATTTTCAAAAAGAGACGGATGCTGGAACTTGAATTGTCTGAAAATGAAGATCCTTATCGTTGTCGCTCATTTCCATAGAAATTCTGAAGACATCTTTTTTTGGGAGAGAAGATAGGGCAGTCCTCTGATTTGTAAGGCATATAACGATAACAGTAAAGAAGGTCAAGCCTCAGTCAGTATTCTCCAGTGATCCTTCTCCTCCTTTTGTCTTCCATGTATGTAAGAAAGGAGGGAGGAAAGCAGGAGTGTAGGTCAGTTTTCATGTACTTTTTCTGTTTCATATCTGCAGATTACGGGGGATCCCTGATTTTTAAGGAGTTTGTGAAAAGTGAACATTAAAAAGCAAGCGTATTTCTCCTTTACAGTAGTGTTACTTTAGTAATATTGCTAAATTAACTCTAACCTCCACATAATGTCTAAGTGTCTACAGGTTGCAAGAATTATTCAGCCATGTTCTGTTTTGTTTTGTTTCTCTGGAGTTTTGTTTCACAACAACTTGCAAAAAAAGTTGGAAATAATTCTAAAAAAAATCTGAAGTTTCCAGAATTTTCATTACTTTGAAAAAAAAACCCCACAAATCCCCAAAAAACACACTGAAGGAAATAAATTGGTGTCATCGAAGTACTATATCTCAGTTGAACAAGTTCATCTGTATCACATTTTGGATAATGATTTTCTCGATGGTGTTTGGTTTGGACCTCAAAATTTGAAGGGCCCTTGGTTTTCTAAGAATGTTCCATCACAAAGAAAGGGTATTCACTGCTATAGTACAGTCTTTTTGGGAGCTGAATCCTTTCTTTTGATCTCTCAACTCTGAGAATGTGTAGCAAGTACATAGCAATGGTACTAATAATCCGAGGTGTGTGTTCAAATTTGAAGTTGTGTACTCTGTCTTCCTGGCAAACTTTACAAAGAGATCTGAAGTGGGTTTTGAAGCCTAGGTCTGAAAGAGGTGAAGAGGACTGTTTTCACCCCTTCCAAATAATATTTTTTGCCAGTTGGAAGCTGTTGTGCTTGTGAAAGCTAATGTTTCATTTGCTTGTTTTATTTTTATGTTCTTTTTTAGGCACCCATGTCTGGGTACTATAGGAGGTAAGATGCTAGGTTCGGTATACCAGTAATGTGACTTGGTAGGGCTCTCCTTGTGTTGCTTGTCGGCTTCTACTTGTCACTGCAGGTCCTGGATTGTTCCTTCTCCCTTTTCAGAGGTGGCTTATCACCTTGTTAAACACTACCTGTGAAAGATTGCCTGAGGCTCCTCTAAGCACTTTAGCGTTTTCTGCTAGATAAGTGAACCAGCTTAGTTAAAGTAGTTCATTTCATTTGCTTGCCTGGAGGCTTTTATGAAAGATGCGTACAAAAGTGATGAGAAGCAGCTCTTAAAAAGCCTTCAGGTAAAGGTACAACTACAGCAGTCTCAATACTACAAGTGTAAAAACTCAGCAGTCTTGGACATGCAGCATGTTTGTACTGCCCTTCTAGACACCAGTGCATAGGCAGTATGAGGGAAACGCATACGTACTGGGTAGCAGGGTCATGCCACTTCTTGGAAGCTGTTCTCTTACAAAAGTAGTGACTCAAGGTCCTGAATTATGCGTTGGGGTCTGTGCAATTTCTGCAAGAAGGGTTTGGTTGCCTGTTTTTGAATAATAACGTGTAGAAGAAACTTCTGGCTCAAGTGTCTGTAAAGCAGAGGCAGTTGTCTCAAATAACATTCCCAGGAAAAACAGAATATGGGTTCTTACAGTTCACTAGGGCATTAATAATTAATGCAGTTGCATTTCATTTTGATTAGTCTTTCCCAGCCTTTGAAAAGTTTCAAAGTTCACTTTCTGTAAAGTTTATTTGTGGAATTTTCCTACAGAATGAAATCTAAGTAGGAAGATAAAGCCTTCTGATTCTAAAAATCTACACATTAGCCAGAGTTCTAAAAATATTTTGGTGCTTGGAGACAATGTTGATTAAGGCTTTCACTAATGTCTGGACAAGCATCTAATCTTAATAGACTTTTGATTTCTAGGACAGGTAGGCAGGTAGTTATTGTTCACTTCTCAAGATCCCCGAGGCTCTTTTGTGATGAGAAGTCTTCCTGACAGTTCTGCTTGTTTGTAGCCTTTATGGACCGGATGTCAAATGCCAGCTGCTGCTTCTGTGTTCTGTGGAGAGATGCAGATGTGTGTGTTGGAACAACGTGTGCTGCTGTTTGGCTAAATGAGTCTGAAGACCGGTTTGTCCTTAATTAGTACACAAGACCAAATAAAAGACAGTACCTAAAATGTAGTATTAGAATTTCCTCACTGCCCCCAAACTCAACATGAACTAATAAAAGCATGAGCAGCGTAGAAAGGGCCTTTTTGACTAAGTTTTCTGTATGTCCTATCAAATGCAACTAAATTGACTTTACCACACACTTCTGTTGTAGAGTTTTGAAGCTTCTTCCCGAATATGTAGTGCTATTGCATTTTCTTAGCAAAAGCTTTCCATTCCTGGTATTACATTTCTTTCAGAAAGGAATTTTCTACCATTATGAAATTAATGGAAAATAGAAAGCACAAAATAGAAGACGAGCTGTTACTCTGAGGATACTTATTTCATAGAGAAAACAGCTTGAATATTTTTTTTTAGCAGGAGAACTGTTTACTGTGAGACAGTAACAAATACTACTCTTGAGACTCCCAAGTCATCCTATGTACAATGTGGGTACTTACCCAGGGAGGGGGGTAGATAGTGTCTTCTAACATAACTTTTCAGTTTAACTCTTGTGTTTGTAGCAGGGGCTGTGAAATAGCTATGTTTCCCCTGGTTTTATTTATAGTTGTCTATAAATACTTCCTGAAACCCAATCTCTTAAGTATCACTTAATTCTGTCATGCAAGACTTAATTACACTGATAATAAATATACCAGAATATTTTTAGCTAAGCATACTGTCATGATGCTTCCTGTGCATGAAGCATATAAGGACTTAATTGTCAGTATCTGAAGGTCCTCAAGAAGCTCTGAAAACACATGCTTGAAAACTGCCACAACTCAGCTTATTTCCTTTAATGTGAAGTGTATCTTGACGTGTTATGGCTATATATCATAGAATCCTAGAATGGTTTGGGTTGGAAGGGACCTTAAAGATCATTGAGTTCCAACCCCCCCTGCCATGGGCAGAGACACCCTCCACTAGCCCAGGTTGCTCAAAGCCTCATCCAGCCTGGCCTTGAACACCTCCAGGGATGGGGCATCCACAGCTTCCCTGGGCAACCTGTTCCAGTGCCTCACCACTCTCACAGAGAAAAACTTCCTCCTAATATCCAATCTAAATCTACCCTCTTTCAGCTTAAAGCCATTACCCCTCATCTTATCACTCCCTGATAAAGAGTGCCTCCCCATCTCCCCTGTAGGCCCCTTGTAACTCACTGGAAGCTGCTGTAAGGTCTCCCCAGAGCCTTCTCTAGGCTAAACAAGCCCAACTCTCTCAGCCTGTTCTCATATGGGAGGTTTTGTGACCCTCCTCTGGACTTGCTCTGACAGGTCCATGTCCTTCCTGTGCTGAGGACTCCAGAGCTGGATGCAGTACTGCAGGTGGGGTCTCACGAGAGCAGAGTAGAGGGGGAGGATCACCTCCCTTGACCTGCTGCTAATGCTTCTTTTGATGCAGCCCAGGACACGGTTGGCTTTCTGGGCTGCAAGCACACACTGCCGGCTCATGTTGAGCTTCTCACCAACCAGCATCCCCAAGTTCTTCTCTCCAGGGCTGCTCTCAATCTGTTCTCTGCCCAGCTTGTTAGTTAGTATGTTAGTTAGTTTTAGTCAAGTACTTGGGGGGGAAAATGTTTTTTGGGGCCTGATTGTAACCAGTGACGAAAGATTGTAACTGATTTCTTGAGACTACATAGTCCTTAAATTGATTGTCAGAAATCTCAGATAAGCATTCTGTGGAAATAGTGTGAGAGCTCACATTAAACAGAGCATGAGTACCATCAAAAGGACTGTTTCCTTTCTAGAACCTGATCAGTAAATCCTTAAGCAAATAGCATGTAATATGTTACTTCTGTTCAAAGAGACGTGCCGGTAATCTTTTCAGCTGTTAACTCCTGCCCCAACACCACAAATGTTAGTGACTGGGTGATACGTGATCAGAATACAACAGATTAAATATTTGGGAGGTGTTAAGCTTAAAGGAGAGCTTAGATAATGTTCTTGGAGTCACAGGAGTTTTTATTTAAAAAAAAAATGAAAGAAATGGAACAGTTATAGTTCTGGTCTGGTTGCAACTGGATGTGATGTAGGGTGTCCTGGGTTAAGCAGAGACAGACTGCTTAAAATTGACTCTCTTAACTTTATTCGTAATAGCTAGCAAGAGGCTGTGTTTTGGATTTGTGCTCAGAAGGAAAGTTGATAAGAAGCGGTGTTTACAGTTGTTGCTAGGATCTCAAGGTCACATAATTTTCAGCTTCCCTGCTCCCCGCAGACAGGGGAGGGGGGGCTGCGAGGGAACACAGCCTCGGATACACAGCCTAGGATTTGCTCTTAGGTTAAGATTGAGAACTCAGAATAGCCAATTTTCTATTCTATAACATACATGTCATGCCCAGTATATAGGTGAGGATTCTCCAGAAGATCTGCCCTTTTTCCCTTTGGCTTCAGATCATCTCGCTTCAGGTGCCTGCATTTGCTCTCCCAAGGCCTTCCCCCCCCCCACTCCGGTCAGCTCTCGGTCTGGGCCGCTCACACTGGTATCTCTCTTCCATGAGTTTTGGGACCCTCCCTTCTCCAGGATCATTAGCTGGGGCCAGGTGGTCGCTTCCTTCCCTCCCTGGTCAGCTCTCGGTCTGGGACACTTGGACTATTATCTCCGGTCTGTGAGTGCCTCCAGGAGCAGTACACCCCCTGCCTGGGGGAATTGTGAGTGTGGTTTCAGGACTCTTCTTGTTCTGGGATCGACTCCCCCTGTTCCAGGCTTGTTAGCTGGGAACAGGCCAAGTCCTTATCATCGGGTGGGGGGGCAGTATCACTGTGTATCACTCATTCTCTCCCTTCTCTGAGACCATTAGCTGGGAACAGGCTGAGCCTTTGGTCATCAGGTGGGGGGGGACGACAGTGTCATTGTGTATCACTCATTTGTATATTTGTATATAGTATTATTTTCAATATTATTGTAGTTTAGTTATTAAATTGTCCTTATCTCAAGCCACAAGTCTTCTTTTTCCATTTACCCCTTTAATTCTCTCCCTTATACTTGGATGGGGGCAGAAATTGTGTGAGCGGGTGTGTGTGGTTCGGCCTCAGCCAAGGGCCAACCCATCACAAGGGTAAAAGCAATCCTTTGTAATCTGAAATATCCTTAAATGCTGCACGTTCTCACTGATTCCGTTTTTGATAGGCTCTTAGGGTAGCTTTGAAGGAAGGTGGTTGTTCGTTGGGGAGAAAGTTCCTTGTTAGGTTTCTTGTGGGTCTTTTCTCCATTTAACTTGTCCAATTTTGTATCTTTATTTTAAATGTTGTTTAAAAGTCAAAAGCAAAAACTTAAGCTAGGTTCTAAAATAAAGAATAAATTATTGGCCTTTTAATGCTAATTGCTTTATTTGTATCCTGAAGCAAATGGTATTGTATGCCTCTCCCCAACACTCCTCCAACTGTACTGTTTAGGATTTTTTTTTTTTTACTATGGTCTGAACTGGTTAAATAATCTTTGTACTGCTTATTACCATCACAGTTTCCTTCAGTTTGTAATTTAGCATACAAGTGAAATTCCTCTCTTGGCTCAGTTAAGATCTTGTTAAGTTTTTGACCTTGATTGTTAATTTTAAGTTTGATTAAGTCTTGATGGGATCGGGCATCCATAACTTCTCAGAGCAACCTATTCCAGTTGTAAAATTCCTCATTGTAAAAAAATTTCCTCCTTCTGTCCAAGCTAAATCTGCCCTCTTTTAGTTTAAAACCATTGTCCCCTGTCTTGCCACTGCAGGCCTTGGTGAAAAGTCTCTCAGTTTTTCTTCTAAGCCCCCTTATATATTGAAAAGCTGCTATAAGGTATCTCCAGAGCCTTCTCTTCGCTAGCCCAACTCTCTCAGCCTGTCCTCATATGGGAGGTTCTCCAGCCCTCTCACCATTTTTGTGGCCCTCCTCTGGACCTGCTCCAACAGGTCCATGTCTTTCCTCTGCTGAGGACTCTAGAGCTGGATGCAGTACTCCAGGGGGATCTCACAAGAGTGCTCCACCTCCCTGGACCTGCTGGTTGCGCTTCTTTTGATGCAGACCAGGATACAGCTGGCTTTCTGGGCTGCTAGCACACATTACCAGTTTACGTCCAATTTTTCATGCACCAGTATCATCAAGTTCTTTTCTGCAGAGCTGTTCTCAATCCATTCATCCCCTAATCTGCATTGATTCTGGGGATTGTCCCGGCTCAGGTGCAGGACTTTGCATTTGGCGTTGCTGAACTTCATGAGGTTAAGATGATACTGGTGATGGACCTGCCAAAACAGCTCCTGTTTCTTGTTTCACCTTATGTGAGGGAGTTTGGGGGATGTCTTTTTCTGCAAAACTGATGATCCTCTCTGAAGAGAGTGCTAAAGAAGCAACAGAACTGTAAACTTCACTCATGTCTCAAGTGAGAGTACTTCTGAAAATGTTTCATGAGACTTTAATAAAGCAGCTTAAACTGTGACATCCTCATGATTTTTATCATTTACATACCTCTACAGTAACATATGGGATTAAAATGGCCTTGATGATTTGTAAGAGACTGGGATTCCTTTTATTCTGCAGTGTTAGTTGCATGTGCATTTTTTTTTTTAGAGGGGGGGTTATGCAGAGCATGTTTAAACTTCTACTGGTATAAAATGCTGTGGGACGTAAACTTGCAGCCAGGATGTGCATCCAGCTTGCAGTCTTTTTGCTGTCTGTAGGCTTGCTGCCCGTGACTAGTCAAGAATTCACCAGCTGGGATTGTTAGATTAGCTGCTGTCAGGTGTTGGATAGTTTGGTATACCTGAAGCATCTGCAGTACAGGAACTCGGGAGAGCTGCAGCTGTTTCTAATATCCGTTTGATATTAATCTGAATTTCCACTGAAGTGATGGTAGTTCTCTAGAATGAACCTGAAGGTGTTCAGATCTTCACTGGGTGGGCATCAGGGGTTCATAGGCTTTGGGGCTGAAGTTTGGTGAACTAGGGGACTCTTACAGGGACAGATGGAGTATTGACATTTTTAATTGCAAAGAGTTTAATACTGCAAGCTTGACTAAACCAGCTCCTGGCATTCAAACCCAGCCCCAGTAAAGTGTTAAAAAACACCACTTTTTTCCCCAGAAACACAACTCAGTGATAACTCATGGGTAAACCTTGGGCATTGATCAAATGATGAAGTGGAACAGTTTCTACACTCTTTCCTTGGATCCAGTGGGAGCATCACAGATTCAGCTTCTATGCTCTTGTCCTACCACAGTCTTGACTGGTAGGAGAATGTGTGAGTGAATGGTGATTTATGTCTCTTTGATGAGCAGACAAAGACATCTGTGATTAAGCTGACACAGCTGAGATATTCAAACATCTGAGTAATTAATGTAGTTCTGAGAGGCTTACGGTGCAGTTCTGTGAGCATTTTAAGCCACACTCCTGCTGAAAGCAGCACTTTGGCACATCCTTCTCTCTTCAGTCTATACCTTTCCCCTTTTGCCCCTGAAAGTATTCGTAGACCTGTGAAGTGAACAGGACTGGGCAACTGATTATGAGGAAAACTAAACTAGCAAACATCACCTTCACAACTGAGGCTTGACTCGCGTCAGAGAAATTCATTGCAAAAATGAGAGAGGGAGTTGAGGACAGGCAGGACTATCTTTGCAAACAATGATGGCTTTTGTGCTGGTTTAGGGTGCTCAAAACTACAGAGTTCAATTTCTGTCCTGCATCTCACTAGAAAATGATTGGTGTACCAAAAATGTAAGGCTCCGATACTGTTTGTAATGCAATTTGTAGTTAGTTAATTCTGAATGGCAGGATTGCGTGCTGTTCTCATGTTTCCGTGTTTGTCTTGGTCGAGAAACTACTTCTGCATTGCCTTTCTCTTTGGGTGGGAGAGGGATCTCTTTGTTTGTTTCCTCGTGTTTGGTGTTCTGGGAGAATCTTCAGTCTCCTGCAGCCTGCATGAATCAGGTGGTGATCTCTGGCTGGTGTGATCCAAAAAGAAATGTGTAGTGCCATGTAGTACAGGGCAGAAAAGCTGCTACAGGATGTGGAGTTCAGAATAAGAATGTCCTTACAAATTGTTTTACTGATAACTTGCATCCAAATAGCAAACTTATTCTAAATTCTAGAAAACACAGGATTGACGATGTTTAAGTTATGAGTACAGTGGATGTTTTAATGGGGGGAGGGCTGGAATACTGAAGTTTATTTCTGGAAAATGAATGGTTCTTCTTTTTGCATAAAGACTGTGATGCTGCTTGTCCTTAAAGCCTGCTGTAATCAATTGGATAAACATCATTTAGAAAGGCTTATTTCAGTAAAAACAGCCAAAGCTCCCGAATTGTAGTTGATCAGTGTGTTCAGTTACCTGTCAGCACTTAAAACCTTGTAAGATTTCCAATACTGGCAAACCCCAAATGGTGTTGATATGTCTGCTATTGTACTCCTCAACTTTTACTGTGTCTGTTGCTTGACAGCCTGAGAGACCTAGGGCAGCTTATTTTAGTGCTGCAAATGGGAGGGGAAAAAAAAATAATCCCTCAATTAATTTGAGATGTGAGATAAGGTAAGATCACAGCAGATGAGCAAACTTAATTATACTTCAGATTTTTTTTCATTGTCTGAGAAGTTAAACGATACCTCATGATGCAACACCAAATTTTATTAGTGAAGTGTGGTAAAAATCTATTACAGAGGTCAGTTCAAAACTTGCCCTTAATACTAAAGTTAAAATGCCTTCATGCATACAGTTCTAATAAACTCTTCTTGTTCACAGATAACTACTCTTATTAATCATAAGGATAAACCAAAGCGTTCAGACAAGACTCTGCAAGCAATCCAGCGAGTGGGCCAAGCAGTTAACCTGGCAGTTGGGAGATTTGTCACAGTAGGTGAAGCTATAGCCAACGAAAATCATGAATTGAAAGAGGAAATGAGTGTTGCGTGCATTGAGGCAAGGAGAGCAGGTATGTAGTTACTCATGAAATTTGTAACCTGTTGTGCTTGTGCCATTTTTGGCACACTATTTTTAGTGTCGGGAATAATGTAAGGCCTTTATTATTTAATTGCTTTCCTCTCTTCTGCTGGTTCATTTAAGGTCTGATCTGTTACCTTATTTTGTCACTTACTTAAATTGCTGTCAGCTTATGAACAGGGAATGGAATTGTGTGTTGGCTTGGATTTTTTTTTTTTAATAGAATCTTTTGCCACAAGGAATTACCTGACTACTTTTTGTTTTATGATGTTACTACAGACAAAGAATAGAGTGTTGAGAATACAACATTAGAGTTCATTGTTCTCAAGCTAAACCAGTGGAGTATTTTAAGTAATTTGAGTGTTATGCTGTTGAAGTGTTGCAGATGAAATCTCTCACGTGGTTAGGATTTAGCAACAATTTAAGCTTTATTATTAGTGTGAGGTAAAGCAAAGGTTTTTAGCAGCTTTTAATGATTGATCAATTTAAAGATTTCACTAAAAATATACTTTGATTAGAGTAGTGACTTAATTACAGATTTGAGAATGACAAGATTCACACTAACTTGCAAGATATCCTGAATATATATATGTGCATACAAAGCATGCAAAACACAGAAACAGACAAACAAATAATCATTGTGAAAATATTTGGGTCTGGTAAAATATGTAAGCAGGGGAGATACTCTCTAATCAAAAGGTTCTCACCTCTCCCTCTGTAAAAGAGGTAGATAGAGGAGACTAGCCTATAGTTAAAAGTTGCTCCTTTCTACCCAGGCTTAGAGCAAATACAATGCATTGGAATTCCTCAACAGGCAATCCTTGAGCCTTAAGAAGTAGAACTTTGTCCAGGCCTATTGTGGCCTTTGCCAGCAGATGGTCCTTAGACCTCTTTGGTCCTGAGAGGCGTCCCAGCTCAGGGGAGATGCTGGCCACAGCCTGCTGCAGTCTGGGAGAGCTCAGAGGGTCTCCCTTTTTTGGTCGCTGATAATTTAAGGTCTGAAATAATTGACTTTTTTCAAGTACTTTTCCATTTTAGCCCACCTCTGCTGATGCAATATTCTGGTGCATTTCACAAGCTACTACAGTGTATCATTCCCCCTAGGTGCAGGTGCACGAGGTTGTCAGGAGGTGATTTACTATCACCATTGTTTGAGGCAAGGACCAGGTACATTGAAGGGTTCTCAACGCTCTGGTTCACCACCACAATGGGGAGCAGGAACCAGGGACACCAAAGAGGTGCCGCGTTGCTTGGTTTCATAGCTTGTTCCTGACTCACCCTAGATTGGTGTATGACCCAGCAGGGGACGAATTGCACCAGGCATGAAGTAGCCGTGGTGGGGGGGCACCACCACATGAGGTTACTGCATTCTAAATCTGAATGTCTGTATGAAGGTCAGTGTCAACCCATATTTCATCAGGATTCAGTAAGATGACTCCCATGAGTAGAATGAAAATAATATTGTACTTCTTTTTCTGCTGGATTCAACTTCTGTTGCGAACTTGCTGTGCATGTGGGTTGAATGTGAAGTATGGATAATTGATGGAGTTGCCTGCTGTCACCCTCTGCTTTCCAGAAGCCTCTGTCTAGGGAAATAGCAGGTTACCTTCTCTGATACTGTAAGAGATTTTCAGTGTTGTCCTAGAAACTACTTTCCTAGATATTAACTATTGTTCCTTGTGTGATATTTCAGTGGCTTGTAGTAAAGGTGTATTCTTACATCTGCAGTGTAGCCTTCAAGAAGATCACATCTAGAACCTTCCTTTTCTTGTTAGTGGTCGTGTGGTTTTGTTTTTGCTTTCAAATACATTTGAATCATGGGAAATACTGCTTGAAGCTTTTCCTGTTCAAGGAGGTGGAAGTACCTACAGGTGTGACAGACTTCCTGCTTACTCTGGCTTCAGGGAGACAATCTTAGGTTTCCAGATGTGGAGGCAAATCAATAACCCTTCAACACTAATGTCTTGGTCACTGCAGAAAGGAGTAGTACCCTATTCCAAGACATGGGTTACTGTGCTTAAAATTGATCTGTTAAGTTAAAGAGTGGACTTGTGGGTAAGTGTATGTTCTTTTATCTTTTAAATAACCTCAAAAGCCTGAGAAACTTGCCTTTTTGGTGTCCTAGCCAGTATATTTCTTGCTGAATCACTGTGGTGGCCTCAGACTTTGGGGATGCAGTTCATGCTATTTTTGTGATTTTTTTTTTTTTTTTTTTTTTTTTTTTTTTAAAACTTAGAAATTGGGCATGGTACTGTAAGAAATCCTCTGAAAATTCCTCAACAATGAGTCTCAATGCCTAGAGACATGCTGGTGATGGATGATGGTTTCTGCGATTTGAAGGACTACTCTAGATAAACGTCAGACTAAAGATTGATGGTTGCTCCAGTAAACTTGGCTGCAAACAGAAATGTCCTAATTTGAAAACATTCCATTTGTTATGTGAAGCATGTGTTTTCTCATCCGAGATCCAAGTAAAATGCTGACAAGTCAAAATTTCCAAAGTTTATGTTGATAATCTCAGCTGCTAGAAGAGCAGTACAGTCTGAGTCTCTACTTTTTGACTTTCCAGTTGTGCTGTGATGTGGTTGGGTTGACCCTGGCTGAACACCAGGTGCCCACCAAAGCTGCTGTATTGCTGCCCCTTCTCCTCAGGGGAGGAGAAAATACAACAAAAGGCTCATGGGTCGAGATAAGGACAGGAAGATCACTTCACCAATTACTGTCATGGGCAAACGGACTCGATGTGAGGAAATTAATTTATAACCAATCAAATAAGAGTGGGATAATGAGAAATAAAGCCAAATCCTAAAACACCATCCCCCCACCCCTCCCTTCTTCCTAGGCTTAATTCTTGCGGTCAGTTCATCACACATTGTCTCTGCTGCTCCTTCCTCAGGGGGTGGACTCCTCACACTCTGCCCCTGCTCCAGCATGGGGTCCCTCCCACAGGAGACAGTCCTCCACCAAGTTGTCCAGCACGAGCCCTTCCCATGGGCTTTGGTTCTTCATGAACTGCTCCAGCCTGGGTCCCTTCCATAGGGCGCAGTCCTTCCGGCACAGACTGCTCCAGTGTGGGTCCCCCACGGGGTCACAAGTGCTGCCAGCAAACCTGCTCCAGCCTGGGCTCCTCTCTGCACAGGGCCACAGGTCCTGCCAGGAGCCTGCTCCAGCTCAGGCTTCCTATGGGGTCACAGCCTCCTTCAGGTGCATCCACCTGCTCTGGCAGGGGTCCTCCCCAGGCTGCAGGTGTATCTCTGCTCCCCCGTTACCTCCATGGCTGCAGGGGCACAGCTGCCTGGCCATGGGCTGCACCACGGGCTGCAGGGGAACCTCTGCTCCAGCACCTGGAGCACCTCCTCCCTCCTTCTGCACTGACCTTGGGGTCTGCAGAGTTGTTTCTCTCACATATTCTCACTATTCTCTTTGGCTGCAGTTGATGTTGTGCAGCAACTTTTTCCCCTTCTTAAATATGTTATCACAGAGGCGCTACCACCATCACTGATGGGCTTGGCCTTGGCCAGTGGTGGGTCCATCTTGGAGTCAGCTGGCACTGGCTCTGTTGGACATGGGGGAAGCTTCTGGCAGCTCCTCACAGAAGCTGTCCCTGTAGCCCCCCGTTACCAAAATCTTGCCGTGCAAGCACAATACATGAGGAGAAGTGCTTTTTCTCCCTGTCAGTGTATCCAGGAGGAACTCGGAACCTAAAAGCAGTCTGCAGTGTTTTCTCTCACCAAATGGTTATACTTTTTTACATTTTATTTCCTGTTATGCAGTAATATGCCTCAATCCGAGAGGCCTGAAGATGTAGACTGTTTACTTTTCTGTCAAACCTCACATTTACCTTGTCCCAGATCGGTTATTTGCTCTTTTTGAGCTATCTGTTTGAGATCTAACTTACTTGGGAAATGTAGTATGTCAAGCATGTTTGCTGCTCTTTTTTTTTTGGTGGGTTGGGTTTTTTTATGTGGTTGTTTGTTTTTTTTTTTTGTACTGGTATTATATCTGTGCTTTGTTAAGTGTTGGACAAAGTAAGAAAGTCCTTTGTGCAGAGAAATTCTTATGGATAACTGTCCTCTGAATTCAGTCTCTAAATACAGTTGCTCAAGTGCTATTTTGAACAACGTTGGTGTTCCCAAGCAAGCCAATAAAATCTCCAGGCCAATTATGGCCAAGAATATAGACTTGTAGAAAAGAATCCCATGTTCTGATGGCATGGGTAGCAGAAAGCCCTCGTTGGTTAGGGGACAGGATGTTGTAGAGCTGTTCTCTCTTCTTTTCAGCTGGTGAATGAGATGGGGCCTCAAAAAGTAAAGGAACACTTTTTTTAGGTGTAGAAGATGGATTTCAGCACTAAAGGATTTAGAACATTTGCCAAGTCTCGGTTGCCAAGGAAAGTAGGGAGTCTTTAAATCAACTGTGTATCCTGCAGAGACTTTGAAGGATGACAGATGTTGTATGTGTCTCTTGTGAAGGGTATAATCAGTGATCTGAAGTGTTTCAAACTTGTTATGACTATTTCCTTGTAATTTGATTGACTCAAAATAGAATTGTAAAACACTGCAGAGGGTCATGTAGCAGATTTTGCCTAAGATTAGTCTTGCACTGTGTCCGTGTTTACAGTGACAGTGTAGTAGTGGAATGTAACTCAAAGCAGCACAATTTTGCATGCCCATCTGTGATATTTTTTTTTCTTCCCCCTCTAAAACGGAAAAGACCGGTTAATTTAAAAGAGAAAACACATCTGAAGAATGACTTAGTGTCAGAACATTTTTGGTATTCTCTACCAGTTGACTACATAGCCCTAAAGAAAGACATGGAGTAAAATGGAAGCGATAAATAGGCCTCTTCTATTTTTGTCTTGTCTTTTAGTATTGAGGACTAAATTAAGAAGGTTGAAAACTAGCAATTTTAAATGGATAAATAAAATCACAGAATAACTTAGGTTGGAAGATACATTTAACTCCAAGAATGGAGACTGAGCAACTTCTTGTACACCTCTTATAGTGTTTGACCACCCTTACAATTGCGAAAGTATTTTCTTATATCTTGTCCATTCCTTTTTGTCCTATCACCATGCACCTCTGGGATCAGTCTGTCTCTATCTTCTCCATACCTGCCCATTAGATAGGTAGTTATAGACCACAGTAAATTCTGCCATTGACCTTTACACTTCTCTTTTTGAGGTAGAACAAACCTGCTTCCTTCAGCCTCTCCCCTTATGTCTTGTGCTCCACTATGTCCATGTTGCCCCTTGTACTGGGGAGCCTCAAACTGGATATGGTACTACAGATGCTGCCTCGCAAGTGCCAGCCAGAAGGGAAGAACCATTTCTGCCGCCTGCTGGTTACACTTCTGGGAACAACCCAGCATGAAGCTGGCCATTGTTACTGACTCCTGTTCAACTCTTTGTCCACCAGGACCATTGTGTCTTTTCCCACAAAGATCCTCTCTAAGCAGCTGACCCCAGTGTGTCCCGTTGCCTGGTGTTATCCTGGCCCAGATGCAGGACTTGGTATTATTGTCTTTGTTGGACTTCACAAACTTCCTGTCAATCATCTTTCCAGCCTGTTCCTCTGTCTAGCAGCACTGTCCTACAGTAGACCAGACACTCTCAGTTTGGTATTGTTCATACGATTGCTGAACATGCTGGCCCATCATCCAAGGAACAGTTTTGTTGCCTTGTATCAATCCCTGAGGGATGCCACTGGTAACAACTGTCCGTTGGGCTTTGTGCTGCTCATCCCCATCCCCAAGCCCTACAGTCAGGTCCATTTTCTACCCTGCTTATTGTTCACTTGTCCAGTCTGTATGGCTTAGTTACAAGGACATTATAGGATATTGTGTCGGAGACGTTGCTAAAGTCGAGATATGCAGCATCATCTCATTGTAGAAGGCATTCAGGTCGATAAGGAATTATTCACCCTTGTAGGTCTGCGCTGGCTTTTCCCAATTGCCTTTTCTGCTTCATATGGATGATTTGGAGGACAATTTATATATAAGCACTATGACGCATGGAGCTCTGTGGTTTGAAGGACTGTCACACCTTCCTTGTTCCATAGTGCTTGAGTGTGATATTTGCAGAGTAATAGTATACTGTCGGGTTCTTCATGTGGGACCTCTGGCTTTATAAGGCTTTTGAAGTAAGTATCTTGTCTGCTTAGGTGAATTAGTCACAGGGCACTTGATCAAATGTCCTAGATTTTGTCTTTCAGGATGATCTGCAGGTTGGTTGTGGGTTGATCATCTTGTCTTGCATGCTGACAAAAAGCACATATCGAAGTGTGCCTGAGTTCAGTCTCCCAGCAGTCATCCTGTGGGTGTGGAATAGGAAACTGCTCTATGCCTTTCCTTTCTTGCACGATTATCTAGGGTACTCCGGAAGATTTAATTCACTAGGGGCCTGTGATTTTTCTCAGGCAAGGAGATCCATTGGCTGCACTGGACTGTGGAATTTTTAACTGCATAGATAGTCCTATTTAGTTATCATCTTATTAAATGCTTGTTGAATAAAAAGATTCTTATGAACTGAAAATCAGTGCTGCTTTGCCTTTTTGTTTTTTCTTTCCTCTCCTGTCTCCACCAACACGCTGTTTGGTTTTCTCCTTTGAACATAAAGTGCAGTAGTCTAATGTTTCAATCTAATAAATTATAAAGTAATTGTTTGGAATCTCTTTATTCTTAATGTCCGAAGACTTTTACAAGAATAGGAAATCCATTGAAATTTGGGAAGTGGAGGGGAATTTGTAGTTCTTTCATTGCTCTGTCTTACTCCTTCAGTGGGCTGATACTGCATCAACGCTGATTTAACTTTTATAATTAAAATTGGAAAAATATCTCCGGTTAATGTTTGCTCCCTCCATAATCCCCAGCTCTACTCCCTCCACCTTAAGTATCTGTAGACTACTGTAAGAAAATTAGTGTATGTTACAGATGGAAGAATGAGGCAGTACTGAATAATATTCCCAATTTCGATATGGAGAGGGTGCCATCAACAGTCAGTAGAAGGAAGTGAAGTGAAATAAAAGTTGTCTGAAATTGTTTTATCCCTCAAAAGTGAAAGTTAAGAATACTTAATGGTGCATTATCTTTTTTGCAGGTATGTAATGTTAATTATTTTTTTTCCCTCTAGGTGAAACAATTGCACACCTTACAGATGTGGCAAGCTTAGATCATCCAGAATCTGATAGCCACATAACGATCTTTACAGACAAAACGGGTGTGGTAAAAGCTGCAAGGTTGTTGCTTTCTTCTGTCACAAAGGTGCTGGTGTTAGCAGACAGAATTGTTATCAAGCAAATTATAACTTCCAGAAACAAGGTATTTGTAGCTCTTTTTGTTTTGTTTTGTTTAACTGGTACTTGGAGTTAATGCAAATGAGCAGTGCTAAATGAAGTGATATTTTCATTGTATCTCTAGAGGAAGTGCCAAATAAAGAGGTAAAAATAAATGTCTTACACATGTTCACCTACCAGATATCTGAAAGGGGATGGCTGTAAGTCAGGAGGAATAAAATAACAATTTTCAGTGACTTTCTATGTTTTATGTAACCTGTATTGCACTATCGATTTAGTATGCTGTAGAAGATGCTGTGTTACTGCTTATTTGACTTAAGTTTGCTGCAAGGACAGGATGTTTGTACTGTCAGGATCGAGACAAGGAGAGCATTGTGAGTGTGTCTAAGGTAAAGCTATGAGGAACACAAATAGAAGTCTGTGCTAGTGAAGTGAGGCTTACAGATTAGAAGTTTTTTGTGCAGTTTAACTTATGTCTTGAAACTTAGCTTGCAACTACTTAGTTGATTTAACTAATAATATGAAGATATGAAGACCCGTGTAACCTCAAATGTAATCTATTTCATGTATTGCACTGTCTTGACTGTAGGATATTCTTTCTTTTTTTCCTGCCCTGATGTGCTAAAACAAAAATAGAAAAACCTCATATTTGAAAAATGAGAGTCTGGTAGGGCCTAGGTTTTCCCATTAATTTTCAACTCATAATTCAGAGCAGAGCCCCCCTTCTTCTTTTGACTCTTCATACTATCTCTCTTCCTTCATCCCAGTTTGCATTCCAGACATACTGGCCTCTATTTTGCAGCTTCTAGATCAAAGGCACTTGGTTGAGTCTAGGATTCAAAAACTGTGGCAGCATTTTCTTCAGTCTGGCTTTAGACTTAGCAGCATTCGTTTGCTGTCTTGTCCTCTTTTCTCCCAGTGGCTGGTGAAGGGGGCAGCAGTCTGACCAATATTAATGTGCTGAAGTTACTTGTAGCTTTGGTCTTTTCTTGCATGGGAGACCAGAATGGTACATTTAATACCCTTTGCTGCCTTTCATGAGCTTTTCCTCTGCCCTTCTCTGCACCCATGTGGTGATCTGAATTAATTTACCTTTCCAAAAGTGGCTGGTGTTAACAGATTTAGGCTGCAGAGAGCTATGCAAATACTTGTATCATGAAGGGATAAGGAGGGATATATCCCTTCAGAAGCAGGGCATGGTTTATGATGGGCTTAAACATATGAAACTATTGTCATATATACAGTGATGTTAATATAGTAAGCGTAGGTGCAGGATATAATTTTGAAAGTATTTAAAATGAAGTCTCGTTGCCCAGAGTAAGTGTGTCTGACTCTGAATGCTATAGTCACCCTAGTCTTTGTAGTCTACTTGGTTTTACTACGTTCTCCTTTCTACGCATAGTCTATATGTGCTTGAGAATGTTGCTTTCTGTTTATGGTACCAGTAGAGCAATTCACGTCTCTAGGACCAAATTAAACAAATGATAGTGTCGTGTACAGGCGTATCCTGGTATTTATACAGTACACTCCTGAAAAATATGTCAGACACTGGTAAGATGGATAGCAAAGCAGTTCTTCCTGTGAGAAATACTGTGGTAGAGGGATGATGCAGGCAGGGACTTAAGAAGTGCACCCAAATACTCAGGGACAGTGTAGTAGAATATGGCATAGAGGATGGAAAGGCAGGAAGGAGCAGGGTCATCAGTACTGCCAGCTGGAGCAGATGCTGGCTTTTTGGAGTGGATAACTGTTCCAGAAGATCTCAGCTGCATTTTCGTCTTTAGAGACTGAATGCCCAATGTTAAACTTTTAGTGCCAGTTTGCTTGCTGCCTTTTTCTGGATGCCTTAATTTTCATTGTCATTATCATCTTCCTCATATTAATCAAGAGTAGTTAAATCAAACAAGGGCAAAGGACAGTGAAACAGCTTAGTGGGTGGATGTCCAGTCTCGGAGACTAATGAAGTGATTGAGATCTTCTGGAATGGTGATCTGCTCCAGAACCTGACCTCTGGCTGGTGATCCTGATGATCCTGTTCCTGCTTCTGCATCCGTGGCACCATATATACTGTCGCTGTGTTCTTAGATTGTGTGTATTTCTTAGGTTCCTGCCCACATGTTTCCTAACTTACAAAATTTGTTTGGCTGTCCATCAGACTTAGTCACTGCATCAGTGAGCTTAAACTCTTGCTCCGCTTAGTGTCATCCGTCATGTTAGGAGTGCCAGAACAATGAACAGAGAAGTGACAGATCGTGGGGGTGTTGCTGCACTGTGCAGATTGGATCAAAATATGGATGTGCCCTGAAGTGATGTCAGCCTACGACTGCTGTCTGAAAGGTGACATTCATAGTGCAGGAGTACCTGTGCAATACTAAGTTCTAGTTTAGATATTAATAGGAACTTAGTTTGCTTGGTACATATTTTCAACCTTGTGTTTAAAAATACAAATTTTAATTACTCTGTTTCATGTTGAAGGTTTAAAATTAAAAATTTTGAGGACAACACAGTTGTTTTGCATTTTAACATCTTCTTGAATAAGCTTTTAGATAAATTTAGAGCTGTCTATACCATTTCTCCTGGTGTGTAGTTTCTTAGAATGTCAACTCTGCCTGGAATGTCTAGAATTGTTAGCTGTAATGGAAATGCGTGTGCTTTCACTGAATTTTTAATTTGACAAGAGATTTGTCATGATAGGAACATGCTCTAGGGTAACTGTAACGGAGATTGCTTGCAACCAGGACTATACTCATGAAGTACTCTACTGGCTTAAACCAAGACTGGTTGAGCATAATTGCTCTTATTTTTTTAATCCATTCTTAGAAGAGAAAGTTTGACCTTAACTTGTATGTTTTCTCCTTTACCCACGTTCACTCTGCTACATCCTCAGTTTCCCGGTCCTGTGGTTCTCTGCTTCTTTCATTGTCATACTGCTGGTTTTTGCACCTTCATGTTTGTGCAGCTTCCTTCCAAGTCCTTTATGCCCCAGCCCTGCTCATGCATCCGCACCTGAATCACAGAAGTTCCTGTTTCTGCAGCCTTTGTGGAACTGTCTGCATATCATAAAACACTCAGACCCATACTGTGGTGTAGCATTGCGTGATAAAGCAGTCGGTTCCACTGCACTCATGGGATTTCGTGGAGCATTTGCTTTACGTAGGTTGTAACTATGAGGTTGAGGAGTTGCTCTATTACGAAAAAACGAGTACTTCCAGGGGGGTTTACCTGGGTTGCAGGGGGCAGGTATGTAGAGTGCTCTTTTTAGCTGGGAGGAAGATACATTTGGCATAGGAAAGGAAAAATAAGTTGACACTTCTCCCTTTCAAGTACAGTCTGTCAAATTTTTGTGCAGTATCTTAAAGAACTCCTTTGACTGTCTTCCCTTCTGAAGATATTTAGTGGATTTGAAAGATCACTTTGGGATTAACTATATCTCTAACCTGGGAAACTCTAATGTTAATCTTTCTTGTTAACCATATTGTAGTGACTTCAGCAGGATAGCTTCAGTAAATTATAAGCGATATGATAACTTTTGCTGAATGTTTTAAAAAAATGCTGATTTCACATGCTTTCATGGATCTTGAGTAAGAGCTTGATACAACTTGGGCTAATTTAGTTTTTCGGTTTATATAGAGATAATAAAAATCTTTGGAGTTAGAATAAGTTGTTATGGAAAGTGTAAAACTACATATTAATTCATTTCTAACTTTGTGTTTTCTTTGGAGGAATGCTGTGTCTATTTTTAAGGCACACAGTCATTGAAACACCTATCTGACTGTGCAACTGTGGTTTTAGACTTTCAAAGTTATGCATCTGAAATTGAAACTGAGTGTTACAATGTAGGACTATAACCTGTAGATTAATTTGAAGTACTTTGTTTTTAAATTTAATATGACAGTAGCATTTTTCCTAAATATAGAAACTGAATCCTGTAATACTATTACTCTTGGTGTCCGGATGAGTGAGGAAAATGTTTTTTGAGGGTTGACAACAAATTTCTCATTTTGACTGAAGCATGATTATTAATTTAGAGTTGATTTCCAGCTGTTGACTTATTAATGCTTAAATAGTGACAAAATATATACATTTTAAACAACATGATTTAGAAGTGTCTGCAAATAATGATATTCCTAGTTTATTAATAATTTTTCTATTTAGTATCTTGATAATCAATGGTGTTTTCCCTTACCTTGCAGGTTCTTGCAACAATGGAACAACTAGAAAAAGTCAGTAGTTTCCAGGAGTTTGTACAAATATTCAGCCAGTTTGGAAATGAGATGGTAGAGTTTGCCCACTTAACTGGAGACCGGCAAAATGCAAGTATTAATAAAAATCTATGAGAGATGTAAGGTATCATTTTCATCAGATTCACTGGAAGATTTGGATTCTTTTGGGTTGATTAACTGTTACAAAACAAAACTATTGCTGGTGTCCTATCTCTGAAACCTAACTTCTTGTTCCACCCAAAGGACATCTTTCAATTTTAGAGCTCAGCCTGAGAAATACCATTGTGGTGTTTGATCTGCCTGTCTTCCGGAAGCCTGGGTTCGTGTTATTTGAGATGTTCTTTGGCTTCAGTCCCTGTCTTTTGGCTCTAACTTTTCTGGTTTATTACTCTGGTAGAGAATTTTTCTCTTGTCAGAAACATTTGAGGCTTGTACATAGTGAAGGAATTTGAACTCAGAGTAATTATTTTAGAAAACTCCAAACATGAAATCTTTAGATCCTAATAAAGCGTTTGCTTTTTTTTTTTTTTTAAATCATATTATTCTGGAATATTTTTCTAGGTTTAGGTCAAAACTCTCTTGTGTTGGGGTAATGGTTTTTTGCTTCACTCACGCAGCTACTCTTTCAAAGCCTTTCATTCATGCTGGAAGCTTTTTGCTACTACTTCAGTGTACATAAAAGTTTTGCTGAGGCTTAAGACTTCTGTGAGCTCTAGTTGCTTCTCCTCGGCAATCAAATCCTCTGTTCAGAACTGAACCAGGGTCTGATATAGATATATAGAGTCCCTAATTCAGAATTCAATTTGTATAAACAATTGGCCAACCTCATGCATAGAGAAATAGGGTTTTTTGTGATATGGCGGAGCATCCTTCAGATAAAACATTGGAGAACTTTGCTGAAAAAAACCCATACCACACTCCTTTTACTGTTGTTGTGTTCCAAGTTTGCTAAGTACATGGTCAATATCAAAGAATCAGTTCTGGAAAAGCTACATGTAATTAAAGAGAACACCTGCTTGGAAATGAACTTGCTTTTTTTCCCCCGAAACATTCATAGCTGTTGTTCCTTGGAAAGAGAAAGTTTCCTTACTAGTAAGTTATTTTCTTTTCAACTGTGTTTGATTTTCAGTGTTAATCGGTCTTTGGCTCTACCCTCCTTGCCTACTTGACTCTTTTGGAAAGAATGTTTCTTTACTGCTTTTTAAATTGTGTCAGGATTTTCTTGATATGCTCACTTTGCAGTGTGTAGGCTGCTGTGTGGCATTTTTAGTTGTGTTGGGAAGAGACATCCCTCCAAGTATTTTTCCTTAGTATAATTATAATAAGTATGCCAGAAACTCTTGAGTGTAGTCAGATTTATCAGAATGTAATGTCAGAATTTCAGACATGAGCTGTTTTGTTTGGTTTTTTTAATGTGATTTTGATCTCAAAGATTTTCTGTAGTTACTAAATAAGTTTTTTATCAAAATGTCAAAGCATACTGCTGCTGTGATTTATCTGGGGTTTTTTGCTAATCTAGGGTAAATTAGAATTAATTCCATCCTGTGAACTGTACCCTTTTCAGCTGGTCTCATTCAGTTGCCTGTTTAACACTCAGATAGTACTCAAGTATCTTTGCAAGCATTGAGAAGATCTTAGTTGTAGCTTTGTAAGTTCTTCCTCTTGTTTGACCCTTTTCCATGTTGAGGGATTCATGCCTTGCTCTCTTTCTTCCCTCCCACTCCCATCCCAATTTGGACTCCAAATTCTTCCCTTTTGGTGAACTTTTCTGGGGATATACTTTTGCAGATATATCCCTTTCCCTGGAGAGTTCTTGGAAATTTCCTGTACTCAAAGCCTTTCTGCAGAGGAATTGCTTTTTTAGCCTGTTAAGACTTTTCTTTATTGGTAGTATGTGGTACATGTAACACTCAAGTAGACAAAAGATTTATTTTACATTTCCTTCACTGCAGTACAAAAAAAGCTGGTGTTCTCTGTCTCTGCCTTACACTCCCCCCAATTTCAAACAATTTTTTTTAGTCAGGTGTATTTTTTTCCCCCTCATCTTCCTGGTTTATGAACAATGCTATACAATAAAGATAGCACAATTAGTGACAGTTTACATAACACCCTCAGTATCTCTGAGATCTTCCTTCTTTGAAATCTGAATTGAATAGAGCCAAGAATAAACGCATAAATTAAACTCTGTCTGACAAGCAAGTTCTAGATCATGAGTTAGGCTGAAAATAGCAGTTGACAGACATTAAGAAGCTTTCTCACAACCCATCTATCTGCAAGAGTGTCACGAGCAGTTAACATTTTAGATACTGTGTGAAATTTGGGTCATTTTTTCTTTTGATGTCAGGATTTGAAGGATGAGAAGAAAAAGGCTAGAATGGCAGCATCTAGGGCTGTTCTTGAGAAGTGCACCATGATGCTCCTAACTGCTTCAAAGGTGAGTGGTTATGCATGCTCTTACAAAATTGGATAAATCGGAGTAGGGCATCTGGCAGGATAGCTGGCTCTTCTTTCTCAGCCCCACTGCAGGTTTCATGCTAAAAAAGGATGTAAAAGAATGAGTAGAGGAAAACCTTTATATTCTGAGTAACAGTATGAATTCTATTGAACTTAATAGCAGTTTAACAGAAAGAATTCATCGTATTCTGACATGTTCTTTAGACTTGGCTTAGCAGAAAGCATTCATTTCACTATATGGCCTGTGGAATCTTTCACAATACTTACTTTGCTTTCTTTAAAAAGACTTGTCTAAGGCATCCAGACTGTGAATCTGCTCGTATAAACAAAGATGGAGTTTTTCAACGCATGAGATTAGCTTTGGAACAGGTAATAGAAATTGTAACTGACTCTAGACCAAATGGAGAAAATGAAATAGCCCCCATCAGCATATATTCTGGCATCAAAGAATTCAAGGTAAGAGTAGAAATAGTGTTGTTTTCTATGGCCTAATAAATGACCGCAAAACCAGAATTATTTTGGGGAAAAAATAATAAAAATTAAATTCCAAATTGTGGAGATGTCTTCTCAGCAGTGTTAACTTGAATAACTGTCACAAAATATTAAAGAATTGGACAAGAGGTGTTTATAAATTTCATTATCATTGCCAAGAAACACCTTCTGATACTTGCCATCTCCTCCTGAATCAAAATGCGTTCAGAACTCTGTTTTGTTGAGTTAATACTTTGAACAGAGATCCTCAAAGTATTCAGTTTGCTACATGTAAATTTTTAGAAAAATACTTCAAATAGATTGTGTGAATGTGGAAAGATCAAACAAAATCTGAATACACAGTTAATTTCTGAAACCTACTGAACTTAAAAACTTAGAGCACTAATGTATCTGCTGTTACTTCAAAGTGGCCAGTAATTTGTTGATGGTATTATTACATTAAAAAAAAAAAATCTAAAAAACCCTGGAGGTTTGGATACAAGCAAATTGTTGGATTACTTTGAAAATAAGTGAATAATTAAAAAAAGCACTGAGAAGAAAAATAAAATGTAAAATGATGCATTTGCATTTCATCTGTATAACCACATAAATTATCAATGAACCAATCTGCTTCTGTTTCAGAATAAGGTGGAAGGTCTTCGTGAGAATCTCTATTTTCTCTCAAAAGAGAACCTTTCGACAATGCTGGAAGTTATCCTGGAACATACGGAAGACTTCACAGACTCTGCCTATACCAGTCATGAGCACAGAGAACACATTTTGGAGCTGTCTAAACAGGCTAAAATGGAGCTAGAGCAGCTGGTTTCAGTGTGGATGCAAGCTGTAAGAGCTTTTTAGCAAAGTAAATCTTTTCACCTCTACTTTGGAAAGAAATTTTTAATGCAGTGTTTTTTCTGGTCTAGGAAGAGAGAACTGTGTATATTCCTCACAGCGAGAGCTGAAAAAGGAAGCCAGAATTTGTCCTGTACTTCTGCATCTTCAATATGTT
This sequence comes from Pterocles orientalis, assembly GCA_011057875.1. Taxonomy (NCBI): domain Eukaryota; kingdom Metazoa; phylum Chordata; class Aves; order Pterocliformes; family Pteroclidae; genus Pterocles; species Pterocles orientalis. The sequence continues at coordinate 461,724 of WKFP01015557.1, read as the reverse complement.
CTGTCCTCCCCCTGCCCCAGTGGTATTGCTTCATTGATTCTTTGGTGGCTAGATTAGGCTACTGATGGCATTAGCCGAATTTTGATTAAGCTGTAAGTGGAAACGAGAAAGCAAGTGGAAGTATCATTGCACAGTCTTGAACAGTTAGGTCTTTTGGTTGAGTATTTCAGAGACTTCAATTGTCCTGATCCTGTGGCAGTGACCACAGTTTCTGTTTCTTGTTTTCAACAGAATATTAAAAACACTTAAACTATTGAAAAGGGAAATATTCTAAAAAAATTAGGTGGTTTTTATTCTTGTGGAGAGAAGGGAGAGAGAGTAATAAACACTAAGACAGGGAATTTTTGTTCATCCTTTTGCTAGATTTAAATGATGAGAAGCACATTAAGCATCTCTCTGCCATTTGTCTTGATAGAAGATACATGCAAAAGGGGGAGGAAAAGCAGAGATGAAAAGTGCAGTTTCTGTTTCTAATGCCAACTCTGAAATATGGCAGATATGTGCTAGTATAGGATACTTATTTTACTGAGTGTATCACTTACGAGAAAGCATTATTTTTCCTGTCTCCTCTTTGAATCGGATGCTGCGGTCAGGTCTTCTTAATGCAGTAGAGCAGTTTGAAGAGCATATAAATCTTACTGATAATACAGACTGTTGTTATTACAAAGAAGACACAGATAGCATAGATTCCTATAACCATAAGAAACTAAACTGTGTTTAGTTTGGTGTTGGTGGTTAGCCTCTGGTAGGGCAGCTGTGTAAGCATTACTCAGCAATAGCTAACACATCCCCGTGTTACCAACAGTGTTTCTATTACAAATCCAAACCAGCACCATACCAGATACTATGAGGAAGATTAATTCTGTCATAGCCAAAACCAGTATACTTGGGTATTTCCAAGCTCAGTTACTGGTGGAAACTAATTGCTTCTAGAGAATTTACATGAAACATTTCAAGTGACAGAAATGAGAGCCTAGTACGAGACTATGTGAAAATACTTGGGCATACATATGTGTGCTTATGCATTAATAAATAACCCAGCCTGGCTGTGGCTGAAGGCACAGTAAGCAGATAAAATAGCATCAGCTCACTGAGGTGGCTTTTTAGTTTCAGCTCAGCAACTTGCCTGGAAGATGAATACTTTTTGACGAACTTAATGTAATTCAAGTGGGATTGTTGACTTTAAAAAAATAGAATAAGATATTATAGTGCCATGGGAATACACGGTCAAAACTATAACAGGGGGGTATGTAGCTCTTAGAGTGCCCAGTTATTTCCCTTTCCACTCACCATACTTCCTCGTAGTAAGCAGAGTAACTGTGAGTCTTCAGTGGAGAGTGTATGTTAGAAGTGTTTCGTAACCTATGTCAAGTCTGAATTAGACTGGCATCACTGATCTGCTCATTTGTGCTATTGTATGTTAATGACAACTAGCAGAAGCACAACAGATAATCTAATGCTATCGATTGAATTTTAAATGTTTCTGAAATCCTTCCTGTGTATGTTTGAGCTCATAAGATTGCAAGCTACTGTTCTGTTTTAGATTTTCCTGTAACATTATTTTGGCTAGGCAATTCCTTCACTTGGGTTTAACCAAAAAAAAAAAAAAAGAAAAAAACCCCCCCAAAACCAAATCAAAAAAGTTGGACATAGAAGAAGCAAAAATGTGCACCTTAAATAAGTAAAAGAAATAAAAGGACACTCTAGTGACCATTATGCTCCTTGTGTTAAGTGATTTTGTAATGTTACACTTTTACACAAATTACTTAAAGAAAAGTATTGCATTTGACGGACAGGGAGCTTTGAGACTTAGAACAAATAATAATATCTGAGAAAATGATCCTATTGGCCTGGGTGTCTTTTATTTTTTTTTTTTTTTAATAAAATTAAGAGTGTACATGTCTATACCTACACACCTTTTATGTGTGTATGTTTATGTTACTTTAGACTCTGAGGGGCTAATGCTTTTGCAGATATAGCCATGTTAATGGTCCCACCTAGGAGAATTGTTTCCAATATATTTTGGAGGAGAATGCAAATTCACTGCTACTTAACTCTTTTCCCAGTGTATGTCTCTTGACATTTGGGTTGTTCCATAGCTCCCACTTCTGCAAATAGCACCTAGCTCTCTTGCAGCTACCTCAACAAAATGTTGTTAGCTGCTGTACTTGTTTAAATTAGACAGTGATCTAAAGGATCTACAAGGATGCTTTAAGTAACTTTTTTTGTAATTCAATATTGAACATTTGGTATAATGTTTTAGGTACCACTTTATTTTAAAAAGGTATTTGGTTTTGTGGTGTGGTGGGTTTTTTTGGTTGTTGTTGTGTTTGTTGTGGTGTTTTGTGTTGGTTTTTTTTAAATAAGCCTTAAACTGTTGCTCTACTCGAGGTTGTTTAGACCGAAGATTTTTTGGAAGTTGTAAAGCTTAAAGAAACCCTTCTCCTGAAAAAAGCTCAGTGAGGTTTAGAAATAAATTCCTGTTGAGCAGAAGTAGTCAATTAGCTTGCATCGCTATTGTTTTTAGATCTGATTTGGTGTTAAATGTTTCCATAAAGGAATTTTTCAAGTAAAGTATACCCAAGGTGTGCAAATGAAAGCATTACATCTAGAAAGAAATGGCTATCTCCTAAAGCAACT
>WKFP01015557.1:436597-457836 GCA_011057875.1 Pterocles orientalis | reverse complement strand
GTTTTTTTTTTTTTTTTTTCTTTGAATAAAATTAAGGGTGTGCATGTCTATACCTACACACCTTTTATGTGTGTATGTTTATGTTACTTTAGACTCTGAGGGGCTAATGCTTTTGCAGATACAGCCGTGTTAATGGTCCCACCTAGGATAATTGTTTCCAATATATTTTGGAGGAGAATGCAAATTCTCTGCTACTTAACTCTTTTCCCAGTGTATGTCTCTTGACATTTGGGTTGTTCCATAGCTCCCACTTCTGCAAATAGCACCTAGCTCTCTTGCAGCTACCTCAACAAAATGTTGTTAGCTGCTGTACTTGTTTAAATTAGAAAATGATCTAAAGGATCTACAAGGATGCTTTAAGTAACTTTTTTTGTAATTCAATATTGAACATTTGGTATAATGTTTTAGGTACCACTTTATTTTAAAAAGGTATTTGGTTTTGTGGTGTGGTGGGTTTTTTTGGTGGTGGTTGTGTTTGTTGTGGTGTTTTGTGTTGGTTTTTTTTAAATAAGCCTTAAACTGTTGCTCTACTCGAGGTTGTTTAGACAGAAGATTTTTGGAAGTTGTAAAGCTTAAAGAAACCCTCCTCCTGAAAAAAGCTCAGTGAGGTTTAGAAATAAATTCCTGTTGAGCAGAAGTAGTCAATTAGCTTGCATCACTATTGTTTTTAGATCTGATTTGGTGTTAAATGTTTCCATAAAGGAATTTTTCAAGTAAAGTATACCCAAGGTGTGCAAATGAAAGCATTACATCTAGAAAGAAATGGCTATCTCCTAAAGCAACTTGGAATTAAGGACACATGATGTGAAGGTGCGATTTGCTGTGGTTTCTTGTGTAATGTTTTGTCGGTTGCTTTCTTTGGCTTGTAGCAAAACCAGAAGACTAAGGATCTGATGGAAGACTTGGAAGTAGCCATTTTAAAAACATGCCAGTGCATGAATGACCTTAAAAAAGAGGTAAGTCTAGTTTAGGCAAATATAAGCAGAATAAAAGCTTGAATTTCTTACTTGTTGTATGTGAAGTTTTCAAGTAGGATCCTGTACCCAAAAAGGCTAGTATCTCTTTGTAGACAAGAGTAGGTAAGTCAGAATTACATTAGGGAGTTAGTATGCAGTCATATTCTGTGTCCTTACTTACAACTGATTAGAAATCTGTTAGATACGTAGGCTCTTTGCTAACTCTGACAACAATTAAAAAATAAAAAGGGGAAATAAATACTGTATATATAATCATTACTTTAAAAGTAATGGTTAAACTTCGCTTGTGAATGCATGCATCACTGTTTTAAATACTTTTTCTTGTTAGTGTGTGCTTAAATGAATACATTTGCTGTTTGTTTGTACTTGACTGGTTCTATTGATTTCTGTAACATAAATGTGTTGTAACAGTGCCTTATACCGGCGTATTTTTCTAGATAGTTGGCAGCTGTGTATGTGCTTGTTGTAAATCATTCTTCTACTAAATGCAAACACGCTGGGTGTCAACTTACATCCGCATATGAGATAGCTGCCTCATTTGGTACATGGGATGGACTGCACTTGCTGGTCAGCGGTCCTTCCCCCACTTTTAACGGATAGCATTGGTGACTTGTCTGTTATACAGATTTGAGCTAGAGACAGAATTACTGGTTTCTGGCAGCTTCCAAAATATTTGCACAGCATTCAGGTATCTTTTCAATTGCTTCATGTTGATGTTCTATTAAACAGATGGAAAAATGAAGATTAAGGACAGTGAGGGTTTCAATACTAGGCTGCAGAGCAGTGCAAAGATGTTGGAGAAGTACAGTGAACTTGTTCAGACTGAGCTCTCAGCTGCTCTAATCAGAAAACCTCGAGTGCTCCAAAAAATCATGCTGCATATTTTTTAATAGAGGTAAAATGAGTAATTTTGTCATCCGGATTATAATTCCCACAGCTGTCCTGAAGATCTGAGCGGTGCTTTGAATCTATTTTGGTTGCAGACAAGTGCTTTGCACTACTTCTGTCAGGCAGGGCGTTGGGCCTCCGGAAAATGGAGGCTACATAATTTGTGGACTTTGATTAATATTTTTCCCTGTGTAGGAAGTTAGTAGCAGAGCTGTTCCGGAGTGACATTAATCTGCTTTAACTGTAAGATCATCCTTTTTGAGTAACATTGCTCCTGTGTGCTGAATGAGGAAGGGTTCCCAATCAAAACAAGATGTGACTATGTAATTGCACATAAAGCCAAAGGCAGCTGGAACACACTGTGTGGAAGAAATCATTAGTATCTTGTATTTTCTTGCAGCTCCATAAATGTAAATGTTACCATATTGTCCTGCCCACAGGTTTCCGTTTATGAAAATGTCATGCAACAGACTACACATCCACTGCACTTGAGTTAAAGAATTGTGTCAGGTGCCAATAATAGAAAATTTATTTCTGTAAAGCAGCTAACAGAGGTGGCATGAAATACAAAATAATGGGTTACCTGTGCCCTGTGATGTAGCTCCATATTAAAAGCAAGGCAGGTGAAAAAGTAGCGTGCTGTTTCAGAAACTGTGGAGCAAATTGAGTGGGTTTGGATTTCTAAACTAACAGGTCTTAAGTTCTGTATGACTTGCCTTGGTGACCTATAGAATACGAAAGCTTTCTTAGTAAGAGCTTTTTTAAAATGCACAAGGTTAATGCTACTCGTAGAAGTATCAGTCAGAAACCAGGCTCTCTGTTGGTGAAATTTAAGTATTGTGACTGTAATTAAAGTGTTTTTTGAGAGCCTGGGTGGCTGAGAACACAAAACAGCCTTGTTAAAAGTAGATCTTTCCCATCTCTGTCACTTTGTGGAATTAAGGAAAGGTATGCTCCTTCCTTGAGATTATTTTCTTGATAATGATCAGAGAAAGCATTAAGTAGAAGTAAATTTCTTTTTTAGATCAGGATGAAAAGAATCTCTATTGAAAAGGTAATATCTGTGTAGACTACATATCAACGAGAATTGCTGGTTCCTACTCCAACATTACAAACCTTGCAGGTATCTTTTCATCAGAGCTGACTTCATTTCTGAGATCAGTGGTTTGTGCTGATTTTAATGGCATGTGAGCAACACTATATAAATAGCTCATAAGAGATTGTCATAGCTTTTTTTTTTTCCTCTAAGCAGTCACAGCAGGTTTTGATGCAAAAAAAAAAGGGTTCTTGCACAAAATTAAAAAAAAAAAAATCCAAAAACCTTGATTCTGGACTGCACAGGAAGTACTGCCAGGGGAAGGGGGGAAAATATGTAGAGTCCAGTGGAATAAAAACCCTACATATTGTTCTAGTAAACATTGTCTTCTCTACAGAGTCAGGGCCCACCAGTGTCACAATTTCAAGCTCATTGTATTCATAAGAACTTGAAAAAAAAACCACTTTTGTCTTTCACAGCCAAGTTTGTTGTATATTCAGTTCAGTCCAGCAAAGTGAGTGTAATATTACAAGACTCAATTGTCTTATGAGCATAAGAATGCTTTGCTGTTTCTAAAGAGGTTGTCGTTTTGGTTTTTCCTATGTTTTTAAAATGGAACTGATTACAGGGCATAGGGAAGCCTACTATGACCAGTCACTAGAACTAGCAGCAGCTGTTGTTGATAGCTGTTGTCAAGCAGAGTCCTTCACAGCCCAATTTCAGCAGATCCATGGGTCTAAAAGTCTGGATTTGAGGATGTGTTTCAAGGGGAAGCTTCTCCTTACTTGTTGGGAGGTTAGGGAGGGTGCCTGAGACTTCTCCAAGACCCATCTCTGGCTTCAGTTGTCTTGCAGAAAAGTTGCTTTTTACTTTTCTAAAGCTGTGTCAAGAGCCAAGGTTTTCTTTGCGTCACTGAGAATAATTAAATTTGTCCATAGGAACTTAATTTATTATAAATTATAAACTCAGATGCTGTGTGGCTTTGGTCTGATTCTGTTAATGTGTGTTCTTCATGAAAGTAGAGTGGCCATTGTGCCATGTTTATGCTGAACTTGGTGCCCCAAAATTTGCACCTGTGTTTTTCCCCAGCTGTAACATTATCAGAAAGCAGCAGCATGATACCTTCACATCCAGATTACCCAGCTGTTCTTTTGTTTCTCTCCATATTTGGTTGTGGGTGTTGGTTTTTTTTTTTTTTGAGTTCAGTGATTATATCATTGTACTTTGAATAGTAATTGAAGAGTTAAAGCCCCAGATAATATGCCGGCTGTATATGAGTTTTCATGGCAGTAGATTTTTTTTTTACTTATTGGAAAAATCAATCTTTTAAGTTTAATTGACTCAGTACTGGATGTAGTTTTTTTCCTTACAAGGTTTATTTTTCCTCCTTTTCATGCTATTCAAGGTCCACAGTGCAGCAACATCTTTGGCAGCGGATCTGCTAAAATACCATACAGACCATACGGTTCTCAAAGCACTAAAAATCACAGGAGGAGAAGGAAATCTTGAAGCTGTAGCAGAATATACGTGCAAGCTATCAGAGCAGAAAGAACAACTTGTTGAGGTGAGTTCATGGCTGCTTCCATTTGGCAAGGCATTTAGAAAAAAAAGTGGCTAGATTTGTCTTAATCTGTTCTTTAGGAAGGCTTTAGGGTTTGGGGTTTTTTTTTGTAATTTTTATTTTATTTTAGTAGTATAGTGTTGAATTTTGCATTGTTCTTGGTGTGGTTTGAGCCAGTGGAGTCAGTGCAGCATACGGTTCTTGTAGAAGGGATGTACAGTCTTACCCAGTTCTCCTCCTGGACCTAGGCTCAAACTCATTGTTTAACTCTGTATTATCTGTATGTACATACTGGGGCTAAAATATTAATTAAAAAAAATAGGTTTCTAGATCCAAATAGAGATGAGAGACTTTTTTTTCAAGCAGTAGGCATCCAGCAACAAGCTGAACCCAAAGACACTGGGAACCTAAGGTTAAGTTTCTTAATCCGCTGAACTTGACTGTTTTGAAGATTTTGTTTAGCTTTCATCAGTCAGCAGTGGGCCACTGAAAGTCTTTTCTCCTTCATGAAAAGCAGTGTATATGTTTTATGTACTGATACAACCATGGTTTCGTATAGTAGTGTTCACACACGTGAACAAATAATACTTCTGAGACTACTGAGAGATCATGGCTCTTACAAATACCTGTGGAGAGGATGTCTACCACATGTACATTGTTGCTCTCTCGTCTGACAGATAAAGAAAATGAGCTGTGAATAGATGAAGGTAATATGATTCAGAACAAGCATGAATTGGCAGCATTAGAGAGATATTATTGTATTCATGAGCATTCCTCACTTCCAGCACAAAGAATGCTACCTCAGGGGCTTGGATTTCTCCAAGACCTTTGTGGTCTCCTCTTGGTGAAGACTTTAATAGTATGGGCGTGTTTGTTCCTTTCCAGGATGATGAGGGTTGCCTTTCAGCCTGCCATATTTGGGATATATGGTGTTAAGCAGAGTTACTGAGTTGCACAAAGAAGTGAGAGTAAGGCTGCTAACATAGTGTTGGAGCACTGAACTAGTTGGAGTGAGGAGGACCTCACTTCCATAATTTGCGTTTATACAGTTTTAGTGTCTTGAACTTTTCAGAGCACAGACTGTAGTATCTACTCAAATAAAACACCCCAATTCCCTTGTTTTCAGACACACTGTGAAGAAGGATTTTATTTGAATTTATTTTTGTAAAAAAGAATTATTCAAGAATTTGCACGTATGTGGTTTTGCTTCACTTCTACAAATTCTGTCATATATTGTGGTCTGAAGGTGGTGCAGAAATAACTGCACCACTAGGAGACATACAAAGATACATCATTTTGATCTGGAATGTGGTGATGCCAGAAGCTATACTTGCGTAGCATCTAATACTCATTAATTTCTACAAAACTCTGATATCACATGGGGCTTGAGTATTCATCCCAGAAATAGGAATATGTGGAAGCAACACCCTTGAACTTCAGTGGCTGGCAATCAAAGCTGTGGCTTTTTAATTTCAGCTTTAACTTCCCCTTTTTCTGTGACTAATTAGTGTTTCAGTGAGAGACTGATTTTTTTCTTTCTTTTTTCTTTTTCAGGCATGACCATGAGGTTAAAATAGTGTTTGTATGTGAGGCCTTATAGCATTTCTGTTGATGGACAGTGCAGTTAGTTTCATATGTACTGTCTCTGTCTTTTGATCTGAAAACTTTGATATTACTTCTCAGTCTAAGGTTCACTCTTAATCTTACTTAAAAAAAAAGGAAAAAGGGATGACTACATTTTGCTTGCTGTGAAAGGAAACATTGTTTCTTCCCTGAGTTAATTATCTTTGAACAAATCAGCATCAAATTAAGTCCCCTGGATGATGAAAGCCTAAATTTTCCACATGGTTGCTAATTGCTGAGTAAGCCTGTTTTGGTGAAGTCGTTTATGTTACAATTTTTCCAAGTTCCATAGGTGTTTGATTACTTTCAGGCTTATTCAGTCATAAGCGTGTGAAATTCTTATTGTTCTATTTATTTACTAAGACTTTCCCTTCTTTTGGTGGTTTTCTGCATATTCTAACTCAAGGTTTAACCCTGTTTTTATTGTAAATGCTCTCTGAGAAGCACCCAGCTGTGAGATTCCCAATAATTTTGTGAAAGGACTATAAGTAACTTTGTGTGTGTATGTGTTTGTGCATGTGCACCTTTTATCACTACTAATGAAAGCATTTTTTTTTTACTGTTCTTTTCTCTTTAAATTTATAAAAAAATATTTAGATGTGTCGCTTATTGAGGCATGTTTCTGGAACTGAGCCCCTTGAGATTACTTGCATACATGCAGAAGATACCTTTCAGGTCACTGGCCCACAGGTATGCTTAGCTTCTGTACACTTCTACTGGACATAAATAAATAAAAATTACTTGAATAAATTTTTTGAAACCTAATGTTGGTCTGTTCAAAGCAGTTCTAAGAGAGTTATGCTTTAATATTGGGTGGTAGTTAAAAGAATGCACAAGGAAGATCATCGAGCCTGAAAACGTCAGATAAATACACTACAAAGACATAATAGTAGCAGTTTAATTTTTTATTTTGCCTATGGAGGCATTTGTAGATTAATGTGCAGCACTAAGACTTCCAATGGTAAATATTTTGTTCTCTGTCCAGATAATTTCTGCTGCAGAAACACTGGCATTACATCCATCTAGCAAGATTGCAAAAGAAAATCTCGAGGTGTTCTGTGAGGCTTGGGAGTCTCAACTGAGTGACATGTCTATGCTGTTAAGAGAAATCAATGATGTGTTTGAAGGAAGAAGAGGTAAGAATGCTATGCATAAATAGAGGAATGTAGTTTTCCAAACACCCAAGAATTTTAAGTGTGATTTAGGAAAAACTGTTTTCTTAAGAGAAAAGCACACTAAACAGTCCCATATCCCCTCTGGCAACATTGAATTTAGGTGTCAATCCTATATCATACAATGTAATATTGAACTGGGGTGCCTACTGGATTTTTTCAAAGAAAAACAGCCAAAAATGTCAAGGCCCAATTTGTGTAAAATAAGGTATGTTTAACTTTCTGCACTGTGATTAGTGACAGCAAAATCAAATGGAAGTGTTCAAAGGACACAAAAATGTTTGACACAGCTCTTTGGCAGCAGTGTCCAAATCCTAGGGGTGTAGGGCTTTCATCCCCACCTTTTGGTTTGTCTAGGACCTATCAGTTCAGAACAATCAAGATATAACTTGAATTGTGTGACGTGTTTAAGTAATTTCCTGTATTTCTGGAAAATATATATATATAGAGAGATATATTCTGTACTATCAGCTTGCATTGTATTCGCTTCATGATGTAGTGAATGTAGTTATTTGATTTTTAAACTGCTGTCCTTTCTCCTGGATGGAATCTCTGACGACTCTCCACTATCTTGGGATATTTTCTCTGGTTGGTAAGTTTATTGGTATTTGTACAACATGTAGAAGAAAACATTGGAATCTTCAGAAAAAAAAAATGTTTTATTTTCGCATAGGGCAATTTACCTTAAAAATTGAAGCCATTTTGTTTTTCATTTCTATCTAAATTTTTTCTTTTCAGATTGTCTTTAGTGTAGCCTGTTGTACTTGCAGCTACATGTTAGTTTTAGTCTTTAAGGTGTAATTGCATACAGATAGAATGTAATATATAACAATACTGAATGTCTGATATTGTTAAGAAAATGACTCAGGTTTAAAAGTTTAGGTTTAGTTAAATACAGGGACTTACTTTTTCTGTATCTTAGATTAAAAAAACATTATTCAGGTTAGATAACATTTTTATCAATGCTACAATACTTCATCTTGAATTAACATGAGACTTTTTAATTTTTAGAGTTTATTTTGGCAGTTCTACTTTCTGTGCTTGATCAGGGTTTTGTGTAAGCAGCTCTTTTCTGACAACTTCGAGGACAGTCACAGGGCAGTAATATCAACTGGTTGCTTCTGGTTAATAGATGAATATGTGTCTGAGCCTGAAGACTTGTAAAAAGAAAAGCATATTGAAATTCTGAGTGGGTTTACAATAGTTGTGTGTAGTGCACGTTACTGGGAATTTGAGGTGTTTGAGAAATAAGTGATTGTTATCCTGCTTCTTCTTCCGCCTTGGTCTGGAATGACATTTAAAGATGTGATCTGAGATCCTTTTAACTTTCAGTGGGTTTTTTGTTTGTTTTGGGAGCCAAAAACATACATACTTTCTTTAAACATAGAATAAAATTTCATATAATGCTATTAAAAATATGGTATTACTCTAATATTAATATGTTACAAGAAATTTGAAGTTTTCAGGACTGATTATGCAGTTTTCTGGGGGTTTTTTTTGTATTCATGTAATGGTCTAGCAGGGTTTTATATTTTTTCATATATGTGTGCACGCACATGAACACATTATTTTTAAATGCCATAATATATATACGCTACTGTATGTATTAATGTATATATTTGGCTCTCCAAACAAATAGCTCTTGAAGGGTTGCGGCAGATTCTCAGCTTCCCCTTTAGTTAGTAACTCTCTCCTCTTGTTGACAGCAGGTAACACACATTTTCCACCAGTGTTACTTTCTAATATTCTTAAAGCATCATTTCACAAGGCTTGAAGGAGAGAGAAGAGGGATGGGTAGGTGTTACTGAGTGTGTTAGAGGCTAGAGCGTGTGAGGGCTTAGGTGCAGTGGAGACCAGCTTCTGTTTGGCATAGTCAAAGGAGTCTGTTCCTGTTAGTGTCTCTCATTTCCTCAGTCTTTCCTTGTCCTGTGGCCCAGCCTAGTAAGGGACTTTTCTCTAAATCTTGATTGTTTCATATTAACTGTCGGTTATCTCCTTAGAAATAATTTGGTCTCCTGTATCCACCCCTCTTCTGCAAAGTTTTCCTCTGTATTGTGGGCTAGGCTTTTTTTGTTTGCTTGTTTTCTCTTGTTGGACTTCAGAGTGACTCTTGTCAAAAAAACCCACACCCAAATATCCCCACCTTTTTGCTTCCAGAAAATACTCTAAAGTTACCTTGCCACTTTTAATTTTTTTTTTCCTCCTAGAAAACATGCCTCTTGTCCCAATAAATAAATGGTACACAAATTTGTTTGCTAAGAGATTATAAGAGTGGCATTCACAAAACTTTTACGTCCACACACAAAGACGTTTAACAATATTTTATAAGTTTTTATTCTTTTCGTAACTCATAATACTTGTCTTAATGTTGAGGTTGGTAAAAGTATCTTTATTTTACAGACTAAAATGTAACAAGTGCTTTATTCCTAGTAGAATTGTGATTGTGTGTAACAAAAGATAGAATTATAGTAAGAAGGTATATATATTTTTTTTTCTCCTCAGTTCTAAGAACTTGTATTTTTGTACTAGCAATTTAAATGTTTGGCTTTGTTAGAGTTCAGAATACATCTTAAGAGGTAAAAATCGAATGGTGACTAAATGTGCTGGACACATCTAATAAAATAAGCATTTTTCTGATTACATGAGATTCACATTGTTTATACTCTTCTTATTATTTTTTATGAGCAATTGCATAACTCATCCATTTCTTTCATATCAGCAAATCAGGTATTTCTCATCCTGGGGTTCAAAACTTGCATGGATCATGTACAAATTGAAATGGACTTGTCTTGGAGGGGGTGCACACACGCATGGGGCACGGGAGGTTGGTGGGCACACCACAGCCCGGTAACCCTCACACGTTTTGGAATTGTCTATGCTATGCAGAGCTGGATGGTGAGGTAGAGTTGGACTTCTTTTGCTTGATCTAGAACGCTGGTGGTGAGGGGGCCCATTGTGCACCATGCTGGCGTTTGAAATGTTACGTGACTGGTCTGAGGTGAGGAGAGCGCTGGACCCCTCTAGAGGAGCTGGGAGATCTGGTTCAGCTGGTGGGGCGATCCGTCTGTTCTCCGCTGACTGTGCACAGCACTGAGAATTACGAGTTTAAATAAAATACTTTGTGGCTCTTGCACTTTGCAATTAATTACCTGATGAAAGTACCTTCCATTGATCCGGCCTGTCGGGGGTCACTCAATCTTTTTTTCCTTCTAACTTTCTGGTTTCAGCATGTGGGGGAAGAATGTGAATAATCCCCCGATTGCTCCCTTCTCAGAAGTGAGAGAATGATACATGAAGATAACTTCCTTTTCTGCTTTCCTTTTCTGTTTTGCCTGCTTGATTTGAGAGGAGTTAAATGACCATGAGGATCAGAATTTCAGAATTTGGAAATGAGAGTTCTAGAAAGAAGAGTGAAGCAGGGATGCAGCCATCCTACTTTCAGATAAGAAATAAGATCAAAACAGGATTTAGAAGTTGAAATAGAGTCATTTTGGGAGTGAAAAACATGTCTGGAACTACTAGAAAGCAGAAAACTGGAAGACAAAGAGGATGCAATAACAAAGTAATTTTAAATGAAAAACAAAAAAAAAGTTAAGATAAAATCACATTAGGAGAAACAAAGGCAGACTGTAATAAGTAAAAGGAAGACTGTAATATGGCAAAAAAAGTGCCTTTTGCTATTATAGCAAAGATCTGACTTACAAACTAAGGAAATTAGAAAAAATATATTTGTGTATTCTGTTAGTAGAATCAAATATAAATTCTGTGATTATACTGATGTAATTAAGTATTTTCTGATGAACTAGGATAATCTCTGACCTGAGTTGATCACCGCTTTTGAAAGGTCTGGTATCTGTGGTCCAGTGAGGTGGGGTTTTTGTGTGTGTTTTCGGGTTGTTTTTTTGTTTGTTTCTTTGTTTGGGTTTTGGGGTAACTTGGTTGGTTTGGTTTTTGTTGGTTTGTTTTTTGTTTGTTTTGGTGTTTTTGTTTTGTAAATGTTCCAAGAAATAAATAGTGAGATCCTCCCTCTTTCTGAATATAGTGAGCAACTAAATCTTGCAAAGGCAAATAAGGGGAATTGCTTGAAGAGCAAAACCAATTTTTTTTTTTTATTTCTGCTTACCACCTCTTTCCATTTGGTTTCCATAATTCTGAATGTCCATCTTCTCTGTGCAAGTAGTATGTCCTCTCAGTAGGCATTTTTATTCTGTTTGAACTTTTTAACATGGTACAACAGGTTTGTTTTTACGTAGCACTAAGGGGGTCTTTTATACTACAGCATTTTAAACTTGTAAGTCAGCTTTTGTTCTTGGTACATCTTACATGCTTTCTTACATGCCCTTTAGCTGATGTTTTGATACATAGGAATTCTCACAGTTTATATCAGTCTTTAGTGTGAATTCTTGTTTGGATGCATGTTTTGGCAATTAACATCTGAATACCTCAGCATTCTGAAAAAATTAGTTAGGCAGCTTGTGCCCTGGTAGCTCATTTCATCTTTCACAAAACTGGGTAGGGGAAGGAGGAGGTGGTCTTAGAAATGAAGAATTCCATTTTTCATACTTCTCAAGAGGGCTGAGGGACACTTGTCAACTTAATTAAATTTGTTTCTTGGCAGACAGTTGCTTAGACAAGGAGCTCATGATCTTTCTGCGGTGTCAGGAGATAAAGAGCCTACTTTTGAAAAATCATGAATGCACAAGAGAACTGTCTTCTGAGGACTTAGTATGAAATTTCTCTAGGAGCTGTTACATGAGGAGGAAACAGCAGTTGTGGGGGGGTTTGTTGCTTGTCCTTTGTCCAGATGCATCACGTCTGTGCAAACCTAGTACTGATGTACATTACAGTAGATATAAGTCCTTTGTTTCTTCAGATAAAATCTATTTTTCCCTAGCTGTCAAGTTCTTTATTTATTTTGATTTTCTTTAGTGGACTCTCCTCTCTTGAATGTACTGTAATAATTCTAAGTTTTAATAGTTAATTAAGTCTTCTGGTAACTGGAGCTCTAATCTAGGCTGTTAGCCCAGACACCATTTCCTCTTGCTGATAAACTCTTCTTACCCACTTTTAGGTAACACCTAAAATTATTTTTTTTTTCTCTGTTTGTTTTGCTTAAACTTGGAGTAGCTGAGGCTCCTGAAGATACAAGAAATAGTTCAATAACTGTGTAAAATGCTATAGAACTCTTTTCTTTATAAAGTACAGCTCACATGGGACACATATTATACTATAACATGAGGATTTTATTGGCGTTACTTAGAAAAACCTCCCTAGGTATTTCTCACTAGTGGCATTGCCTACTCTAAATTTTCTGCCATCCAACTCGTGCCAAGAAAAGCCTTATAGCGTTGTATGTTCTGTGCTCTGCAACAGAATGAGTGCATGTAGTGATAGCTGGTCAGTCCCTGGAGGAGTTTCTTTTCTCTATTGTGGATTACATGCAGGGGACTAGAAATCTTACTGAGGGAGACTGTTCAGAGGAATTTTCTTAGCTGCCAAGAGCTAAAATCTAAACAGTACAGAGGTCTTGTCTTGTCTCTGTCTGGAAGCACAAGACAGAGAGACAATCCTTTGCAATATTCATAAGAGGAGGAATTACAGGTAAGTCGTTTGCTTTTCTAGTACAGTAACTTAGGAAGGCATGTGACCCCATTGATTAAAATGTGCATACAAATTTTGGTGTAAATGTGTGTGTTCCTCATAGGAGAGAAGCGTGTCTACCTGTCGCTACCCAGACCAGGGGTAAGTTGCTTTTGGGATTGTTGTATTTGCATTACATCTGCTGTTAACTAATTGACTTCTTTCCATCTTACACCTTCATGAGGACATAGCAGTCTTGGTAACATGCATCCTGATTGGATGGCTGACAGTAAAATATCAAACTTTGTCAATTTGTTAAATGAATAGCAAACATACTGAAAACTAGGGTAACTAGTTACGTAATATGTTTAAATCACTTTGATTGTATGTGAGCTTTAATTCCTGTTCATTAATATGACACTTTTTACCATATACTCAACTGTCACACTATATAATAAAAAGTGCATTGTTACTATTAAAACATTAAGAACACTGTATTGTATAATAAGTACATATAATATATGATAATATAAATATATATTAATATATTAGTATAATATAGTATAATAAAATAGTCTTGGTAATCTGATTTTATTTACGTTGTTGCCCGAGTTGACCTATTTGGAACAAATGGACATGTTTGAGCCTACTGTAGGCTCTTCAGATGCTGGGATCTTGTTTTCTTCTTTGATCTTAAATGTTTTTAGTGCAGAGAAAAAAGCTGTACCAAAATGTCCATGTTTAGTTGTGAAGTAATTAATATCCTTAGCTGATGATAAATGATATCCCATTGTTTCTGAGAGCATCTCTGTGTTAGGAAACCTCCTAAACCTTGTTAGTATCCTACAATTGGTCATTTGATTCACTTGCTACATACTGAATCTTTTCACGGGTAGGAGGAAGGAGAAGAATGATCTCAGAAGGTACAGTAAGCCCTACATAGCTTGTTTATCTCTCTCCTTGCTTTCTTTCCTTAACCTATAATGTTGAGGGATTTGGGTGTGAAATGATCATGTGTCTCCATGTCTCCTGCTGTGCAGTTCTGTGACTTCAAACACAACGTATTACTTCTGACCCTTAATGAAAAGGGAAAGAGAAAAGATGATACATTATAAATCCAATCTGCAGATTTAAATAGAATATAATGTTAGGCTGGGTGAGCATGGGAGAATTTCACCATTACAGAACTGAATACTGAGGCTGGAAAATAGATTGGTTCAGTGACTTTTGATAGGGTTTTTGTCCCTCACCAGTTTGACTAAGCTACATAGCTTCTGGACTTCAGCTAAAATTGAAACAGATGTTTGAAGTCAGATTCCCACTTATTGACTCATGGCTTTTAAAAATACTTTCAATGAAAACTTTGTTTCCAAAATTTAAACAGTTTTGCTTTGTTGTTGTTTGAAATGCTCCTACCTTCTTTTGAATTTTGCAAGGCATAGATTTGAGGGAGTTACAAATAATAGTTTGGAGGTATACAGGAAATGTAGAATATGTCCATAAGACAACAGAGTTTTTTCCCAGAGTAATTCTTTGCCTTTGGAACTGCCTCTCAGTGCTGTGATTCCCTGTACTGCCTCTTCTCTCCCTCCTGCCATCAGAGAGGTCTGCCCATGCTTTCCCTGCTCAGAGGTCACACTGTTGCTGTCAATCCAATTAAATATTTTGTTACATCTGTTTAATTGCAACTGTGCTGTTTGCTGGTAATGATTGGCACCCTAGACCATGCTGTAGGTGAGGACAGAGCAGTAGTGATGACTCATGCGTGTCCTTAATGCACAGGTGTATTCTTCTTTATAGTATTAGATGTCAAATCGTGTTCTAAAAGCAGAGTACTGTTTATCTGATTTTTACCAATTCTCCTATTCAAATAGTGTGAATGAACACTAGAATGGACATTCATTTTGGGATGGGGAAAGAGAAGTGGCATGAAAGCTAAACTAAGCAGCAAATTACAGGAGAAACTTCAATAGTAATACTTTATTTTTGCTCAAACTCTTGAAGTGAGAGATGGAGACCGCACCTGGAGCTTATTTCTGATGCTGTTCACAATGAATAGTGCTTTTTTTTTTTTCCCTCCCTGAAGGCATTACTGAGCTTAATTTGCCCAAGTACCCCCACCAATGAATAGCAGCTCTTTCCAGATTCCCAGACAAGGATCTTAGTCCTGCACTGGTATCATCCAACCTCTTCCACTGGCTCACAGCTCTCCAAGTTGTGACACCAACTTTGTACTTTCCATTCCCCTGCTCTCTAGTGCAGTTTCTGAACGTGGGCTGTGGCTCCCATGTCTGTTAATTTTTGCTGTCTTTGCACAGTGACAGCACCAGCACGTGAGGTTAAAGCCAGGAACTGCTAATCTCTACATGCAGATTGATCTGAAACAGATTCTGCTCATCAGTACAGCCTGAGAGCTGTGGAAGAGGTCTTTTCCTTGAAACTTTGGGGTGTCCGTAGGCACAGACCCTGTTTGCACATGCCATTTCAGGAGGACATCTAGATCAGAACAGGTTCTCACCTTCTACTGGAGTTTTTTAGAGCCACTGGAAAGTCTACCTCTGAGTATACAGCCACCTCTTAGGATTTGTTAGTAAAATTGTTACTAATCCCTTTTATTTTAAAAAAAATTATTTTTTTGTTTGAAACAGAAGCATAATGCAAGTCTGAAAGCATTAAAGCCAGTCAAACTAGATACTGAGGTAAGACGCCATCATTTTAATACGAAAACTTTTAATTTTTTTTCACTTGTCCGAAAAGTGTATTTTCAAGTGCCGTAAATATGTTTACTATTTACAGGAACAGATGAAAATTGCAAAACTTGGATTAGAATTGCATCTGCTCACGTCCGATGTGGATTCTGAGACAGAGAAATGGGAGGATCAGGAGAACGAGATCGTGCAACACGGACAAGGCATGTCAAGTATGGCCTACTCCATGTATTTATTTACCAGGTAATTACACTGTCTGCAGCATGTGTTGGTGGGAAGAAGAGCATTAACAATGTTTATAAGAAATAAGACAATTTCATTTTCAGAGTATAATAATTTGGACATGTTCAGAAAGGAGCTTTAGTTTGTCTTTACGCTGTATAAATCCTTGTAAATTTCTAAGCTGTTTAGTAATAAAATTAGTTTTTTTTTAAGTGCTAAATGTGTGGGTTTTTTTGAAGAATAGTTATTTAAATATGTCTTGGGTACAGAAAACATTTTAAGAAGCATGTCCATACTTTCAAAACTAAGCTAATTAAAGCACGGGTATATCACTGTAGATGAGAATTACTGATCCCTGCTGTGCTGAAAGGTGTTCTTCCGAAACTTGCCCATGCAAGGTCAGCTTTTTTCGCAGAATTGAGGTGGGTTTTTTTTATAAGAGTTGCAATTTTTCCTACCTAGTAGTCCCATGATACTCAGTAGGCCAGAGATGTGGATTTCTGTCCTTGTTCAGCTGATGAGAACTGAATCATTGCCCATTTCCCAGTAGTGTTCTAGCCACTGAGGTGTTTCTATCATGCTTTGAAATGCAGTTCCTGCAGTAAGTTGTTGTTGTGCATGTCATCTTCTAAAGGAGTGATAGTTTACGGTTCAGTGGTGTGAACAGGTGAGAGATACTACAAATCGTGCAAGCAGCAGGCAAAATAATCTGCAGTCTATACATGGCATATATTCTGTTTTCATTATTTCCCACAGAGGAGAAGGACTTCTGAAAACTACTCAAGATCTATTTCATCAAGCAGAGGTAATACGTTTTTAACAAAATAGGAGTTAGGAACTCTGAGTGAAGAACAAATTGGAACTTTGATTCCTTACGCATAGGTACAATGTACCAGGAATTGACTGTCAACTGTAGTTTTTAAGCAGCCTAACTTGGTACTTTCTGAAAGCTGGCATTTCAGGGTTCAGGATGTTCCCTCCTAGTTGGAGCAGCAGTATTCTCATAGGAAAGAAAGAAGATGTAAAAATTTGAATAATACAAACAAAAGCCAAGAGGCCAAATGAAGGAATGTGGTGTGATATTTCCAGAATACATGCCTGTATTTAACTTATGTTTGTCAGGACAATAAACAAACAGCAGGTGTCATCTACCCCCAGAACTCTTGTGAGCTGCTACAATGCAAAAAATAATTGTAAGTCAGGATTTTTCATATGTAAACTTGGAATTTTTGCCTATCTAGAAGAATGGCAATTTGTAGCGTAGCTTGTTATTTCAGAAGTCACTGCAAACTGCTGACATTAATTATAAATGTATATACAACTATCACAAATATTCCTTCGACCTTTTTACTTTATAGCACACCGTTTATTAAAACAACAAGGACAAAGAGCCTTGTCTTTCCTTGCGGTTCATTTTGTTGCATGCTTTCCCTTTCAGATTTTTGCTTCAGAGGGCACAAAGCTTGCTTCAGCTCTTCATGCCTTTTCTGATCAGGTGATGTACGACCCCTAGAACAGCCGTTCAGCTTATGACACTAGTGATACTGCTTAGAAGCTGGTAGTGTTATCTTCTCCTTTAGCTTAATACTGGAGTCTCTAACACTGGGGTTTTGTCTTCCTGAAACACATCTCAGGTACATGATGATGACAAACCTTTGCTTCTGTTGGAGGCTGAAAAGCTGATCTCTCTGTGCAAGCAGCTCCAGATAACAGCTAAAGCTTCTGTGCAGGGTAAAAGTGCTACATTTACAAAGGTAAGGTAGAAATTAGATATATGCCTGAAAGTAAGACACAACTTGTTTTGAAATCTAATAACTTACTAATTTGCGCTCCTGTTAAAATATGAAACAGTTCCTGACAGCTGAACTTCTTGTATTGACAGAGGCCCATAAAAATTAATAAGTACAAAACTTTATGCTGTTGTGCAAGCAGTTTTCTGCTATGCAATGTCGTCATTGCTGTTCCTCGTGTAGAAGAGGGATTTACTTCAACCTGAAGTACTGGTTTGCACTTAACATGTTTTGTGAAGCTGATGTGCAAAGTACAGAAGAGGAACAGTTCTTACTGTTCTCCCTGCTGGAAATGTTTTGTCTATAGGGACATCCCTCGCTGATAACTGTAATCCAAGCCATTTACCACACTATCTTGTCTCAGGAGGGGTTTTTCTTCAGCACAGGTGCTACTGTTTTCTAGCCCTTTTAAAAATATTTTTTCTTTTTTTTTTTTTTTTTCTTTTTTCTGCCCTACTACCAGAGAAGGGCTTCAGTGGAGTTTAGCCTGACCTGACCCCTTCATTCATGCTGAGAGGTTGATAGCAGGCACAATATATTGCACTGGCACCCAGCATACGTGGAATCCTGACAGTGGACAGCTTGGATAGCATTACTGTACAGGCTTATGTGAATGTTTTCTTTAGGGAGCAGTAATATCCAGGTTTTGTATAACTGGCCCAGTGGCCACAAACCTATAATTGATATTAATGTTTTAAGGACAGTTTCCCTACCCCTAGCATATCAATTTTAGAGTCTAAGAATCAGTAAAATAAGTAATAGGATTTTTTTTTTCCTTTTACTAAAAATATTGAAGTTTGGATTTTGGATTTCACTGTTAGTGAGAGTTTACAGAAATGTTGCCCAAGACAATTATGTTCCTGGACTGCTCTAAAAAAAAAAAAAAGTGTAAAGGTGTCCATAGGCTTCCACTACTTTATATTGCTTTTTACTGCTGAGAACTTTTTTTTTCTGCCAACATCTCCCTCAACTCACTTACTAGATAGAGAGAGGTACTGGAGTTTTATCATGCTGCAACTGAGAATTTTCAGCTGAATAATATGAGATGGGGTAATACTACATATAGTAATAGTGCAATCTAGTGGACTACAGTATTCGTACTGTAATCTGCTAGAATTTCATTCAGAGAAATATAAACTGTCACTGAAATACATGCTTACTTCTGAGGAGGTAGAGACTGTACCCTAGACTGCCCAGGGTTTATTGATGTTATTCATATTTGTTATAAGTAAATACGTATACAGCTGCCATGAAAGTGTCAGCATTGTTACTGTGACAACTAGATATGCATTAGCAGGGAAGAGAGGTCAGGCTTTCTGAAGAATTTTGAGTATCCCTGAGAAGCCATGTGATAAACGTGAGCAAGACTGTTTCTGTGCACCTGGATGTTTGTTTCCAATCAGCTATGGAAAAGATGTTTCTGTTTTACAGTGGAGACTGAACCTGTTTAGACCATCCAAGCCACTCAAAACCTAACTGACCCCCTCAGGGCTACTGCTTGGTTTGTTTTACGCTCTCTAGCTAAACTAAATGGGAACTCCAGTCTATTTATAGAGTGATGTATCACTACATAGTGATAACACCGTATCAAATTAATGTTTCTTGAGAGCCCAGACTTGTGACCTGTGCTAAATGTTAGATTTGAGGCATAAACTCAAATGCCTTGAGATGTAGCTAACTTTCAGTGTAACCCATATCAAGATAAGGCTTACATGATGTATGGCTTTCTAAATCATGCTGATGGGACATAAAACGATGAAGAATTGTGATGAGTCATACTTAGGTGGTAAGTGCTTCTTTCCAAGGCACTTATATTACTATTTAGTATTATTAGTTCCTTCTCTTGGGATATGTCCTTCCCTTCTGCTTCCTAGCTGAAGTCTTGGGTTAACAAAAGGGACGTTGTTGCCTTACATGTACTATATACAGAAATTTAAAAGAGCTAGGCAAAACCTTTTGATTAGAAGGGATTTATGAAGGAAAAATATTACCTATTCAAGCTTGAAAGAGATAATCATCTCATGCATTAAACAATTCCCTAATAAAAGTAATTTGTGGTCTTACTCTACTCCAATTGCCTTGTTTAGGTTGATGCGTGCATTCTGAAAACAAGGAACGTGATGACTCTGTTATGCCAACTTCTTCCACTGTGCTGCAAATTACTGAGAAAGGTGAATACTTGGTTCATCTGCAGTATTTTAAAGGTTTTTGGGGGGTTTTTTGGTTGGCTTGGGGGGTGTTTCGTTTGGTTTTAAGAAATCTTTT
This sequence comes from Pterocles orientalis, assembly GCA_011057875.1. Classification (NCBI taxonomy): domain Eukaryota; kingdom Metazoa; phylum Chordata; class Aves; order Pterocliformes; family Pteroclidae; genus Pterocles; species Pterocles orientalis. The sequence continues at coordinate 438,014 of WKFP01015557.1, read as the reverse complement.
TTTCATATACAGAATAAAGCGGGAAACGGCTGTCTTAAACCTGCCCCACCGTGGAGAGAAGACAGGATACGAACTGGTACAAATGCACATACTCCAGAAAGGAGAGCTGAGACATTTGGCATCAAATCTTTAGAAAATCATGTAACAAACATGACATTTTTAGAGAGCAAGTAATTTTAGTGCTTAGAAAAGCAACAACACTTCCATTTGAAAATAACACTCGCTGAATTATCAATATTGCTTTCATTTGTGGAAAGTCAAACCAGGTTAATTTGAATTAAAACTGTTGACCTTTGTCACATCTAATAGATGTCCCTTTACTTAGCAATTACAACACCAACCAGTCTAATCATTATGTATTTTTATAATGTGAACGCCTTTCCTGTGCTTACTATTGATACTGGTTTTGTAATTAATGCTTATGAATGTTTTAATGGATGTTTCAACCCAAAGATGCTGCTAATAGACATTTTATATAAAAGAACCTTGTGCTGCATATGCTATATGTAACACTACTGTTGAAGTCTGGAAACTCATCTCTGGCCTATTTCAGTCTATGTATTTGACAAAGCAGAATCTGAAATAGTCTGAAAGGCTGTGGCCTAAAGCACTGAAATGTTATCTTAGTTACGAGTTATACCCACAATGAAGTAGTTCTAGGAAAAACTCTTTCAGTAGCTGCACCACTGAATTTTAATCTTGTTGACATGATTCGTATTTCCAAAAGTGTATTTCTAAGTGATTAATACTCTTGACTCAATCCCTTTTTCTTTTACCATCTTTGTTTGTAGATTGCAGTTGTTGCTTCCTTTCTTGTTAAAACTTAACTGAGCAGAATTTGAATTGCCTGTAGAACCACTGAAGTATTACGTAGACTTTACCTTATACCGTATAAAATTTAAGAAAATAGATAATGATTACGTCAAACTTCTGTACAAAGGGCATTATATGACTTCAGGATGCCATGAAAATATAACCTGGTGTGAAAATCATATTTTCAAGTTTATCTGCTCTTAGTACACAGGCTTCTGTTGTGTTTTTATTTTTAATTCGCCTTTGTAAAACTCCATATTTTATTAGTTTAGCTAAATTAAGTGATAGCTAAATCTGATGATTTTTCTGTACCTATTACGCTTGCACTGAGTCGAAGCAAAGCTGCCTGTGGACAATAAATTCTCTCCAACATTTCTGTGCTTATTTAAAAACTTGTAGTGCTAGAATTCAGAGAGAAAGCAAATTTTAGTATACAAACTGTTTGAAATAGTTTATTCTTGTATGAATCAAGTGTTTCAAGTTCCACTTTTAAAAGACAGGCGCTATGCCTTTCAATACAGAAAGCTACAGTGTACAATAAAAATACCTTATTTAGTATCAAATACAGATTACAGCTGTATAATTAATTTAATGAAGAATTAAG